>OX336383.1:28961145-29368102 GCA_946902895.1 Fragum fragum | reverse complement strand
AGTCCGTCATGTCCGTCAATCCCATTAGCTATGTTGGTAGAGCACTAGACCTCTAAGCTAGAGATGCCCGACCTGCCTTACTAATTATCTTTTGAACTTTGTAATTAAATACCGTGGCAAAAAGATAAATTGTCTACCATGTAACGTGTTGATCACATCCAGTCCGTTTTGTCCGTCAGCCCTGTTGGTAAAGCTAAGACCTCTAACCCAGAGATCCCTAAGCTGATCTAACTAATTATCCTTTGGCCATTTGCATTTAAATACCGTGGTAAAAGGATAAATTGTCTACCATGTTACGTGGTGATCACACCTAGTCCGTCTTGTCCGTCAATCCCAATAGCTCTGTTGGTATAGCAGTCGCCTTCAAACCTCTAACCTAGAGATCCTCGATCTGACCTAACGAATTATCCTTTGGCCATTTGTAATTAAATACCGTGGTAAAAGGTTTAATAGTCAACCGTGGATCACACCTAGCCCGTCTTGTGCGTCAGCCCGATTAGTTCAGTTCGTAGAGCACTCGACTTCAAACTCGACTTCAAACCTAGAGCTCCTTGGTGTAATCCCCGGTCAGACCAAACTAATTGACCGTAGCTGTCAATTAAGGAATCAACCAACCAATCTAATCATTTATGCAGTCCGGGCTTGAGCTCTCAAATTCAACATTTGCCGCCGTTTTTGTTAACTTTTTTTTGGTTTGGCAACTTAAATGTCGTAACTACAGCTTTTGCAAGCTGTAGTTACGACATTTAGGTCACTAACCAAACATTTCACTCTATAGTTACATGCTACTGGCCATAGATTTTGCAAAATAACGCCGTAAAATCGAAGCGAAACTTCCTGTTGGAGAGAATGGGCGGGGCCAAGGGAATCAGTGGGTGGGACTAGCGATTTGTAAATTGTTCTTAAACCGATGCCCTGTGTGACGGTGATATCCATACAGTAATTTAATCCATTCTCAAACAATCACGCGTTTTAACGCCTCGTGAAAATTGTATTTGGACTATTTTCTAGAAAAGAAGAAATTGTTGCTTGTTTCACTATCAATAATGTTGTCTATCCAAAAAAGTAACATCCCACAAGCTAAACATTGTCGTCTGCAACATCTTTAGAATATAGACCAATCTAAAGAGGCTTTGTCCGGTAAAAAGTTACAGAACCAGGACTCTCGACAGTCTCGTCGTATATCCATGCATTATCCCAATAACAACTGACCTTCGTCTGGCTGCGTCAATCATATGAGCATGTCCTACGGTAGTGACGATAAATTAACGAAATACTTACATAATATAAACATTTATAGTCGCTGTCTGATGCCAAAAATACGTCAACACAGCCACAGTTACCATGATTTTGCGATGGGTAAACTAAACTGTAGTTACAATGGTTTGTCGTAATGTCACCTCGCCAATGGTTTGTTGTAGAGGAAAGGTAGTCGTTGTTACAATGATATGTCGTAGAATGGATTCGGCTGTAGTTACAATTATTTGTAGAAGAATCAACTCAGCTGTAGTTACAATGATTCGTCGTACTGAGCTGTAGCTATACTGGTTTTTTGAAGAGACAACGCAGTTATTATTACAATGATATGTTGTAGAATGAATTCGGCTGTAATTATATTGATAAGTAAAAGAGCCGACTCAGCTATTGTTACAATGATTTGTAGAAGAGTCAAATCAGCTGTTGTTACAATGATTTGTAAAAAAGGTCAGCTAAGCTGTAGTTACAATGATTTGTCGAAGAGTCAACTCAGCTCTTATTACAATGATTTGTCGTAGAGTCAACTCAGCTTTGATAAATATGAATTGTCGAAGAGTCAACTCAGTTGTAGTTACAATGTTTGTAGAAAGGTCAACTCGGCTGTGGTTACAATTATTAGTCGTAGAGTCACCTCAGCTGTAGTTACAATGGTTTGTAGAAGAGTCAAATCAGCTGAAGTCACAATGATTTGTAAAAAAGGTCAGCTAAGCTGTAGTTACAATGATTTGTAGAAGAGTCAACTCAGCTCTTATTACAATGATTTGTCGTAGAGTCAACTCAGCTGTGATTACAATGAATTGTCGTAGAGTCAACTCAGCTGTGATTACAATGAATTGTCGAAAAGTCAACTCAGTTGTAGTTACAATGTTTTGTAGAAAGATGAACTCGGCTGTAGTTACAATGATTAGTTGTAAAGACAACTCAGTTGTAGTTACAATGTTTTGTAGAAAGGTCAACTCGGCTGTAGTTACAATGATTAGTCGTAGAGTCAACTCAGCTGTAGTTACAATGGTTTTTAGAAGAGTCGACTCAGCTGTAGTTACATTCTTTTGAAGAAGAGTCAACTCAGCTGTAGTTACAATGATTTGTAGAAGAGTAGATGCAGCTGTTGTTACAATGATTTGAAGAAGAGTCAACTCGGCTGTAGTTACAACGATATGTAAAACAGTCAACTCGGCTGTAGTCACAATGATTTGTTGAAGAGTCAACTCGGCTGTAGTTACAATGAATTGTTGAAGAGTCAACTCAGTTCTTGTTACAATGATTTGTTGAAGAGTCAATCAAGCTGAAGTGACAAAGATCTATAAAAGAGTCAACTCAGCTGTAGTTACAAACATTTGTAGAAGATTCAACTCAGCTGTAGTTATAATGATTTGAAGAAGAGTCAACTCAGCTGTTTTTACAATGATTTGTAGAAGAGTCAATTCAGCTGTTTTTACAATGATTTGTAGAAGGTTCAATTCAGCTGTTTTTACAATGATTTGTAGAAGAGTCAACTCAGCTGTTTTTACAATGATTTGTAGAAGAGTCAACTCAGCTGTTTTTACAATGATTTGTAGAAGAGTCAATTCAGCTGTAGTTATAATGATTTGTAGAAGGTTCAATTCAGCTGTAGTTACAATGATTTGTAGAAGAGTCAATTCAGCCGTAGTTACAATGATTTGTAGAAGGTTCAATTCAGCTGTAGTTACAATGATTTGTAGAAGAGTCAACTCAGCTGTAGTTACAAAGATTTGTAGAAGAGTTAACTCAGCTGTAGTTACCATGATTTGACAGAGCGTCAATGCAGTTGTAGTTACAAAGATTTGTTGAAAAGAGTCAACTCAGTTACAATGATTTGCAGAAGAGTCAACTCAGCTGTAATAGCAATGATTTGTAGAAGTATCAAGTCAGCTGAAGTTTCAACGATTTGAGCTAGAGCCAACTCAGCTGTAGTTACCACGATCTTTAGTCGAATCCCACGGCTGTAGTTACAAAGATTTGAAAAAGAGTCAACTCAGCTGTAATAGCAATGATTTGTAGAAGTGTCAAGTCAGCTGAAGTTTCAACGATTTGAGCTAGAGTCAACTCAGCTGTAGTTACCAAGATCTTTAGGAGAGTCCCACGGCTGTAGTTACAAAGATTTGTAGAAGAGTCGACTAAGCTGATGTTAATATGATTTGTAGAAGAGTCAACTCAATTGTAGTTACAATAATTTGTAGAAGAGTCAACTCAATTGTAGTTACAATGATTTGCAGAAGAGTCAACTCAGTTGTAGTTCCAATGATTTGTAGCAGAGTCATCTCAGATGATATTAAATAAATCTGTCGTAGAGTCAACACAGCTGTTGTTACACTGATTTAAGAAGAGTCAACTCTGCTGTTGTTAAAATGATCTGTAGAGGGGTCGACTAATCAGTTATTACAATAATTTGTAGAAGGGTCGACTCAGCTGTAGAAACAATGATTTGTAGAAAAGTCAAATCAGCTGTGGTTACAATGATTTGTAGAAGACTCAACTCAGCTGTTGTTATAATGATTTGTAGAAGAGTCAACTCAGCTGTAGTTACAATGAATTGTAGAAGAGTCAACTCAGCTGTAGTTACAATGAATTGTAGAAGAGTCAACTCAGCTGTAGTTATAATGAATTGAAGAAGTTTCAACTCAGCTGTAGTTATAATGATTTGCAGAAGTGTCAACTCGGCTGTAGTTACAATGATTTGAAGAAGAGTCAACTCAGTTGTAGCTACAATGAATTGTAGAAGTGTCATCTCGGCTGTAGTTACAAAGATTAGTGGAAGAGTCAACTCAGTTGTAGCTACAATGAATTGTAGAAGTGTCATCTCGGTTGTAGTTTCAAAGATTAGTGGAAGAGTCAACTCAGCTATAGTTACAATGATTTGTACAAGAGTCATCTCGGTTGTAGTTTCAAAGATTAGTGGAAGAGTCAACTCAGTTGTAGCTACAATGAATTGTAGAAGAGTCATCTCGGCTGTAGTTACAAAGATTACTGGAAGAGTCAACTCAGCTGTAGTTACTAAGATTTGTAAACTTATTATATCATTATATGTCACCCCCTGATCGACCCATCAATTTACAACATTCTGTTTAACAAAGTCCTCAGCTGGTTTCTTCATATAGGGTGATAGCAAAGCTATCAGATGCAATTTTGCACGCAGATGAATTATGAAACTTGATGTTTGATTCAAAAACATGTAGACGAAAGTTATATTGCACAAAATTTGATAAGGATTTGTCCGGCATTTAGGTCTGTACGTACATCTCGTGCATGAAAACAAAACAATACAATCAAACAACAACAACAACTAAAACAATGATCAGTCAAATATCGGTCGACCAATGAAATCGTACCTTTGGCCCAGAAGTGAACACTTACCTCAGGTATTTTGTTGAAACACTTTTCGTTAACGGATGACACAAACGTCGTAACCACACTTTATTCAAGCTATTGTCATGGGTTTTTTTTGTCGTCGAGCAACGATTTGATTTTGTTTGATGTCTCTGGCCATATATATCTAATTTACAAAATAATGTCGTAACCTCAGTCAAACTGCCATATTGTAGATAGGTTGGCATTACCAGAGATCAGTAAACAACCGAACTATCAACAAGCTCTGTAAAAAACTTGAAGGAATAATTGTCCGACTTTACGGGATGTTGACTCGAATGGTCGATTTTCATAACCGTTGTAATTTTCGTCTCACCCAAAAGCCTCATCAAAGTACAGAAAGTACTGTTGAAGAGCAAATTTGATTAAAATGCTTTCCGGCTGTCTAAAGATTTTGTTTGAAGAAGCGTATCAGTTGTTTATACAGTGCTGTCGTAGAAATTTATACCCAGAAAAAAGAGAGTTTTAAGATTTCACGAACCTGCTGTCAGAATATGCACTGAAACTATTTTATGCTCCCCGAAAGGCGATCATATACCCTCCGCCTAAGTCTATCCGTCCTTCCGTCCGTCCGCCTTCATTTTTACACAACCCTTGGGCAAATTGGATGAATCATGGCATGTGAATTCCCTATGATATTGCACCCACGCATTTTCCAGCTTTTTGGATTTTTCCAAGGTCAAGGACACAGCTCAAGGTCAAATGTTAGAATTAAGCAATCTAAACTTTTGTCATCATATGGTAAATTCAAGACTGTCCAAATTGAAAGGAATTGCAGACGACATTTTTAACTTTGTGAAGTTTTAGACATTCCAACTTTTTGTGTAGAAATAATTGAGTAAAAATAAAGAAATGGCTTAGCACAAGCAATTGCTTCATTTTACAAATTTTTTTCCCAGTTGTTTTCTTTGGGGCATCCAAATGCGTCATTGCGTGGGAATAATTATAAGGTTTACTTAAGTTCCTTACTTCACCTGTATAGAAATTAATTGCCTGTAACAACCAATTTCTTTATCTTAAACAGTGATTTCCAAAGGTGTTGGAAGTGTTAAAAATCATTGTGTGGGGATGGGTTAACCACGAAATTATTGATAAAGAATTCATCTAATCTATTCTAAGAATATATTACAATGTACACATCTATTGTTGGAATAACAGTACTAATGCAGTTAAGTGAACTCGGTCGTATGACCCGATTTTCAGTGAAATGTTTTTAACCATAGTAAAGGCAAATGGCTATATTATTTTCTTTTTGTTCTACGACTTGTTTGATTAGAACAAATATTGAACGATGAAGCAAATGCATTCTGTACGTATAACAACATTCTTGAATCGATAGAATATTTGATTGTTGTTCCTCTCAATTCCCTGCTTTCCCCTTAACTATTTTGAGAGCAGTTCAAAAATTGTTTATCCGACACCAAATGTACATACTAGTAATGTCATAGGAGAGCTATTTACTATAAAAAAAATGGAGAAAACTTTACGTTAAACGATGTATACTCTACGTCGTTTGGGAACAAATTCTTACAACTTAGAAAGTTTACTTTCGATTCTGATTCCTTGTTACATATCAGTACATATATATGGACCAATCAAAGAACAAATATCGTTAGCCACTCTGGGAAATCAAACCTGTGACCTTTTGTTTGGAAAATCGACGTTCTACCCGGTCCCTAAAAATGACCAACACGCAGATGAAATCTTATTGGCGCAGTATTCAAGACCCTTTCATCTGATATTTTATTCAGGCATAAGGCCTTATTAGTAAACTCAAATATCAGTGCTTAAAATTTTGGCGATTTACGAACTTTCGTAGGTTCGAATTCGCTCTAAAATATACTGAGGGAAAAGTTTATCAATTTTTTTCGACTTACATTATTTTTCAACGTAAATGTACAAACCTTATAAAATCAGTATCGTTTGCATTTTATAAAAAGCTAACTAACTAATTATGCATAAAAAGCACGCTTTCCTCGCTTCTAAAGGCTGTCTGACGCAATTGTGCTGAAACACGTTCTGCACGTGCTTCCACATGTACGTGAAGTCTATATCCACAATATCTATCCCAGTTTATTGGTTAGCATCAATAACAAGATAACTCATTAAACATTGTAAAAAATTCAAATGGGACGTCACCCAGGGCTTAACTTAAACCAACGGACCGTAGCCATCGGTATGCTGGCTGTTGGTATGATAGTAAAAGAGGTGGCCCAATATTTTGGCGTGAGCCAAAGTTCCATTTCAAGACTTATAACAAAGTATCGTCAATTAGGCATCGTCAAAGACAGGCCACGTTCAGGCAGGCCACGTAAGACTACCCAACGTGAGGACAATTACATCGTGACGTGTTCACGGCGTAATCGCTTCCTCAATAGCACTCGTATAGCCGGTTTGGTCCGAATGCAACGGGAACACGGGTCTGTGCTCGTACTGTAAGAAACAGACTTCGTTCGGCACGTTTACGCGCACGTCGTCCTTATGTTGGCATTCCTTTGACACGTGCACACAGACATGCAAGATTGAATTGGACAAGGGTACACCGTCGATGGCCAAGACGAATGTGGAATAAGTTCCTATTCACAGACGAATCCCGTTTTAATTTGATGTTTGCGGATGGCAGGGTACGTGTTTCGAGGCGTGATGGCGAAAGGATGGATCCCGCCAACGTCATTCAACATGACCGTTTTGGATGCGGCAGCGTCATGGTCTGGGGTGGTATATCATACCGTGGCAAGACTGACTTGGTAGCTATTCAGGGAAACTTAAATGCCGGTCGATACTGCACCGAAATTGTCCAGCCAGTGGTATTGTCGTTCTTGCGTCAAGGGCTTGCTACCATTTTTCAGCAAGATAATGCCCGCCCACATGTCGCTCGACACACGTTTGACCTTGTACAGACTAATAATGTTGATGTGTTGGATTGGCCTGACAAATCACCGGATCTGTCTCCGATTGAACAACTTTGGGACCATCTGGGTGGGAGAGTAAGAGACAGGAATGACGTTAATAACGTTAGAGACCTGGAACGTGTTCTGCGTCAGGAATGGGGTCGTATCCCTATGGCCATTAAACGTAGGCTCATTTCCAGTATGAGAGGACGCTGTGATGCCGTTATTGGCGCAAACGGTGGACACACAAGATATTAAATCTTTGTGTTACTTTTACTTCCCCACCCCTACCATGTTTGACGCTGTACAACAAACACGTATGACCTTGAAATCATCTGATTTTTTTAAATACTGTGGCTAACACATAAAAGATCGCTGTGTGAAAATATTGTTTGAATCCAAAGCTAGACACCGGAGAAATTGGCTGTAACGTACGAACTTGCTAAACTTTTTACCCTCAGTATATATATCAAAAATGTTAATTCTTAAAAACTTTTCACTTCGTATAAATTCTGATTTTTTTTTATAAAATCTACTATTCTAAAATGGAAGTTGACATGTCGTCTGCTCTGTAACATAAGATGACACTGACGGAAAATTGTGTTTCTGTATTAAAATGAAGTAACCCCACTCCCCTTTGAAATACGCTATAGATCCACAAGATAAAGAGATATCTAAAGATAGGCAACATTTTAAAAAACATACGAATTTACCTCCCGACTTAATTCACATGTGTTCTTTTACTCACCAAAGTATAGCTTTATATTGACAACATTGGCAGCTTTGTTGTTCTAACCAACGCATTTTATCGGTCACTCATTGTCTATTCTAACTTTTAAAGCTTTAATTTTTAAACCGCCCTTTTAATTGTTTTTAGAGAACGGTCTTCGTCTAGTGATATATTAATACTGTCGAGCTATACACTTGTTAAAGAACCCAGATAAGATATAAATCAATTGTCAGGAAATACTTCCCCGTGCCAATTTTTCAATATATTTGAAAACGATTATCTCCCTTTCGCCACATGCTGTTAATCTTCGCGTGTTTCCTGGTTAAGCGAGTACCACTTATTCCTACGTTTTGACATTCTAAAGAAAACTGTTCACAAAATAATTCCGTGAAGGAGGATTTTCTTATGTGGCACGCAATCGTTCTTTTCTCACTATGGTTCCCGTCGAAAATGGATGGAAAATGATTATCTCCCTTTGGTCAAATGTTGTTAATCCTCGCATGTTTCCTGGTTAACCGATTACCATTTTTATTCCTACATTTTGACATACTAAAGAAAAATTATTCACAAAAATAATTCCGGAAAAGGAGAATCTACTTATGTGACACGCAAATCGTTCTTTTCTCACAATGTTTCCATCGAAAATGGATGGAAAATGATTATCTCCCTTTGGTCAAATGTTGTTAATCCTCGCATGTTTCCTGGTTAACCAATTACCATTTTTATTCCTACATTTTGACATACTAAAGAAAAATTATTCCCAAAAATAATTCCGGAAAAGGAGAATCTACTTATGTGACACGCAAATCGTTCTTTTCTCACAATGTATCCCGTCGAAAATGGATGGAAAATGATTATCTCCCTTTGGTCACATGTTGTTAATCCTCGCATGTTTCCTGGTTAACCGATTACCATTTTTATTCCTACATTTTGACATACTAAAGAAAAATTATTCACAAAAATAATTCCGGAAAAGGAGAATCTACTTATGTGACACGCAAATCGTTCTTTTCTCACAATGTATCCCGTCGAAAATGGATGGAAAATGATTATCTCCCTTTGGTCAAATGTTGTTAATCCTCGCATGTTTCCTGGTTAACCGATTACCATTTTTATTCCTACATTTTGACATACTAAAGAAAAATTATTCACAAAAATAATTCCGGAAAAGGAGAATCTACTTATGTGACACGCAAATCGTTCTTTTCTCACAATGTTTCCCATCCAAAATCAATTATCCTCCCTTTATTATCAATTTACAAAGTTGAATTTGTCATTTAAGTTTGTCTAAGCTAACTTTCTTAACACGTATCAAGACATTTGAGACATAAATATGGCCTCAAATGTTCAAAAAGTTTTTCTAAGAATTCATTTAGTGACCTAGTTTTTTTACCAATATGACCTAATATCGAAAATGAACACGATATTATGAAGACAAACATATTGACCAGATAAAGTTTTAAAAAGAAAAGGCCTAGTCACCTATTTTTTACCTCATTGGAACAATATCAGACTTAACCAAGATATAATAAAGACGAACATTCTGACCAAAAAGCACGACGTTTCAGCAAAAATGAGGCCCCTCGAGTGCTCATTTATTCATAATGTGACTTTGGGACCTTGTTTTTGACCCAATTTTACCCAGCATCGAACTTGACCGAGAATATATGAAGACAAGAATTCTGAGACACTTGAGCTAAACATGTGGCTTCTAGAATGCACACAAGGTTTTTCTAAGATTTGACGCAGTTACCTAGTTTTGACCCCCATGTGACCTAATATGCATTGCAGAGAGTTCATGGAGATAAAAAATTCTTTTGTTTTGTTCGAATGGGGTTAACGCCGCTTTAAAATTGTTCAGTCATTTCGCGGCGGCTGGAGCACCTTACAATGGATTCCTGTTATATATCGCACCAGTACCGACATTGCATCCTTTCCTAGCCTCCAGCTGCTAGCACTTAGGTTTACGATTATCCTCCCGTTGGAGAGAGACAAATGTCGGAAAGAATATGTGCCGGCGTTCAATGATTGATGATTGAGAGTTTGACAAAAAAATATGACAGTTGAGCCTCAAGAGTGCACACAAGATGTTAACAGACGACAGTCGACAAACGATACACGACTGACGCCAGACACAGCATGATCACAAAAGCTCTACTTGAGCACATTGTAACAACCGACACATTTACCGATCGCTGGCCACGCCCACTCACCTTCGACGTCATGGTAGTTCGACTTTGTTTTAAAACCGCACTAATTTGCATAATTTACAGTCAGGACTGCTGAAAAATATTATGCGTCGTGCATCCGAAACTTAGTATAAACCACTAGATAGGCGGAAAATCCTTTTAACAGATTTTCATAAAATTCTCATGGGAGATTTATGCGCTTTTTTGAATTTCTATCAAATTCGCTCTTGAACAGAATTTCATTAAAATTGATATATAAACCCTTGTCATCCTGGAATAAGAAACCTACACAGAATTTACCAATCGCTGGCCCCGCCCTCTTACGTCGTTGGCCACGCCCAACGACTCCGACAGGAAGTCCCGCTTCGATTTTTAACGGCCTTATTTTGCAAATTTTATAGCCAGTAGCATGTAACAAAAAAGTAAAATAGTTTATTGGTGACCTAAACGTCGTAATTACAACTTTAATAAGCTGTAGTTAAGACGTTTAAGACGTCAAACAAACAATAAAGTTAACAAAAATGGCGGTCCATGTCGGAGATTAACAGCTCAGTTCCGGGCTGAATAGATTATTTGATTGGTCGGTTTATTCCTTGATTGAAAGCCCTGATTAATCAATTGCTCTAAAAGAAAGAATTGACAGCACTGGAAGGTCTTAATGAGGGTCACTATCTCTTTTGAAAATTGATAATTTAAACAACTGGTTAAAAGGGAACAAGCTGGAGGTGTAGACAAAAATCAGACTGCACTTAGGCTGATCTTTGTCTTTACCTCCTGCCAAACAGGAATATTCCGGGTTCAGTATGATAAGGATTAAAAGTATCTGCTTTTCAGGTAGTAAATAATGCCATGTTCACAATTAATGTTCTCTCTTCGTTTTAAATCTTACTAAATTCACTATAAATTTAATTTAATGTAGTATATTCTCTTTGCCCTACTTTTAAACATCGTAGTTTAATGAGGTCTTATTTCTTTGGGTAATGCAGAAAACGACCGTCTTGCTAGCGGAAGCAAATGACGTAATCGATACGTCATGGAAAATACAAATGAGGTAATTTTCGGTGCAATCGGCAGATTCCGTTTCTAATTTGGTGTTTAATAACGTTAAATATTTTTGCTTCTTTTCATTCTTTTTCAAGGTTATGAATAACCGCTTAAATTACAAAATTTATTTTACAACTTTTATTATTTTTTTCAATTGTCTGAAAGCATTGCAGTTACAGATTTGAAAACTGGAGGCAAATATGTCTTTTCTGAAATCTTTGCAAGGGTCGCTTTCAGGACATTAATCTTATGTCATTTTTAATTTCCCTTTATAATTTTCTGAAGCTTATAAGTTAGAAAAGTGGAAAATGAGAGCTAAAATCTTTCATCCAAATTTTTAAAACAACCGCTTTTAAGAATCGGTAATTAACCAATCGCGCCGGTCAATCAAGGAATCAAACAACAAATCAAATCATTCATTCAGTTCGGAATTGAGCATTAAACTCCGACATTTGCTGCCATTTTTGTGAAACATTTTTTGGTGTGGCGACTTTTACGACATTTTGGTCGCCAACAAACTATTTTACTTTTTGTTACATGCTACTGATATTAATTATTTCAAAATAACCCGGTTTAAAATTGAAGCAAAACTTCCTGTCGGAGTCATTGGACGGGGTCGAAGAAGTATCTGTGCTGGGCCAGCGATTGGTCAATTGACAAATAGAATCACGAAGACATACCTGTCTTGTTTCGGGTTGCGTTTCTGGATTGTTCAACATCTAAACAGGATATGTTTGGACGGGATTCGTTTGCGATCTTGAGCAAGAAGTTACTTTCGTTCTCTCTTTGTATTCCTCGAGTACTATGCTAAGAAACAAAAATATTTATTTATGACATTCAAATAAACCTTCTGGCTCAATACTCCACAGGCAATTGACCAATCAAATAACCGGTCGAGCAATGAAATCATTCATCGGGACCAGAAATGAGTTTTGGTTTTCGCGATTGTGCGCCATTTTGTTCACCTATTTTGTTGGTTTTGCAACTTAATCAAGCTTATTCAAGCTGTAGTTACGACGTTTAAATCGCAAACCGACTATACTACTTTTTGTCACATGCTACTGGCCACAATTTTTTTTCAAAATTACGCCGTTTAAAATCAAAGTGGGATTTCCTTTCGGAGGCAGTGGGCGTGGCCAACTTAATAAGTAAATTGGACCAACGATTGGTCAACTGATTGATCGCCGCTCTCAACTAAATCATCGATTACAATCTCTGAGTAGAGTTGTCGTTCCTAACTCTCACCGAGCACATCTGCCATGGGTTAAATGTCAAGATTCTTGTCAAGCCAAGCAATGAAATATTGTATTTCTGTTGCATTTCAAGAAATAAAACGTAAGGGGCATAATAATTATGCTCCAAGATCCAATACAAGAACATTATTACCTTTTTGTTTTCAAACCGTCTGAAAATGCTAACGGAAAAACATCACATATTCATGCTCATTTGGAACACACTCGGCCATTCCCATAAACTTTAGGAACTGACCTCGGACGTATATAAGGCGGAGCATTATGTATCAAAACGGTTGTCAGCCCGATTAGCTTAGTTGGTAGAGCACTTGACTTCAAACCTCAAGGTCAAGGGTTCGAGCTTATTATTCCCACTATTACCATTTGGAACACACTAGGCCATTCCCATAAACTTTAGGAACAGACCTCGGACATATATAAGGCGGAGCATAATGTATTAAAACTGTTAATTTTGTTAGCCGCAAAAAGTGTAGGAAAACGTAGTACGTAATCTCGGTAAACCCGGATGTTTCGGTAGTCTCAAAATTTCTGAAAAAGTCAAATTTCCATTTGTTGTTTATATTTTGCCGTGTATAGCTCTGATATCAAGTTTCATTCAAGACAAAACATAATTCTTGTAGAACATTTATGAGATGTATTTTACCACATTTGTTTTGCATAACGGATAGCGCCATTTTTGAAGTTTGTCACGTGAAGCAATAAAGTACATCCGAGTTTTGATTCGTAGATTTATACGAGGAGTTCCGATTGGGTTTTAAACTGAAATCCGTTGCGGTATATGACGTCATGTGAAGAAATGATGACGTATTTGCGGACTTTTTACTCAGCCCATTACAGAGGAGAATGGGGAATGAACCGACGTGCAAGAGAGTGCATCGATTATCCGTTCAAATCATTCATTTAGACCAGAAAATAAGCTTGAACTTCGATATTAACCACAGCTGAGAGTCTGTCCTCGTAACAAACAGAAGATAGTCGCCCCATGCCAGGAGACTGAAAATGTCAACACAGCACACTAGTGATGCTATCTTCAACCTAGGAATTGCCTAAGATTTACCTGAAAGTCTGTCGTTATAACAAACAGTAGATATCCGCTACATGACAGGAGACCGAGAATGACAGCACAGCACACCAGTAGTGCTATCTTCAACCTAGGATCAGCTTTTGTTGGTAGGAGACACGCGCAACAGTGCGGCCGTACCACGGTTAAATAGGTGTCTGTTCTCTCGGTGTCTTCGCGACTTCTAGTATCTAAATATACATTAATGATGTCTACCGCGTTGACCAGTTTGTTAGTATACTCGACTCGCAAACGGACGTATATAGGTTCGAGTCTCACAAGAGGCTGATGTTATATTTGGCTAGCACAATTTCTTAACAGAGCTAAAGAGCACCCAGTTTTATAAACGGGTGGCAGTGGTTAAAAGTTGTTGCATCTCTCTCTCCCCTCTCATCCCCTCCCTCTCTCTCTCTCCCTCACACTCTCTTTCTGTCTGTCTCTTTCTCCCCCTTCCTTCCCCGTCTCTGTCACATTGGTGGATAAACGTAAACCTAAGTGGGATAGCAGCGGGCGGCTAGAAAAGGATGCAGTGGTAGTACTTGTGTGAGAAATACCAGAAATCCATTGTTAGGTGCTCCATCCGCCGCGATATGACTAAAAAACTGTTAAAAGTGGCATTAAACCCCCTCCCCCCCTCTCTATCAGATGTTTTTTGATATGCGGAAACATTGTTCATACTTTCATTTACAAACTTCTGAGGACCCAACTATTTGTATGCATTCGCACAAGGAGGACCCTAAAAAGTTTACGTAAAACCAGTAAAAAATTTGCTTTGTTTTATTCGATTGATTAAATTATAAGAAATGCTATCCCACTTACGTTTACGATTATCCATCCATTGGTGAAAGACAAATGTCAGAAAGAATATGTGCCGCCACCGGGATTCGGACACATGACGCCCCATGATTTGAGATTGGGAGTCTGAAGAGCTACCAACTGCGCTATGACGGTTTATAAGCAATGAAATTTAACATTGTGGAAAATGAAGAATTTGCATGTTACAAACAATTCATGCATTATCCACATAGATTTCTACCCAAAAAGACAAAAACAATTTAAATCCATTAATCAAAAATTATCGTCTGCAAATTATTTCAATTTGGATCTGTCTGAAATTGTGTCGTCTGTTAATGGTTTAAGCCAATCCCACTCTACCAAACTATAAAATCGGAAAGCAGTGTGTTAAAGCCACTGACTCTCTTGCACTTGCACGGATTGTAAGTGTTCAAGAGCGACTCTATAAGTTAACTACTATCCTCTCAATCGAACTCACACAAATTACTAAAAAATAATAAATCTTGTATTATGTGACCACTTTTTGGACGACCAAAAAGTGGTCGCTTAAGAAAATGGTCGCTTAAAACACATTTCTGTGAAATATATCAAACTTTGGTTCGATTGCATACATAGGTTATTACAGAATTCTCGCTAAATCCTTTGTTGTTAGGACCCATTAGAATTGTCTCATTTAGGCGATTCTAATGGGTTCTAATTACATTGAATTGATCAATAATATGCTTTCAGCAAACACGACAACTCCTGATACGGTCTTTGATTTTGAAAGTTTGTTTTTGATTGTGGTCGCTTAATGCGAGTGGTAGCTTAATAGAGGTGGCCGCTCAAACAAGGTTGACTGTAAAAAACAAAACAACCCAAAAGTTCCATACCGGGTTCTTGATTCGCCGTGACTGGTCCCCCATCTTCCAACTCTACATAATCCGGTAGACTGTAAAAAACAAAACAACCCAAAAGTTCCATACCAGGTTCTTGATTCGCCGTGACTGGTCCCCCATCTTCCAACTCTACATAATCCGGTAGACTGTAAAAAACAAAACAACCCAAAAGTTCCATACCGGGTTCTTGATTCGCCGTGACTGGTCCCCCATCTTCCAACTCTACATGATCCGGTAGATGTTGGTCTGTTAATATTTCTTCAATATCTTCGTATACAATCTCTTCATTTATAAAGGACGGGTTGTCGTGCTCAACTGTTGTTGTTGTTGTTGTAACTGCTTTCCTGTATCTCTTCATTTATATAGGACGGGTTTTCGTGTTCAACTGTTGTTTTTTGTTGTTGTAACTGCTTTTTTTGTATCTCTTTATTTATATAGGACGGGTTGTCGTGCTCAACTGTTGTTGTTGTTGTTGTTGTAGCTGCTTTCCTGTATCTCTTTATTCATATAGGACGGGTTGTCGTGCTCAACTGTTGTTGTTGTTGTAACTGCTTTCCTGTATCTCTTCATTTATATAAGACGGGTTGTCGTGCTCAACTGTTGTTGTTGTTGTTGTAACTGCTTTCTTGTATCTCTTCATTGTTTCTCAAACCGGAAAACGACAGGTATAATTGGCCCATTACCAGATAACAGAAATTTAGACGAATTAAAAGAAGCTGCAGACGACATTTAAAGATGATTGTAAATTTGTCCGTCTTTTTGGATAGAAAACATGGTGGAACTTGAGAAACTGCTTGATACAAGCAATTTCTTCATTTTCCACGATGGTTCCAAAATCTTTATGTCTTTAGGAGCGTAAAAATGATAGATTGTAAGGAAATGGGTTAAAGGGTCGGTGGCCCCTCCCAATGACCCCGAGGCCCCTTGATATTAGACGGCGTTAATTTGCAAAAAGTAATGAATAATCAAATGACTACAATCTAATGACTAGAAGTGGAACCAACTTTATTTTTTTGCTACACGCTACTTGTAACAAATTTTCCAAAATGACGCCGTTTAAAATCTAACTTGAACTTCCTGTCGGAGTCTATGGGCGGGGATAACGAAGCAAGTGGGCGTGGCTGGAGAAAAGTTAATTTTCATGAAACAAGGTTGAGAATTTCAGATTAAATCCAATCAAACGATAAACAAATCGACCAAACAAGAGAAAAAATCAATAAGTGTATATGAATGAAGATATGGATTGGATGATTGATTGAATGGGATTTAACGCCACTTTTAAAGTATTTCAGTCATATTTCAGTATTTCAGTTAGAAGACCTAACCATGGGTTCTCACATGGAATTTCTCACACCAGTACTATCACTACATCTTTAGCGAGCCCCGAGCTGCTCATCCAACATGGGTTTACGTTTATCCACGCATTGGTGAGAAATAAATGTCAGAAAAGGATATCCGTCGCGGCCAGGGATCGAACACGCGTGAAGATGTAGATAAAAGAAAGATTAACTTCTGTGATTTAACGAAATCTATTATTTATTTTATCATTATAAGCCTTTTTTGAAGAAAATAATAGTAATAATAATAAATGATAAATATTCATTCTAATCTGAGCTCAAGTTCATAGATTGGCTACTCCGGTTTTAGGTTCTTAATTTTGTAGACTTGAAGAATTCTATTTTGCATTGTACTTACAAAATCGGTGGTACTATATTTAACAGTCCCTTTCTACTATCCGTCTCTTGAACAAACCAGAAACTTATGTACATGTACGTAAGAATATCCTCGTTAAATTCAATAACTCAATTTTATTTTAATGAAAGTCAGGAAATTATATGCAACTAACACTTACAGTATTAAGTATTGACATCCGAAAATCCGCCCTAGGATACAAATCGACCAATCGCGACTGTCAATCAAATAACCAGTCAACCGATGAAATCAGTCATTGAAACCAGAAACGAGTTTTGATCTTCAATATTGGACGCCATATTTCTTAACCTTTTTTGTTGGTTTGGCGACATAAACATAGTAACTACAGCTTATTCAAGCAGGTATTACAGCTTATTCAAGGTCATGCTATACGTTTGAGTCGCCAAGTAATTGAACTACGTTTCTGTTATTTGCTAATGGCCATAGATTTTTCAAAATAACGCCGTTTAAAATCTAAAAGAGTCTTCCTGTTGGAGACGGCGCGCGGGAATAACGGTGTAAGTGGGCGGGGATAACGGTGTAATTGGGCGGGGATAACGGTGTAAGTAGGCGGGGATAACGGTGTAAGTGGGCGGGATAACGGTGTAATTGGGCGGGGATGACGGTGTGATTGGACGGGGATAACGGTGTAATTGGGCGGGGATAACGGTGTAATTGAGCGGGGATAACGGTGTAAGTGGGCGGGGATAACGATGTAAGTGGGCGGGGATGACGTCGTAAGTGGGCGGAGATAACGGTGTAAGTGGGCGGGGATGACGGTGTAAGTGGGCGGAGATAACGGTGTGAGTGGGCGGGGATGACGGTGTAGGTGGGCGGGGATAACGGTGTAAGTGGGCGGGGATAACGGTGTAAGTGGGCGGGGCAGGCGATTGGTCAAATACAAGGAGAACATTTTTGGACGTATTTAGAATTGACCTCATGCATCAATCGATCAATCGCTGACTTCGCCCACTTGCTCCGTTCCTCCCGCCCATTGACTCCACTTCGATTTTAAACGGCAATATTTTTGAAAAATGTATGATCATTAATATATAACAAACTAGAAAAATTGTTCGTTTGTTAAGGAAAAGTCGTAAGTAAAGCTTCTTAAATATATGCTGTAGTTTCGAGGTTTAAAATCGCCCTTGTCTCCCACTAATGGGTCGATAATCTATGTGGGATAGCAGCTGGAGGCTAGGACAGGATGTAATTGTAGTACTGGTGTGAGAAATACCAGGATTCCATTGTTAGGTGCTCCAGCCGCCGCGATATAACTGAAAGATTGTTGAAAGCGGCGTAAAACTCCATTCAAACAAACAAACTTTATTTCCTGTGCCTTAGCTGTTGCCTGGCATCTTAATTGTATTTTCCCTACCCAAAAGGCTGGTTTATATTCCTGATTTTCAAATTAAAAAATCACGTTTCTTCATTTATTAAAGGAAAAATCTCAATTCTTAATTGCATAATATAATATATGATCATTCACGTGGTGCAGATAACCGTTGGAACCTTGAATTTATTTTAAATTACATCACACCAACGTCATCGTTACGTCATCAGGAGTTATGTTCGCTAACCGGTCTTAATTCTGTAAAGTTCGGTCCAAAACTGTCGTAAGCGTTAATACGAATATAAACACTTACCGTAGTTTTGCGCTATTTCTTGTGAAATGAATTAGGACGTTGGCTGTTTCGCTAGTAAATTTGTTACCTTTAATTGACTGGGTCATATGCAAATGAGGTTATTCGATGACGACAGCCAAATTCCGTTATATCTAAAAATAACCTGGAATCCCGCTAAACCTTTTCGATATAACCACAAAATGCCACCTTAGGCATATTAGATTACAGTCAAGGCAATACCTGACTCAACTTAATGTATTAAATGTTCGTTTGAGTGTATCATTTGGCACGTTGTGTTTTTTTCTTATCTAGGTTTCGAAAACCTCGATACCTCCCTTTAAGGAAAAATTAGCTAGTTTGTATCTTAATATCATAATATGAATTGTATAAGTATTTTCCCTACTAGTAAGCCGGGTTAATATTCCTGATTTTCAAATTCAAACAAACACCTTTCTTCATCTCTTTAAGGAAAAATCTTTATTAGTTAGTTTGCATCTTAATTGCATAATATGACTTGGATGAGTATTTCCTTTACCTAATAGCCAGGTTAATATTCCTGAGGTTCCAATGTAAACAAGCACGTTTCTTCATCTATATAAGAAAGGCATTTATTAGGTAGCTGTCATATTAATTGTTTAATTTTTGACTTGGATAAGTATTCCCCTACCCAATGGCCAGGATAATATTAATGGTTTAGTCAATGTTAACAGTGATAGCCAGCTTTTCTTTTGTTCATTTTTACTAGGAGCCGCCGTCAAAGCGTAGTCGGTAGAGCGTCAGACTCCTAATCTTTAATTCTGGGATGTCATGGGTTCGATGCCCGGCGGCGGCACATATCCTTTCTGACATTTGTCTCTGACCAATGGGTGAATAATCGTAAACCTATGTGGGATAGCTGCTGGTAGCTAGGAAAGGATGTAGTGGTATTTCTGGTATGAGAAATACCAGGAATCTATTGTTAGGTGCTCCAGTTGCCGCGATATGACTGAAATACTGTTAAAAGTGGCGTAAAACCCATTTCAATCAATTCAATCAATCATTTTAACTAGGAGAAGTAACCTACGTCATCGCATTTTTTGCTCGTGAAATGCAGACTTATTACTTTAAAAAGATTAAATATCTTAAGTTAACTAAACACATCTACATATAGCGATAGCAAACATATTTTTTTTTTTTTGTGAAATGAAATTGTAAAGTAACAATTTTGTAACTCTAAACACTTCAATGCATTTTTTTCTAACGTCAAATTCAACACCCATATTTGTATAGTTTGTGATATAGTGTACAGTTCTGCAGAATTGTTACAATTTGTCAAGTTACAATTTTGTAACTCTAAACACTTCAATGCATTTTTTTCTAACGTCAAAATCAACACCCATATTTGTATAGTTTGTGATATAGTGTGTACAGTTCTGCTCCTGTTAGAGTCAATGAGCGACGCCAACGTAGGTGTGGGGGGGATTCTGTAGTTGGTTTTGTATTCGCCATCTTATTTGCGATTAAACTTACATATACAAATTGCTTTATAATTCTCATTGCAATCTAAAATACAATTATTTCAACGCCACAACCAACGCAAACTCGATGAAAAAAAAGGTCCCCCAAGGTTTACAAATAATCAAATACGAGAATTGTTGTTTTTTTTTCTTTTTTTTTTTTTTTTTTTTTTAATTTTTACAGTTTTCCACCATTGTTGTTGCTGTTTTGTCACGTGATTCTCCGCCATGATAACAGTGTTTTCTAGTTCTGTCTCGAAGACGAAACAGAAAACGGGTTTGCGTAGACTATGATCAGTTTGCACGGCCGTGAAGGCTTATACTGGCCTACACAGCCTGCCAAAGCCCTAGTCTAAAACGAGAATATTCTGGCTCGAGAATAAGAAGGTTTTCAAAACATGAAAGGCCTGACCTCTCTTTCTTTGTACATAATGCAAATACGAAGAATTTGTATACCATCTTGCGTCAAAGGGTACGTGATCGGAGAAATTTCTAAACGGCCATTTTCCCTTTTCAACTTTTTTTTTCAGCTTCTAAATTTATATTTTGGACGAATTGTCTGAGATAAATTTGGCATTCGGTACCTGACAACCTTTATCCGTAAGTATATATTCATACTTTGTTAATCGGATTGGTCCATTCTGCGATTACCTCCGCCGGTGACCATTCGCTGGCCCCGCCCACTTACGTCGTTCGCCACGCCCACCGACTCCAACAGGAAGTCCCGTTTCGATTTTTAACGGCCCTATTTTGCAAAACTTATGGGCAGTAGCATGTAACAAAAAAATTAAAATGGTTGGTTGGTGATCTAAACTTATGAACTACAGCTTGAATAAGCTGTAGTTACGACGTTTATGTCGCCAACAAACAATAAAATATAGCAAAAATGGCGACAAATGTCGGAGCTCAGGTCCGGGCTTCATAGATTATTTGATTGGTCGGTTGATTCCTTGATTGACAATCGCGATTGGTCAGTTGTCGAAGCCGAAAACATACGAATTTATCAATAGAGGTCGTATAGACGAGACATAGATCCGAAATTGTTACTTTTATGAAGGTTTTTTTTCTTACAATATTTTAACTAAGTCCTTAAAAATTTCAAACAACCACTTTTATTCATTGCTCTTTATTGTTGTTTCTAACCAGGAAAAGAATGATTGAATGATAAAGAATTATTGAACTGCTTCCTGCTTGTCTAGGTCTAATACTACTTAATATGTATATTACATGTTTATAATTACCCTTTTTCAGAAGTAGACTTTTATCCCGTTTTTAGCAAGCAAAGCCTCATTAAATCCATTGTATGTCTACGCAATAAAAAGTAGTTCTTATGTATTTCAGGAATATTGCAAACTCTACTCAAACTGTGGAGAACTTTTTCAAAAGCATGCTATTTACCCATTCCTACTCAATTCCGCTTTTTAAGCATCTCAGGAAAAATTATGTGAAAAACATTGTGGACAATGAAGAAATGGCTTGTAACAAGCAATTTCTTCACTGTCCATAATGTTTTATACCCAAAAAGACTTCTGAATTCAACTAACTTGAAATTGTTGTCTTCAACTTCTTCAATTTGAACCAGTCTAAGATGTTGCCAGGAATCCTATAAGGATTCAACTCCTGGGTTACTCTTACCTCGTTTGTTTGTCATGATAACCTTAACCAAAGAAGTTTACTCAACAAAACTATACTTATTTATCTTACAGTACTTTCAGTACTTTGTTTATTGGTGAGTTAGGTTTTACGCCACGTGTATTAGTCTTCAAACAACAACAACAACAAAATACTTCACACAAGAATCGACCAATTTTTGTGTTCAAGGTTAACTTCAGACCTAAATGACTCCCATAGTATTTAATTTTAATTGATTCTTTGATTTAATGCATGAATTTCGACTAAAAAATGGTGGCCATTTCTAAATTAATATCCCAAAAAGCGACCATTTGGGAATTTAACAAAAATATCGATCTTATTCAGACTGTATACGCTGAACAGGCTGACCCAATCCCTAATAATGTTTGTTCTTGATACAGATTTTCTAATTCTGAAATATTAATTCTACCTTTACAATAGGGTTATTTTGGAGCAAAAAGTTCCCCTTATTGATTTCTGATTGATTATCGCTATTTTAAACATGCTAAATGAAGTTCCTTAATGTTGTCAAAATGATAGAGAAATAATTCCTTCATTATCCACAAAGATTTCTGCTCAAAAAGACAAAAAACAATTTAAATTCCACCAAACAAAAATTGTCGACTGCAAATTCTTTCAATTTGTGAATGCTGACGTCTGTCAAGACCTCCTCCCGAAACAGGAATATTCCGGGTTTAAGGTAGGTATCGATGTTTTTTTCATGTCACAGATTTTAATTATTCTTATTTCCTTTCATACACTATTTGAATACAATATTCTGAAAAATAGTTTTGCGAAAAACAGAGGTCGCTTATCAGAGAAAAAACAGGGTATTTCCCTAAAAGCCTACGTAGGCTATTAATCTATGTTTAGATTAACAAGTTGCAAACAATAAAGGGACATTCACGTGGTGCGAATAACCGTTTGAATCTAGCATTTAGTTTGAATTACATCATACATACGTCATCGTTACGTCATCAGGAGTTTTGCTCGTTAGTCGGTCTTAAATTCTATAAAGATCAGTCCAAAATTGTCGTAAGCGTTTTACGAATATAAACACTTACCGTAGTTTAGCGCTAACCATTTGATGTGATATGATTTAGGAAGTTCATGGTTTCGCTAGTCAATTAGTTATCTTCCGTTGACTTTTGGTCATATGAAAATGAGGTCATATGATGGCGACACCCAAATTCCGTGATATCTATATATATAACCTGAAATTCCACCGAACCTTTACTGTATAATCACAAAAAGCCACTTTAAACATATAGGATTATCTGACTTACAATTAAGTATTAGATTTTGTGTTGGAAATTATCTTTCGACATTGGAAATTTTTCTAGACAAGGTTTGAGAAACAATGATACCTCCCTTTAACATGATAAGGGTCAAGCTATACTGATCCTCGGCCGTCGGCCTCGTGCGAGTACAATGAATTTTCTCTGTCTGTAACTCGGCCAATACCTAACCAACTGACCAATTCCGGGCTCCGCCCACGTACTCCGTTTGCTCCTCCCATTGACTCTGACAGAAAGTTCCAATTCGATTTTAAACGGCGTTATTTTGCAAAGTTTATGGCCAGAAGTATGTCACGCAAATGTAGAATGGTTGGTTGTCGACCAGAACGTAGAACATGTAACTACTGCTTGTTGTAACTTGTAGTTACGGCGTTTAAGTCGCCAAACCAACAAAAATCCCGCATATACATGGCGTCAAATATAAAGTTCAAATTTATGTCAATATATCGCATGTTTATCTAATGTACGACGGGGTCTCAACTACTATAAGGAGGTGGGTTTTCAGAATAAGCAGGGGCGGGGCTTAGCTCGCCAAACCCGTCCCTATTTCTTCTCTGCTGTTCATTCAGCTGCTGTTGTTGTTGTAATAATAACTGCTGTTGTAAAATTGCGTTCTGTATTTGGAGTGCCTGTATGCGTGCGGTCTGGTCTCCATGGATATGAAATGAATATCTCTGGTACCCGATTCTCTATGAGTTGTATCCGGTGCTACTCGCCGGGTTGAATCGCTGAAATTAGTGCAAAGTCCTTGGCTTACACATTACAGCCCATGTAAATAGTCAGAATGTTTGCTAGCAAGGCTAGCCCTGTAGATGTCAAGATGGCACATTTGTCTCGCTGGGTTCGTTGCCAATAAAGACTCCGACCAAAATAAAAACAACCAAGATGACTGCAAATTCCGGAAACGTCACCACCATTCCAACTTGTATCTACAAGAGTAATAGAACGGATGAAAAAGTTTTTTATGCAAGAAGGTCTGTAATGTTTTGCTGTATACAGAATCACGGTGTATGTTCCGCTACACGATATTTGATTTCCATTTCTTCACTTAACGACATTCATCTACTCTTGCAGTTATCTAATACCGAGACGGAAATGATATTACCTATGAATTATGCATTCCGCGTTCGTTGCGTTATATACCATCACGGAAATAAAGAATGAGTGTTATTCAATTTCGTGAAACGAAATCAGCACCGTGAGAATGAAAGTTTAAACCATGTTGCAAATCAACACGCACGGTGTACCCGCGATACTTTGTTTAGAACTGTTTTCGTACCTGAAGCATTACGCAAGATTATATCGCTAATTACAAATTAGTCCATTCTTAATGATGAACGTAGAGCAAGGCACTCACTTTGGATGTTTTTAGCTAGCAAAGCGTGACCTTTGTAGCTTAAGTTAAAAGACAAATTTTAAGGTCTTCTCAGAGTTCAATGAATGCAAACTGACACTTGAGGCTTAACAACTAAATCCATTAAATGCCTATGCCATAAAAAGTTGTCCTTACTTATTTAAAGAAAATTGCAAATTCTGCCTTCAAGTTTATCTCTTAGGCATTTTTAGCTCACTCGAGCATATCGTGTTCAAAATGAGTCTGATCAGAGTCTTCACTTTGCACACTGCTTTGTATGGCCACATGAATAAACTTTATTCAAATTGTAGAGAACTCCTCCAAAAGCATGCTATTTAACCCATTCCTACTAAATCGTGTTTTTAGACATCTCAAGAAATTGCTTGTGTTTTTCTACCCTACAAGGCAAATATTTTCTAGGTTCCACCAACTTGAAATTGTCGTCTGTAACTTCTTCCAATTTGAGCCAAACCACGAATTTTGTCTTGTTGTAATGGGTTAACTCTCGGGTTACTTTAACCTTGTTTATTTTTTTCATGATAACCTTTGACAAAGAAGATTACTCAACAAACCATACTTTGTTAGCTTACTGCACTTTCAGTACTTTGATTTTTCCTAGCGGGTTGTTTGAACGTACATTTAAACTTGTATTAAGCGACCACTCAAAAGACGGCAAAAATGTGGTCGTTTAATAGAGTGGTCGCTTAAAACACGTTTTGTGATATTTATGAAGGATCGGTTAGACTGCATACATACATTATTTCTGGTTTCTCACTTAATACTGTGTTGATGGGACTCATTAGAATCTAATGAAATCCACCAGCTTAGTATTTAGTTTTGATAATTTTATCAGCAAAAATGTCTAAATATGACAATCATTTTTTCGGTGGAATTTGATACTGGTCGTTTAATGAGAGTGGTCGCTTAATAAAGATGGTCGTTTGAGCAAGATTGGCTGTACTGCTAGCGCTTTACCGAATGGCGTTATGCTTGATAACAGGAATGACTTTAATTCGAAGCCATACGTAATGTAATACGTACAAAACGACGACGTAGGATTAAGTCAACAAAGTTTAACCCTTTCCTATACAAATCTGGGATTTTACGCACCTTTTATTCTACACTTGAGAAAAACATTGTGGAAAAAGAAGAAATTGCTTCTAGCAAGCACTTTCTTCCTTTCCCACAATATTTTCTACACTACTAAATTGCACCTTTAATTTTGTCTGCAAAACCTTCGAATTTGGACGAGAAAGGATTGATTGATTTATTTCACAACTGACAGATGGCTAATCATGCTTACTGACCTGTTACAGAAGGATCGACGTAGATTTCAAATATCAAGTACAAGTAATTATAAAATGAAATGGTTGGGTTGGGACCTAAACGTTGTTACTTTATCCTGAACAAGTTATAATTACTATTTTTAACCCATTCCCATATAATGAAGCTTTTAAACGCAATATGAAAGGTTTGAAAACATTGTTGAAAACATTGTGGAAAATGACGGAATTGCTGTTACAAGCAATTTAGTCATTATCCATATTTTTTCTATTCCAAAAGAAATAAATGATGAAGATTGTATCATTTTAAAATTGTTGTCTGCAACTTCTTTGCATTTGGACTGTTCTGTAATTTTGTCGTGTGGGACTGGGATAAGTCGCCATACCAAAAAAATACTGCACACAAATGTTTACCGATGTCGGAATTTACAGTTCATCTCAAGTCTAAATGGTTACTCGGATTGAACGTTTATTTCTTTGATTGACGCTGTTTCATATCTCGAAGTCGGACAAACTGTCGGAGTCCAGTGAGAATGTCCAGCGATCTGTCAGTGGAGAACGAAATTGACCAATCGCTGGTCCCGCCCACTTATTGCTTTGGTCACGCCCACTGATTCCAACAGGAAGTCCAACTTCTATTTTTTACGGCATTATTTTGCAAAATTTAATGACAGTAGCATTTAACAAAAGAGTAGAATGGTTGTTTGGTGACCTAAACTACATACTATCCAAGCTGTAGTTACGACGTTTAAGTCGACAAACCAACAATAATTGTTTCACACAAATGGCGGCCAATGTTGCAGTTATAAGCTCAATTCCGGACCGAATGAATGGTTTGATTGGTCGAATGATTCCTTGATTGACAGCCACGATTGATCAATTGCAAATGCGCAAATCTACATTTTTATGGTGGCTTATTAGATCGAGTTGATAAACAATTCTATTTTAAAGACAAAACACCTTTTTTTTAAATGAGGCAATTCTATACAGAGTCTCCTTTCGTTAATTAATCGCTAATTTTACTCATTTCATTCCATTGTTGAATTATTCACTGGGTAATTTTTGTATTATTATTATTAAACCCTACTTACGAAAACCCCGCATTTCTTGTTCGTCTGTCTTTTTGCCAAAATGATAAATCAATCCGTTCATCACGGTTTGGATTAACGTCTGGAAAAGAAAAAATAGACTGAGGCAACGCGACTACGAAGCAGTTTGCAATTAACCCTTGTCTTTCTGAACCCGGAATAATCCTGTTTCTACAGGTGGTCTAGACAACGACCAGGCTGCACATATCTTTGTCTTGACCTCCTGTTTATTCCCTTAAAGACAGCATTGTTTAAACCATTAATTCTCTAAATAATCACCAAACTTAAATGAGTGTTTTCAGTGCTCCCAGTCCTTTGATTTTAATATTATATTATAGAGGATTTTACCAAGCTGTACAATAAGGAAGCAGGAGTTTTAACCCATTTCAACACAATGACGCTCTGGGACATCTGGGGAAATATTGGATGTGTAAAATGAAGAAATTGCTTTTAACAAGCAATTTCTTCGTTTTACACAATGTTTATTTTAACAGAAAGAAAAAAAGATATGATCTCAGAAACTTTAAATTGTCGTCTGCAATTCCTTTGAATTTGGACCAGTCTAGAGTTTTGTTGTCTAGTAATGGGTTAAGCCGTTGGTCATCTTTTAGGGTAGTAAAAACATCCTGATTGTGAGTATTATTATAAACTAAATGTGATGAGCACTATGTTGTCCTGATCGAATTTTGTGTTTGTACTGGTGTGAGAAATCATAGAAAGCAATGGCTGGGTGCTCCACCCAAAGCGATATAACTGACATATTGTTGAAAGTGGTTTTACGCCAAATATAATAAATCAATTTATTTAAACAATACTATACTTTTCTGTGACGACTCCCTTTATAATCACACATAAATACAAACCATGCGCCAATTAACTGTAATTCGATCGCTTTGTCAAATAAATAACAAAGCATAAAATCTGATATTTGTCAAGTTCATGAAATCTTCTGTTCATTCCTTTGTAAAAAGGTTATCTGTACACCCATGCAATAAACAGAAAATTCCCATTTATTGAAACTTATACCAAATACATTAATCAACGCGGTGTTTCGGTTTGGTCCCTTATTATAACTAATTGATATCCTTCTACAAATCGTAAGAAATACCCAATTATGCATTATACCCGCGTTGGTTCACTTTGAAAGGGTGCTAAATGTAAAAAACCTACAGTTCTGTAAGCTAATCCTGCGTTCTGAAGCTTTTGTGTATGAACCTTGTGAATCATATTGCATGTTCGAGAACAATCAATACAAGACAGTGGGTACTGACCATTTCACTTTCATATAATGCATTTTAGGTAGGGCAAATTTCAGCAAAAATACATGGTATGGTCGTATATAGCGACACCGTCTTGATATTTCGATTTTTTGTCAGTTTAAACGAGGCATTGATCAAGTTTGCAGCGCTTTTTGAAGTTTTGAAGGGTCAAAATGAATGTAAGATGGCCAAGAAGTTAAGAATGTGTTTACTTTAAATCGGCATGGATCATTCGTCTTAGAATAGAGAAAACATTTTATTTCTTGGACAAAAAGTATTTTGTTTTATTGAATTTATTTATTTCCAGCGTTATATGACGAGAAACAATGCAGGGAATTGCCCAAATCGGAGGTTTCTGCTCTTACAATCGCCATTTTCATCACGTTATATAACGTTACATAACGTATGCCGTTAGGTTACAGGTTTTGACAACGGACAGGGTTACCCGAAACGGCAGAGTTTAACTCTTAAGCATCGTTGCCATTTTTCTAGCGAGATATGACGTTACATAACGTATGCCGTTAGGTTAAAGGTTTTGACAACGGACAGGGTTACCCGACACGGCAGTGTTTAAATCTTACGCGTCGTAGCCATTTTTCTAGCGAGATATGACGTTACGTAACGTATGCCGTTAAGTTACAGATTTTAACAACGGACAGAATTACCCGACACGGCAGTGTTTAACTCTTACACATCGTTGCCATTTTTCTAGTGAGATTTGACGTTACATAACGTATGACGTTAGGTTAGAGATTTTGACAACGAACAGGGTTACCCGACACGGCAGTGTTCAACTCTTACACATCGTTGCCATTTTTCTAGCGAGATATGACGTTACATAACGTATGCCGTTAGGTTACAGGTTTTGACAACGGACAGGGTTACCCGACACGACAGTGTTTAACTTGTAAGAATCGTTGCCATTTTTCTAGCTAGATATGAATATATTCAACTGGTTATTTCAGATATGAAAAAATATTTCACGAGGATGCGTTGTAAGGCGTTGAAAAACGAGTGCGCAGTGCGAGTTCTTTTAACGCCTAACAACGCATCCGAGTTATTATATACCTTATTATTTGATTTTTTATTAAAATATCGAAACAAATCATTTTGAAAGAGAGAAAGTCTATTGAAAAAAGTGCGGTGAAATACGTCATTAAAGATTGATTACAGAGAGTGAATCTGAAAAGTGTTATCGTCACTCTAGTGACGATATCAAAATTTATTACACTGAGAAATCCCAAGATTTCACAGCAAGGTATATGATACATGACGTTACATAACGTTCGTAGATTTAGACTACCGGCGATGTTTCAACCAATTCCCACAAAATGACGCTTTTTTGGCGCCCCTTAATTAAAAAGGCCTTAGAAAACATCGTGGAAAATGAAGAACTTGCTTGTTTCAAGCAATTTCTTCATTATCCACAATGTTTTCTATCCCCAAATGAAAAGAATTTTATAATCTTATCAACTAGAAATTTTCGTCTGCAAATTCTTTCAAATTGGACCAGTCTATAATTTTAATCGTGTAGGTATAGGTTAATCCTACGTTCATCGCCATTTTTTCCGCGTGATAAGACGTCAGTTTTTGTTTTTTACATGCTACTGGCCATACAGCTTGCTAAATAACGCCCTTTAAAATCGAAGCGGAACTTCTTGTCGAAGTATATGGACGGGGCCATTAGTTGGCATGGACCTCTATATTTCATTTACCGTAACAACTGCTACATGGCTCCATGCAGTCGAATGACACTGGCAGAATGTTTGACTTAGATGTTATACGGGATTACTTTTCAATTTTTGTTGTAAGTAAATTCTGACCAAGAAAAAAAGTAGAAAAGAAAAGTTGGTAGGCGCCCTAATTGTCGTAACTAAATCTCGAAGTGTTAAAGTCGCATATGCGACATCCGACAAAAATTATTAGTACCGATGTCAGGGTTCAAAGTTGACGCATGGTCTATAATAAAGATTTGGTAATTCGACTTATCAATCGATATTTTCATTGGACGACATCGATACGTTGATTGTTGCAGACTTTTTTTTGGGGGGGGGGGAAGTAGGTAATATAATCTCTTTTCAATTAGAGTGTCGTTATATCGACTCCACTTATATCGACTCAACTTGTCTCGACTCAATTTATCTCAAAGTTGACGCATGGTCTATGATAAAGATTTAGTAACTTGTCTTATCGATCGATATTTTTATTGGACGACGTCGATTCATTGATTGTTGCAGACTTTTCGGGGGAAAGTAGGCAATATAATCTATTTCCAATTGGAGTAAAGTTACATCGACTCCACTTGTCAACTTGTCACGAATCCACTTATCTCGAATCCATTTATTTCGAATCCACTTATCTCGAATAACAATATCAGATATCGATGATTCACATTTCAAACTCGATATAATAGCTAAAAATTAAACCATTTTCACACGATTGCTTCTTTTTATGCCGCTCAAGAAAAACATTGTAGAAAATGAAGAAATTGCTTTTACCAAGCAGTTTCCTGATTATCCATGATGTTTTTGTAAAAAAGAAAAAAAAAAAAGGTTTAACATTCCATCAACTTGAAATTGTCGTCTGCAGCTTCTCTCAACTTGGACGAGTCTGAAATCTTATTTTTTGGGAACGGGTTAAAGTCATTCGTTGCGTTTCTCAACTGACAGAATAGTCGCTGTCACTCAAAATACGATTGACCAATTAAAACAATTACACGTATTCATGATCGGAGTTGAAAATTGACCTCTGACATTTATGTGATTCATTTTTTGGCTGGTTTGGTTTGTTGAAACGCTTTGGTCGCCAATAAACTATTTGCTTTTCTATTTTCCTTGGCCATATCTTTTGCTTTTACTAATGTCGTTTGATATCTCAGTCGACCTGCAATATTGAATGTCACTGGTTGTACTCGGTGATCCGTAAATTCTAAATATATCCTAAACTCATGGCCATCACCAGAGAAGGAGCTGTAGGAAGAATATATCTTTGTAGCTTAAAAGTCTTGCTTTTTATTTAAAAAAGACCCAATTCTTCTAGGACCAAATGTGGTATATAACGAAAACTGACGGATAGTCGCTGTGGAAATAATTCGAGAGGTTAAATGAATCATTTATTCAGACCGGAAGTGAGCTTTGAACTCTATAATTAGTCATTTTATTCACGGCTGAAGTTACGACGTTTAAATCGCCAACAAACAATTTTTCTTTTTTATGTCACTGGCCACACATTTTTCACATTAACACTCGTTTGATATTTCAATCTGTTGTGTCGGAGGTCCGTGGGCGCGGCTAGCGATCGTTCAAATTCCTATATAAGTTCAGAACTTTTATACCAAAGACGAAAAAATGACCAATCGGTCCCGCAAACTGATTCCGACAGAAAGATGCGGAGTTTTTGTTGTTGTTGTTGTTGTTTCTATTTTTTTTTAGTATTTTAAGACTAATCGACCGATCCATACCACTAGTAGAACACAGATCGATATATAATAACAACAATAAATTTTACCGGGAATAGACTGTTGACGTCTAAACATAAACACTTTCATCGATTAATAATTCCATTTTTAGTTTCGTTCATCAGAAATGAGCCTTCTGATTGGTCGAAAAAAATACCCACACTTCCGTGAACAAAATCTTGACCACGCAGCTATTTTGTATGCTTCCGCACAAAATAGCTCCGTAAAAATGTATCGAAATATGTAAAAATATTTCCATTTTTTCGCCCGATGCCATTAAATTATAAGACATTTAATTTTCGCCCGATGCCATTTAATTATAAGACATGAAGAGAATGTTTTTTGTTTTATGGAGGTATGAAACGGAAAATCTAACCACATTCATGTTTAAATCCGCATCGCTCATTCATACAGTGTGACTAGTTTTTTTGTTTCATATCTCCATGAGAATAAAATATCCTCTTCATCTCTTTTAGCTAAATGATAGCTAAATGATGGAATAATGTGATTTTACATGAATGTGAATGTCTTTGATAGGGTGAATTTCAGGGAGTGAAAATGGACCCAGGTGAGAGCTCTTTACTTTAACCTTGATTGATTGAATGGGTTTTAACGCCGCTTTTAAGAGTATTTTAGTCATATCGCGGGGGCTGGAGCACCTAACCTTGGATAGCTGGTATTTCTTATACAAGTACTACAGTACAGAACATAATGAATTTGACAGATTGGAACCGGATCGAACGCTGAACGTTACACGATCTTGATTGAACGATTGTGATTGAACGCTGAACGCGTTTTCACTCTGAGCGGATTGAACGCTTTCTTGTATAGAAGCGATCGTTCGATAACGTAACGTTGCATTTAATCATTTCTATACACTACTACATCACGAACGAATCTTAAATGAATTATCATATCTTTATTGTTTTTAATTCATTTACATGTGATTGATCTCGGCCCCATAAAACGTAATGCATTAATGTTTAATTCGGTTACTTCCCTTGGACCAAAAGACGTCATTAACACAATTCAGAAAAATAGAAAATTGTCTCTTTAAATTTCAATGTGGTCGACCAGAAATTCCAGAACATTGTGATTTTATTAAAGGGAATATGCTGATTAGTCTTAGCGTAATCCAGAGAGCCAAGGATCACCAAATGACTATAAATACAAGTTGTGAAACATTCGCACCCTTCTCCTCCGACGGATTGATTGTGTTTGATAATTTAAACATCATAAATGAAATGCAATGTTTACAATCAGGCATCAAATTTGTTGCTTGTGTTTACAGTTCTTTTTTCCAACTCCATAGCCCTGAAATTAGAGAAGCTGGAGACCTTCACTCAAAATGTTTTCCATAAAAGGCAGCCAGACTATAATTCTATCAGGCAGTCACTGGTCAACTCTGCCAATTTATATCTCGGCTCACCGACAACTCGGCACATTGTATAACTCGGCACGGTCAACTCGGCCCAGTATATGGTATATAGTGATTGGTGGAATTCCATAAAACAAATATGTGTGTGTGTGGGGGGGAGAGAACCGTTGTTTTCATCTGCTTCTTCTTTTTTTGTGAATATGTCCGAATCATAACAAAATATTCTGGTTTAATTTAAAAGGAATAATTGCATATGTAATGATGATCAACTTGATTGGTAGTTGTAGATTAGAAATTACATTGCAAAACAATGATCACTTTTATAGGCCAGTTTCAAAAGGATTCAATATAATACTATTTCAACAAAATTAAATAAATTAAAAAGCAAAAAATGAGTTAATGGTTATTAATTTTACAAAAGCTTAATATAGTATGCTATATACTTGCATTACTATATACTATATATTTCGATCGAGTTGACCGGGCCAAGTTATTCAATGGGCCGAGTTGACTGGTTATTTTTCAGGCAGCCTAAAATATGCTGATATGTGATTGCATATACATATATCTAGCGTAGCTGTCTGTTGCATTCAATGCAATTTAAGGTGTAACTGTATTGTAAAATTTTAGACCAGTCTAAGTTTTTGCAGACGACACTAAAATATTGATTTGTTTTGAAAAAAAATAATCATTCAGTAGGGAAGGAAATATTGTGGAAAAAGAAAATATTGCTTGTTACAAACAATGTCTTCTTTTTCCACATTTTCCACATTCAACGGTTTTGCAAACGAAAATTTAAAATGAACTTGAATTAAAAATAACCATTCAATAGGGTAGAAAAAAATTGCAATGTCTTTGCTAGGTGACACTTTTTTTTGTCTTCAGTACACTGAATTGTCAACTGTAATTGATCAAGTCCAAAATTCTATCATCTAGTAATGTGTCAAGTAAATCAAAGTACTCTACTGTTTGATGGATTGTTAGCACCCACTTGAAATAGGATTCTTACAGGAAAGTTCATCTGAGATAAGAAGACATATCATGTTAGTCTAGGCTACTAGGTGTTAAGGGCAACCTAAATATAGTAATTACTGTTAGAAAAATCTTTTAGGACACTATGGTAGCACACCTACAAATTCACCCATTCCCACACGATAAAATTTTGGACTAGTCAAAATCGAAAGAAGCTGCAGACGAGAGTTTCAAGTTGATGAAATTTTAATTATTTATCTTTTTTTTTGGTCTTTTTAGATAGAACACATTATGGGTAATGAAGACATTGATTGATACAAGCAATTTCATCATTATCCACATTGTTTTCCAAAGCATTTTCCTTGAGGGGGATTGTATGGGAATGGGTTATGTGATTTTGTACAAGATTCAGGCTTGTAAATTAATAATCTTATATACCATCTGGGAATACAAATGAAATATCAAACTTCAAAGAATAATAAAAAAAAATAAAATAAATAAATAAATAAAAAATAAAATAAAATAAAAAAAATATCTTTGTTTATTCGACAGTTTTAGTAGGCATTTCTTTTATTCAAAGTATTCAGGTGATCAAAACGTTTTCGGAGTAATTTGAAATAATGGTCCATTTGTAAACAATAAGATAGTATATTACGTGATTTACTTTGGATGCAAAATGGCCGCACACTCAAGTTTTAGTACTTCTGTACTAAAATCCACATCACTTCTTTTTTTTTAATTTCTTAGATTTATTCTAGTTGTGATGTTTTAAACTGCTTCGCGCTGCGAATAACAAAACGCTCGATCAAGTTTTAAAAAAAAGTACTCTCTTTACGCATGCAATTATGGTAAACTTTGTCTTTTGTCTTACTTAATTAAACCCGCTGTTATTATTTATTATAAAAAAAAGAAAGAAAAAAGCAATAGGGTTTCAACTTTCAAATTTCTAATTGTTATGCAAAAAAGAAAAGACAGCAAAGAAGTAAAAATATCTGGGTTTACGTGACACCATATAAGTCATTTATTGCCTATTTTTTTCTATGACATTTCAATCACGTCCTTGGCATCCGCTAGTAAAACAATCTTTATCGACATCAGCCGAAGAATAACGACTTCATCAGACAAAACTTGATGTCTGAAAGGATGGTGTAGTGAATATGTTGCAATAGGTTGCATTTATTGTAACTTTAGTAGATTAAACACGAAGAAAGAATATTTACTATTGAAATGACATTGATAACTATTTGGAAATCACATAATTTTCTATATTAATTTTTTAGGAAAATCTGTTCAAGAGCCGCTTTAATGCAGCCACGGATAAAGCACCGGTACATTGTCGGTCTGACGTGTAATGTACCCTGCAGGAGAAGGTCAAGGAGTCAGAGGCCCTACTTACGGGTTTGGTCCAGCCTCCAGCAGGGACCCCTGAGTCAACCTTTGCCAACTACGTGAGGGACAGCATTCTCACAATGTCGATCCTGAAGTTCAAGAAGGCCAGGGCCAGCATTAACAAGATCCTCACGCAGCTGATGGATGAAGACACTGTAGAGGAAGAAGAGCCTACCATCTCAGCTAGATTTCAGTATGCCTCCCTTCCTCGCATGACAACCTCCAAGGAAGCCCAGAGCGACATGTTTTAATGCAGCCCCGGATAAAGCACCGGTACATTGTCGGTCTGACCAGGAGTAAACTTTGGGACAAATGATACATGATAGACCGAAAATACCTACACATTTCTTTTTTCAATTACGTGGAAAAGATGTGTGCTAGAATGTGGAATTAGGCAAACGGAGCTTTTTTACGTCAATTCATCTACAAAGGAATGTTAATTATTCTTGGGGTTAATTGTGAATAAATAGTGTTTTAAAAATTCTTTATCTAAAGGTCAAATCAAATATTCATTGTCGATTTTTTGTTTTTTGTGTTTCGATCCTTTCATTTTGCTCTCATTTGAGGTCCTGTTTACGTTTTTCTTCTCCCCCTTTTTTCTTTCCAGTATTCTGACAAATCACACTACAGTTAGCACAAGTGATTGTTACAAATAAGGTTCGTTTAATATGATTAACAAAAATATTAAAGATTTGATTTATTTTCTTTTCGTTCTCTGCTTTTCTCTGTAACTAGTAACAACTTTTACAATAATACGTTCCAAAATGAATGCCACAGTTACATGTAGTACTATAAAGTATTTATTTCGATATCAATGTATTAAGAATACGTATTACAGAGTTGTGAACAAGTTTCAAGCTATACCGGTAATGTATGCTTAAACGTATCATGCAAGAATAAAAATGTGCCTTACATCTACACATCGTCAATATTATGCAGTTTTATTTCGCAAATATTGCACTAAATTGAAAAGGTCTGGCTATACGCATTACCGACTTAAAGCCATATTTTACCTCCGAGGAAGGAACAAACAGTATAAACAGCCAATCTTTTATTTGGTCACTGAAGATAACAAGGGCTTATGATAGGACATGAGTGAAGATCTTAGAGTATTTTCTTATCACTTTCCACTCGTGTTTGTTCACATATTGAGATCGAGACGACTGCAACCGATTCTTCACCGGAATTGTTCGATTATCTTCGACATTGATTGCTACATGCACAGATGCTGATTGCCAAACTTTAAGGACGAAGTCGTTAATCTCCGTGAACGAGCGAAACCGAGCAAGTTGGTTGAATGACAAGCGAAAGTAAAAACGTCACCACTGACGGCATAGTTTTATGTAGACAAACCTTCGTGGTTGGTTTCAATTCAAAATATCGAAACTTCTTTCATGCATTGAAGGCTAATCACGTAGAGTTATTTTGGTCTTTTAATTTCAATCGTCATATTTATTGATGCTTTTGACACTCGAATATGTTTTTTTATTAGTTTTTTTGTTTGTTTTTGGGGGAAATATATGGCTTTAAAGTCGAAATAAGGTACTGTGGTTGCCTTTTAACCATTTGACCACATTGAAAACCTACACACAGAGGTTAAAACTGCATTAAAATGCTGTCGCTGAAAAAATGAAGAACTTAATGTCGAACCGCCTGATTAGAACAAGCATATCCATTAGCCCGCTCCGATTACAAAATTGACTGGGGTATTCATATAGCTAATTAGACGTGAAATTTCGTTTATCTTGATAGCTAAGGTGTATACACATAGACAAAAAAGATAGTTACAAATATGAACCACCACGAAGGTATTAAAGAGTAACTGTGGTTCACAATAGACCTAGGCCGTCTTTTCACTTAAAAATGTCAAACTTCAATATTTTTCAACAAAAGAAAAGTCGCTCAAGACATTCTTTGTTTAATTGCTGTGACGTGATAAAACAATAGGAATAATAAAATAGAGAGAAATACAATATCCAGTCCCTTGTTTCGATAAGAAATGATTACTTTCATATGGTATTACAAGATTTTAACGTCTTATTTTATTCTACTTTTACTAATTTCTTCAGAAAGGGTGTTCTTTTTTCCCGTTATTCCGAGGGTATTTTTTAAAAGGTAGATACACATGATCCGGTATTGAAACAAATTAATCTTGTTGAAAAACGATACTGTGAATTCATGGTGCATATATTTGCCTAATCATTTATCATTCTGACTTTCGAAAACTTTCAGTGTTTTAAATGAAATGCAGATGCTACATGTTTAAGATTATCCGAAACTGACCGAGAACTATTTAAATTTATGAGGCATATTTTGTTATGGTACGATACAAAACCCTGTTTGGATTCGAGGCCCGTAAGATTTTATTTATTTAACAAAAGGTTTTATTTATTTAACAAGCCAGAGTGTCGATTAACATATCAAATTTTCGTACTCGCCGAAAATCCAATTCATAAGTACATCTTAGAATCCATTTATTATATACCAACACATTTTGACTATAAAAGACAAAAGAAGCTCACATAACTTGGCTAATATTTACTTTTTTAACGGCGCAACGTAATTTTACCGGAAAATGACGTCATACAGCAATATCTGTACCAGTTCAGTATATCTTTTCCTCTTTCAGTGAATGTATCTTAGAAGTTAAATTGGTAGGTATATGTATATACATATGGGGGGCAGATTTTATCCAAACAGTTTAAGAAATGTTGAAATATAAACGCACTTTCAATAATTTCTATTATTATTAAAGCATAACCTTAGCGCTTTCGAAAGTCAATGTTTTCTTCGTCAGGGGTTCAATAAGAACAACAAAAATGGCTGACTGACCTAAGTAGGAGTTCGTTTTTTCACCAGACGATTTTTTTTTCGCAAGGTAGGAATAGATTTGGACAAAGAAGGTATTTAAAAGACACAGCAATTTAGTTAAAATTGACTTCTCTTTTTTCAATTTAAATTTCGGAAACATTGTGAAAAATGAAGAAATTGCTTGCAATTAATCTCAGATATATATCAAAGTACTGAAAAGTACTGTAAGCTAGCAAAGCATTGTTTTGTTCAATAATCTTCTTTGTCAAACGATATCATGATAAAGAAACGAGGTTAAAGTAACAAAGGAGTCAACACATTCCCACACAATCCACCCTTTATATGCCCCATAAGAATATTTGTAGAAAACAATGTGGAAAATGAAGAAATTATTTGTTACAAGCAATTTCTTCATTTCTACATTGTTTCCTACCTAGAGAGATAAATATTTTAGAATTGTCAACAATTTGAAATTGTCGTCCAACTACTTTGAAGACTCTGACGAGAGTCTTTTTAACACGGTGTTCAAGTGAGCGAAAAATACAGGCAGAGTTTGCAATATTCCTGAAATACATAAGAACTACTTTTTATTGTGTAGGCATTTAACGGATCTAGTGGTTAAGCCTCCAGTGGCAGTTTGCACTCGTTGAACTTTGAGACGACCTCAAATTTTGTCTTTTAACTTAGGCTATCAAAGCTACCGCTTTGCTAGGCAATAATATCATCAGCCGAGAATTGTCATCTCGTCCCCTTACAGTATCAAGATGCTTTGTTCATTCGACCAGTTTTCGAGAAGAAGGGGTTTTAGGTTCTACAGGTTAGAAATCTAATGTTTTAAACAACTTACAGTTATACAAGGTATCTTCAAGCATGTTTTACAATATTACAATGACATTTTTATACATTGAAAATTCCACGCTTAATCAATTAAAAACATAATCAAAAAATGCCGTCTGCAACGTCTTTGCATTTGAACCAATCTAAAATTTTGTCGTCAGGTAATGGGTTTAGTGAGTAAAGAAAGGGCAATTTTACCCACGCATGTGATGACTCACTGAAACTTTTACATCTGTAGAAAACGAAGAAAGTGAAATTACTATCAATTTGGCATATTGCTACAGTATATTCGGTAGCTATCTAAATAAGTTCGGACATTTGATAGTTTTGAAACTACCGACATAATATTGAATAAACCCGACCAGTGTCAAAGTGATAACCGATATCGGAGATTTATTTTACGGAGTGTGATCCTTACAGCGTCGATGAATGCTATGTATTATTACCTTTCTTCATCATCTCGTCAATTGCCAGATGCATTTTCGTTGAACAATAATTAGCAAACTATCAGTGTAACTGACCGTTGCTTTTGGATTTTCAGAATAAATAACGGGTGTGATTATTTAGTAGAAAACTAACGGAGAGACAGAAAAAATTACAACTTACTGCAAGGCCAGTTTTTGATATTTGGTACAGGTTACATTACACTTTGCGGTAAATTGACAATATGTAATTTTAAAATGTTCCGAAAAAAGTTGCAGACTAGTTAATTTAACTTGACTCAAATATATTAAGTTTTCAAATATCGATCGTTGTCAATTAACTATGATTCCGTTTGCCTTTTCCGAATATTTGGTACGTTAAGGTTCTCTGGTATAATAAACATTGTCCAATAGGATAGAAATTCTTGGACTATAAAGAAATTACACATGAGTAATTTCTTAATTGTGCACAATATTTTCCAAAGCTTTTTGACAAGAGCCACTGTGGGAATAGTATAAACCTAATATCAGACAATAAGTTCAGACTTGGTCCAAAATTGAAGATTACAACAATATCAAATTGATAGAATTTGAAATATCTTTGTATTTCTTACTATAGAAAACATTGTAGAAAATGAAGGAATTACTCGTAACAATCATTTTCTACATTTTTCACATTGTCTTGTTGAACTCTTTTGAAGGGCGTCAAAAAACTAAATTTTAGGGGAATGGGTTAAACGGAGTATTCTTTTACCTTTAAAATTATTCAGTCAATTCATTTGCATACCCTGCTGTAGGCAGGATTGAGGCTGATCTTGGTCACAAGTGTGTCTGCCCACCTGCATGCTTGTATACTTTAATCTTTTTTGAAGTTCTATATCAAAATTTATTTAGGGCGAAATTTCATAGAATATTTGTCATCGAGTGGTCTTCCCAAATTGTTGGAGTTATATATTTTTTCACTCAATCACAGAAACTATCTTGTTAACTTCTCTTACTGGTCATGCTGCATAACCCTCTCCTGTTTTGCAAAAGTTGACCAATTTCAAAGGTTTTGCAGACGGAAATCTAAAGTCAATTTAATTAGAAAAATAACCATTTTGTAGGGTAGAAAATATTGTGGAAAAATAATTAATTGCTTGTTACAATCAATTTCTTCTTTCTCTACAATGTTTTCTCAGATATAAAATCATAGGGGCGAAAAAACCAGGGATTAAACAGGAAAAGGTTTAACTCATAAAGCCCGGATCATGAATTTGAATCCTATTTCAGCCAATTTTTTTTGACATATATTGATAAAAGTCATCCCGCAAAACATGCATTATTTATCTCTTACCAGTGGGTGAATGATAAATAGTGCCCCTAAATAATATGAGCATGTGTGGCTCAGATTTAATCCAGGTGTGGTAAATGACATGAATCCATGTTTGGTTCACCAGCATCTGTGATGTAACTGATTTGTGTTCTTTTCATTCACGTGAAAAATCCCTCTAAATAAGATTTCTGAAGCTCTCTAAAACACAATTTTGTTATTTTGAATGAAAACATTTGACGTCTCCAAGGTTCAACAATTATATTCTTAACCTTTGTCATTATGTATAAATAACCATACTGCATTGATGTAAAATCAAAGGGCTGATAGGACTGATAGAACTTATTGTTCATAAATCAATATTTCTTTTAGCAATCAATTTCATAAACAGTTCTGGCATGAAAAGTACAAGCAGGAAGTGTAGACTAAGATCAGACTACTCTTTTGTTGTTTAAGTTCAACCAATCGACAATAATGCTTCACATAAATGACAGCCATTTCGACATGGCCTAATTGTCCTTTACCAAAATACTTCAAAATATTGCCCTTAATTGAAAACTAGCCCTATATTGAGCCATACTTATATAACAAAGATATAGGGAAGGAAGTCTTGAAAAATCTTACAATCCCAAACTGAAAGGCCTAGAGCTCTAGTATTTGGCATTTGACTTTACCTAATGGTCCTCTACCATAGAATTTCGAATGGTTGCTCTAACTTGAAAATTAGTCATTTTTATTCGATCCAACCTCTTACCTAGCGATGAATAAGAAAATAAGACTCTACCAAAATGGTCGTTTGACATTGTAAACAACATTTTGTTGGTAGACATATTTCAGCTACTGGAGTGACACAGGCCCTTTTTGGGCCTCCTGTTTGGATACAAATTGCCTTATCCTTTCGTACATTTGTAAAATCGTAGTGATTGATAATTTAATTACAGTATTACTGTATAATTATTAGGAGAATAACATGTAGAAAAAGGAAATATATTGCATGTTGTAATTAAGATTGCAATCCATTCCATTTCAATTGATTTGGCATGATGGAGTTCGCATACAATTTGTAAATATAGACTTTCAACAATTACATACTGCTTTCATTCTGATACGAATATGAATAATGGATTCAATTAATCTTCTCTCATTTCTTTCCCATGACACCCTTCTAGTAAAAAAGTTAAACAATTTGAATCGAAACGGTCAAAAGTTGCCGGCACTTTGCTAGTTTGTTCCAATAATCCGGGCGAAGGGCTTTCGTTTAACAAATCCTTGCTACGTGTACCAAGCATTAAAATTATTGTAATTTGGGAATAACGGTCTATTTTAATAACGTTTTGACATATACTCCCTAGGCGCTTATAAAAATCAAGTTTGGGAAATCATTGTAGTAAAAGAAGAAAATGTTGGTGTCCTTTTCTGAAGACTTGTTTATGTTATGACCAGACACAAAACATAATCCTTTTCAATTTCGATCGACAAAAACTACCTTCAGTACTCTGGTGTTAGCACAATAGTATGATCGCGATTTCGCCTTTTCGAACATTATCGTTTTCTAAAGATATCGTCCTTTCGTACTCTCGTGATATCTTCACCGATTCTCTCGTACTCTGGCGTTAGCACTATCGTATTCTCGCTATACTCTGGTGTTAGCATGATCGTGTGGACCCTCGCGAATTATTTTGCGGTGACACTGACAGCTATTACGAAGGCACGTGAATATGAATTTTATTCTTCTTTTACAAATTTCTTCAGAAAGGGGGGTCTTTTTTCCCTTTATTCCGAAGGTATGTTTTAAAAGGTAGATACACTTTTTCCGGTATTGAAACAAATTAATCCTGAGACAAAACGATACTGTAAATTCATGGTGCATATATTTGCCTCATCATTTATCATTCTGACTTTCGAAAACTTTCAGTGTATTCTATGAAATGCAGATGCTACATGTTCAATATTATCCGAAACTGACCGAGAACACTTTAAATAGATGAGGAATATTTTGTTATGGTATGATAAAACCCTGTTTGGATTCGAGGCCCGTAAGATTTTGATTTATTTAACAAGCCCGAATGTCGATTAACATATCAAATTTTCGTACTCGCCGAAAATCCAATTCATAAGTACATCTTAGAATCCATTTATTATATACCAATACATTTTGACTATAAAAGACAAAAGAAGCTCACATAACTTGGCTAATATTTACTTTTATAACGGCGCAACGTAATTTTACCGGAAAATGACGTCATACAGCAATATCTGTACCAGTTCAGTATATCTTTTCCTCTTTCAGTGAATGTATCTTAGAAGTTAAATTGGTAGGTATATGTATATACATATGGGGGACAGATTTTATCCAAACAGTTTAAGAAATGTTGAAATATAAACGCACTTTCAATAATTTCTATTATTATTAAAGCATAACCTTAGCGCTTTCGAAAGTCAATGTTTTCTTCGTCAGGGGTTCAATAAGAACAACAAAAATGGCTGACTGACCTAAGTAGGAGTTCGTTTTTTCACCAGACGATTTTTTTTCGCAAGGTAGGAATAGATTTGGACAAAGAAGGTATTTAAAGGACACAGCAATTTAGTTAAAATTGACTTCTCTTTTTTCAATTTAAATTTCGGAAACATTGTGAAAAATGAAGAAATTGCTTGCAATTAATCTCAGATATATATCAAAGTACTGAAAAGTACTGTAAGCTAGCAAAGCATTGTTTTGTTCAATAATCTTCTTTGTCAAACGATATCATGATAAAGAAACGAGGTTAAAGTAACAAAGGAGTCAACACATTCCCACACAATCCACCCTTTATATGCCCCATAAGAATATTTGTAGAAAACAATGTGGAAAATGAAGAAATTATTTGTTACAAGCAATTTCTTCATTTCTACATTGTTTCCTACCTAGAGAGATAAATATTTTAGAATTGTCAACAATTTGAAATTGTCGTCCAACTACTTTGAAGACTCTGACGAGAGTCTTTTTAACACGGTGTTCAAGTGAGCGAAAAATACAGGCAGAGTTTGCAATATTCCTGAAATACATAAGAACTACTTTTTTTGTGTAGGCATTTAACGGATCTAGTGGTTAAGCCTCCAGTGGCAGTTTGCACTCGTTGAACTTTGAGACGACCTCAAATTTTGTCTTTTAACTTAAGCTATCAAAGCTACCGCTTTGCTAGGCAATAATATCATCAGCCGAGAATTGTCATCTCGTCCCCTTACAGTATCAAGATGCTTTGTTCATTCGACCAGTTTTCGAGAAGAAGGGGTTTTAGGTTCTACAGGTTAGAAATCTAATGTTTTAAACAACTTACAGTTATACAAGGTATCTTCAAGCATGTTTTACAATATTACAATGACATTTTTATACATTGAAAATTCCACGCTTAATCAATTAAAAACATAAACAAAAAATGCCGTCTGCAACGTCTTTGCATTTGAACCAATCTAAAATTTTGTCGTCAGGTAATGGGTTTAGTGAGTAAAGAAAGGGCAATTTTACCCACGCATGTGATGACTCACTGAAACTTTTACATCTGTAGAAAACGAAGAAAGTGAAATTACTATCAATTTGGCATATTGCTACAGTATATTCGGTAGCTATCTAAATAAGTTCGGACATTTGATAGTTTTGAAACTACCGACATAATATTGAATAAACCCGACCAGTGTCAAAGTGATAACCGATATCGGAGATTTATTTTACGGAGTGTGATCCTTACAGCGTCGATGAATGCTGTGTATTCTTACCTTTCTTCATCATCTCGTCAATTGCCAGATGCATTTTCGTTGAACAATAATTAGCAAACTATCAGTGTAACTGACCGTTGCTTTTGGATTTTCAGAATAAATAACGGGTGTGATTATTTAGTAGAAAACTAACGGAGAGACAGAAAAAATTACAACTTACTGCAAGGCCAGTTTTTGATATTTGGTACAGGTTACATTACACTTTGCGGTAAATTGACAATATGTAATTTTAAAATGTTCCGAAAAAAGTTGCAGACTAGTTAATTTAACTTGACTCAAATATATTAAGTTTTCAAATATCGATCGTTGTCAATTAACTATGATTCCGTTTGCCTTTTCCGAATATTTGGTACGTTAAGGTTCTCTGGTATAATAAACATTGTCCAATAGGATAGAAATTCTTGGACTATAAAGAAATTACACATGAGTAATTTCTTAATTGTGCACAATATTTTCCAAAGCTTTTTGACAAGAGCCACTGTGGGAATAGTATAAACCTAATATCAGACAATAAGTTCAGACTTGGTCCAAAATTGAAGATTACAACAATATCAAATTGATAGAATTTGAAATATCTTTGTATTTCTTACTATAGAAAACATTGTAGAAAATGAAGGAATTACTCGTAACAATCATTTTCTACATTTTTCACATTGTCTTGTTGAACTCTTTTGAAGGGCGTCAAAAAACTAAATTTTAGGGGAATGGGTTAAACGGAGTATTCTTTTACCTTTAAAATTATTCAGTCAATTCATTTGCATACCCTGCTGTAGGCAGGATTGAGGCTGATCTTGGTCACAAGTGTGTCTGCCCACCTGCATGCTTGTATACTTTAATCTTTTTTGAAGTTCTATATCAAAATTTATTTAGGGCGAAATTTCATAGAATATTTGTCATCGAGTGGTCTTCCCAAATTGTTGGAGTTATATATTTTTTCACTCAATCACAGAAACTATCTTGTTAACTTCTCTTACTGGTCATGCTGCATAACCCTCTCCTGTTTTGCAAAAGTTGACCAATTTCAAAGGTTTTGCAGACGGAAATCTAAAGTCAATTTAATTAGAAAAATAACCATTTTGTAGGGTAGAAAATATTGTGGAAAAATAATTAATTGCTTGTTACAATCAATTTCTTCTTTCTCTACAATGTTTTCTCAGTTATAAAATCATAGGGGCGAAAAAACCAGGGATTAAACAGGAAAAGGTTTAACTCATAAAGCCCGGATCATGAATTTGAATCCTATTTCAGCCAATTTTTTTTGACATATATTGATAAAAGTTATCCCGCAAAACATGCATTATTTATCTCTTACCAGTGGGTGAATGATAAATAGTGCCCCTAAATAATATGAGCATGTGTGGCTCAGATTTAATCCAGGTGTGGTAAATGACATGAATCCATGTTTGGTTCACCAGCATCTGTGATGTAACTGATTTGTGTTCTTTTCATTCACGTGAAAAATCCCGCTAAATAAGATTTCTGAAGCTCTCTAAAACACAATTTTGTTATTTTGAATGAAAACATTTGACGTCTCCAAGGTTCAACAATTATATTCTTAACCTTTGTCATTATGTATAAATAACCATACTGCATTGATGTAAAATCAAAGGGCTGATAGGACTGATAGAACTTATTGTTCATAAATCAATATTTCTTTTAGCAATCAATTTCATAAACAGTTCTGGCATGAAAAGTACAAGCAGGAAGTGTAGACTAAGATCAGACTACTCTTTTGTTGTTTAAGTTCAACCAATCGACAATAATGCTTCACATAAATGACAGCCATTTCGACATGGCCTAATTGTCCTTTACCAAAATACTTCAAAATATTGCCCTTAATTGAAAACTAGCCCTATATTGAGCCATACTTATATAACAAAGATATAGGGAAGGAAGTCTTGAAAAATCTTACAATACCAAACCGAAAGGCCTAGAGCTCTAGTATTTGGCATTTGACTTTACCTAATGGTCCTCTACCATAGAATTTCGAATGGTTGCTCTAACTTGAAAATTAGTCATTTTTATTCGATCCAACCTCTTACCTAGCGATGAATAAGAAAATAAGACTCTACCAAAATGGTCGTTTGACATTGTAAACAACATTCTGTTGGTAGACATATTTCAGCTACTGGAGTGACACAGGCCCTTTTTGGGCCTCCTGTTTGGATACAAATTGCCTTATCCTTTCGTACATTTGTAAAATCGTAGTGATTGACAATTTAATTACAGTATTACTGTATAATTATTAGGAGAATAACATGTAGAAAAAGGAAATATATTGCATGTTGTAATTAAGATTGCAATCCATTCCATTTCAATTGATTTGGCATGATGGAGTTCGCATACAATTTGTAAATATAGACTTTCAACAATTACATACTGCTTTCATTCTGATACGAATATGAATAATGGATTCAATTAATCTTCTCTCATTTCTTTCCCATGACACCCTTCTAGTAAAAAAGTTAAACAATTTGAATCGAAACGGTCAAAAGTTGCCGGCACTTTGCTAGTTTGTTCCAATAATCCGGGCGAAGGGCTTTCGTTTAACAAATCCTTGCTACGTGTACCAAGCATTAAAATTATTGTAATTTGGGAATAACGGTCTGTTTTAATAACGTTTTGACATATACTCCCTAGGCGCTTATAAAAATCAAGTTTGGGAAATCATTGTAGTAAAAGAAGAAAATGTTGGTGTCCTTTTCTGAAGACTTGTTTATGTTATGACCAGACACAAAACATAATCCTTTTCAATTTCGATCGACAAAAACTACCTTCAGTACTCTGGTGTTAGCACAATAGTATGATCGCGATTTCGCCTTTTCGAACATTATCGTTTTCTAAAGATATCGTCCTTTCGTACTCTCGTGATATCTTCACCGATTCTCTCGTACTCTGGCGTTAGCACTATCGTATTCTCGCTATACTCTGGTGTTAGCATGATCGTGTGGACCCTCGCGAATTATTTTGCGGTGACACTGACAGCTATTACGAAGGCACGTGAATATGACGTGGTGCCAAATGATCGGAAAATTACTAAAACCAAGTTTTAACTTGTTTAGGATATCGAGATACGAGACCGCGTCAGAGTGATTTCTTATGTTGAAGTGATCGGACGTGTTTTTCAGTTCTAAGCGTATTCAACAGTATTCGTTTTAATTGTAAGTAGATAATTCGATATTTTAAGTTTTTTCTTGGGGAAAATTAAGAATGCGGAATTGTTTAAATTGGGCGACTGAGCTTTGTAACGGAATTATTTGTAAAATATTTACATGTAATTACGAATATGAATTGAGAGGTTAATCGTTGATTGATGATCTAAACGTCGTAATCACGTTTAAGTCGCCAAAATAAAAAAAAAATAAGCTTAAAATATATATAAAGAATGTTCGACAATGTTCGAGTCTAGAGTTCTCTACCAGTCTAAATTAATAATCTGATCAATCGACTGTTCGGTTTACAACCACCATCCGTCAATTGGTTTACAAAATGACAAAGACAACCTTTTATAATCGAATAAAGATCGAGCAACGATATGTGTAAATCAAAGTACTGAAAGGACGGTAAGCTAGCAAAGCATAGTTTTGTTCAGTAATCTTCTTTGTCGAAGGTCATCATGATAGATTCACGAGGTTAAAGTAGCCCAGGAGTTAATGCATTTACCATGGCAAAATCACAGACTGGTTCAAATTGAAAGAAGTTGCAGACGACAATTTCAAGTTGGTTGAATTTAGAAAAAAATATACATACCTTGCACGGTAGAAAACATTGTGGACAATGAAAAAAGTGCTTGTGACAAGCAAGTCACAAGCAACTTCTTCATTGTTCACAATGTTTTCTAAAACTTTTTTTCTTGAGATGCTCAAAAAATGGTATTGAGTGGGAGTGGGTTAAAAAGCATGCCTTTGAAAAGTTCTCTACAATTTGAATAGAGTTTGCAGTATTCCTGTGATACATAAGAGCTTCTTTTTATGGCGTAGGCATTCAATGTATTTAATGGTTAAGCCTCCACTGTCAGTTTGCACTCGTTGAACTTTGAGAAGACCTCAGAATTTCGTCTGTCAACTTAAGCTATCAAAGCTGATGTTTTTCTAACTAAAAATACTTTTAATAGTGAACGCTTGCTTTTAACCCTTGTAAACTGAATAAAACCCTTTTTATAATTACATAAGAATGAAGTACTGAAAGTCAGTTAAATGTTATTTCTATTGGAAACTGATTGATAAACGATTGAATTACTGGGCCCGCCTTCTTACTCCGTTGCCCCCCCCCCCCCCCCGACTACAGCGGAAAGTTTCTCTTCGAATTTAAACGGTATTATTTAAACAAAATGCCAGTAGCATGTAGCTAAACTGTAAAATGGTTGGTTGGCGACCTAAAATTCGTAACTACAGGCTGTATTTATAATGTTTATGTCGTCAAACTAAGAGAAAAAGCTTCACAAAATGGCGGCCAATGTCAGAGTTCAAACTTCTCTTCTGGTTCGTTTGAGTCTTTAATTGACGGCCGCGACTATTCAATTCCATGACAAAGGTTTAAAAACGTCAAACAAATGGTGTAGTGCGAGACTAGACTGCACATGAATGTTGGCTGATCTTTGTCTTTACCTCCTGCAAAAAGAGGAATATTCTTGGTTCAGCATAAAAGCGGTACCTGCGATATCGTGGCTTACTCTCAACTGTTTTCCAAAATTTTAGACCTGTCCAAATTCAAGGGTTTTGCAGACGAAATTCAAAATTGATTTAATTTGAAAGGTTATCATCCAATAAGGTAGAAAATATTGTTGAAAAAGAACAGACTGCTTATCAATATCAATCTCTTTTGTCTACACTGTTTTCTCTATTATGAAATCACGGGGACGTAAAAAAACAGGATTTGAACATAAAAGGGGTAAAAGGGTTATGTAAAGAAAATATGAATACTGGCACCCTAGCCTTCGATAGGCTAATAAATATGTCATAAATAGTTATGATAGAACATACCAACCCATTTACACACAACCAAATAATTTCAAATCTAATTTTAGACCGTCCAAATAGAAAAATAGCACTTTTATTCATTGATTTTTTTTTATAATTATTTTTTATGTAAGCCCCTATTAAAGGGGAAAAACTTGGTGAATACATAAAGAAATTGCAAATAATAAGCAATTCGTTCTTTTTTCATAATGTTTTAAAAGGCTTTTGTTCCTTAATGAGCTAAAGAGGGGGAGGTATTGTATTATATACGTAGCACTAATTGATTTTTACATCCAAATATCTTTTTTTAGGTATTAATGATCTTTGACAACCTCTCGTATTTTACCAATTACCAGACAAACTTTTAGACAGTTCAAATTTGAAAGAAGATGCAAATGACAGTTCAAACATCATGCCAACTGGGTTTGCATTTTGGAGGTACATGCACCCCCTGAATTCTGAAGTGGAGGGTACAAAGAAAAAGTCGAGGGTACAGTGTACCCTAGCTGCGATATCGTAGCCTTCTTTCTGATCATCTGCAGGTTCAGATCATCAGAAATAGGGCTACGATATCGCCGCTAAGTGTACCCTTTACTCTTAGAATTAGGGGTATACCCTAGATTTTGAAGTGAGGGTACAAAGAAAAAGTCGAGGGTACAATGAACTCTGGCTGCGTTATCGTAGCCCTCTTTCTGATCATCTGCAGGTTCAGGTAATCAGAAAGAGGGCTCCGATATCGCCGTTAAGGATGCCCTTTACTCTCAAAATTAGGGGTAGACCATAGAAGCAGACACACCATTTTTTCAAGTTTTCCGAGACATTGGGTTAATATTTTCAGAATCTACAGGATATTTCCGGGCATATCCCCCACCGCTACACACACACAAACATGAAAAAAACCCTCTCACATACAGATACGAGCAAACACAAACATTTTTCCTTTCAGGCTCCATAGTCTACCGATCACTTTTACACAAAGAAATAGAGCTAAAGTGATTTTTATATAGTTACTGTTAACTGTCTTGCACATTAACCCTTTTCATGCTGAATCCGGAATTTTCCGGTTTTGGCACGCGGTATAGATCAAGATCGGCCTGCACATAAGATTTTTGAACAACAAGTTCTATCAGTGCTTTCAGCGCTTTGATTTTATAGCTATTCAGTAAGGTAATTTATACAGCATGACAAGGGTTAATTACTTATCCAAAGTTTAACATTACTATTGTATTTCCCCAGGGTGTCAAATGGTAATGGGTAGTTAAAAAATGGTTTTCTGAAACCATATACCATTATCACTTTTATTACAGAATATCTTTCAATGGTATCAAGTTAATAAAACTATCAAAGTAAAATGTATTTGATCTATTAACATGAGGCCGAAAAAGGCCTGCGTTTCTCTGTGTATTAAACTTTTTTTATATTTCTTATATGTTAAATGAATCCCCAAACCAATTTCTGTTCAGGACCAAATTTCCTTTATTTTTTTAAATTAAATAAATAGTGCATGTAAATTTTATATGAACAAGAAGTCTTATACCCAACTTAGATCTAAGGTATGAAGAACACAGTTCACTTATTTGACTATGTTACTATATAGATAATTGTCTTTCTTACACTATAAATTAAGCATAATCCAACAATTACATGTATTTGCCACATAAAGTCTTGTTTTTCTTTTCTTCAATTTTAGCTCATCTGAGCACAAAGTGCTAGGTGAGCTATTATGATGGGTCATTGTGTAACATAATCCATGATTCGAGCCTATTGCGGAAGTTCATATATTTCTTTCATAAAGAAATAAGTAGAGTAGCCACGGTCCGGTTAATACTAAATTTGTTGATGGGTCGAAGATAAACTCGCCCATGGTTACACTCCTGTCCGTTTTTGCCTCATTAAATAAAGAGCAAAAAGGGCCCATTTTCACAATCTGTAGCTCCTCCCAAAAGTTTCGTTGAGCCTTAAATCTTAGTCCGTCTTAAATAGCAGTCTTTGGTCTTGAATTACAGGCCAGGAAAATGGTATCATTAGGGGTAATTTTTTCGCAAATCTTCAGTCTGCACATCAACCCATGAAATTCTTTAGGATCGGAAGTGAAAGTCTTGTAGGGTACCACCTTCAAATGTCAGTTTCTACAAGGAAATAGTTCCCAGATAAATGCTTTGAATCACATGCATGACATGCAGTAGTGATCTCTCACTCAAGCAACTTGCTGTTGATTTAACGTTAAAACAGCATGACAAAAGGAGGAGATCAAATTTTCTTATTGGACTCCTTTAGGGTACAACCACCCGGAAGTAATTCCGGAGTGAAGTTGACCCCCATCTGCTGCCAATACTTTATTGGACACTTTTGAGAGGAAGATGCAAAGCAAGAAATTTGATTTTCCATATAAATAGGGAAACAAATGAGCAAGACGGGGGTACGAGTCGAGAGTTTGAAATGTAATAGATCACGTATAGGACTGTTTGGGGCTTATGCTCCCAGAGTAGTTAGACATATTAAATATTGAATGGTTTAAAGAAGTTTGAGTTATTGTTAATTAATCCACAATACGATCACTCAGAAGAAACATTGTACAAGCAGGAGAAAAGACCGATTTCATAATACTATTGTCTGACGTCCGTCCGTCCGTCTGTCCGTCCACATCCATTAAAAATCTTCTCCTTTAAAACCAGCCGACCAATGGAGCCGACACTTTTTTTCCAGCGGTGTTTATTTGGTGAAGGTCTACGAAAGTTATTAAAAGTTATTAAAAGAATTTTGTTCCGTGGCAAATGAAAATGGAAAATGATTGATCTAATGAATGGGGCTTAACGCCACTTTTAACAGTATTTCAGTCATATCGCGGCGGCTGGAGCACCTACATATGGCTTCCTGGTATTTCTCACAACAGTACTACCACTACATCATCTAAGAGCCTCCAGCTGCTCATCCCACTTAAGTTTATGATTATCCACCCTCTGGTGGAAGACATATATCAGAAGGTATATACGTCACGACCGGGGATCGAACCCGGAACCCCGTGATTAGGAGTCCTACGCGCTACCACTGCGCTATAGCCAGGGCCGAAAATGGGGAATGTTAGTAAATCTTTAGAAAACTTTTTTTCAGAAAGCACAAAACCAATGTCTATTATATTCAAATTATAGCATAATCAAATAGTTTTCTACCAAGTTCTCAATACTTATTTATACCCCTGTTGTCAAAAATGACCCCCCCCCCCCTTGGGTCCAAAGTTGGGAAAAAAAACGTTCAATTAGAGCAAGTTCACAAGTCTTCTCCTCTTTAGTTATATGGCCAAGGACATTCATATTTGGTATGCAACATGACCACATGGGTTTGTAGTATATTATCAAAATTATGCCCCTAGGGTCAAACACGGCCCTGCACCAGGCGTCCAAAGTTGGGAAGTTTGCTCAAAATGAGCAAATTCAAAAGTATTCTGCCTGAAGCATTCATATTTGGTATGGAGCATTACTAAAAATATACCAATTGGGGTAAAAAATTGCCCAGGAGCAGAGGTCCAAAGATTGTAAAAACGCCCCTCAAGAGTAGTTTCTAAGACTTCTTCTCTTAACCCATTACCAGACGCCAAAATTTTACACCCTTCCATTTTGAAAAAAGTTTAAAACAGCTCTTCAAATTAGATTGAAATTTTATTTTAAGTAGCTATTAGGACAGAAAACATTTTGGGAAATGTAAAAATGTTGTATCAAAGAGAGGTTTTCTTGAGGGTAGTAAACTGTAGGATTATTTGGTAAAGGAATTAACTCTTATGCTTAAGCCATTGGTACCTTTTATGTAGCACTACCAGATGATTTTGTACTAGGCACCAAATCTTATAATTCTTAAAGTCTAAATTTTGTTGTCTGAGATGGGGTTGACTAAATTTTGATATTCTTTTTTTATCTCTTTTTTAGCTCACCTGAGCACAAAGTGCGAGGTGAGCTATTGTGATCGGTCGTTGTCCGTCGTCCGTCCGTCCGTCTGTCCGTCTGTCCGTCTGTCCGTCTGTCCGTCTGTCCGTCCGTCCACAATTTCTTTAAAAATCTTCTCCTCCTAAACCAGTGGGCCAATCAAGCTAAAACTTTGCATGGATGTTCCTTGGGTGAAGTTCTTCAAAAGTTGTTAAAAGAATTTCATTCCGTCAAAAACTCTGGTTGCCGCGGCATTTGAAAATGGGAATCTTAAGTAATTCTTTAAATATCTTTAAAAATCTTCTCCTCCTAAACCAGTGGGCCAATCAAGCTGAAACTTTACAGGGATGTTCCTTGGGTGAAGCTCTTCAAAAGTTGTTAAAAGAATTTCATTCCGTGAAAAAATGTTGTAACCGCGGCATATGAAAATGGGAATCTTAAGTAATTCTTTAAATATCTTTAAAAATCTTCTCCTCCTAAACCAGTGGGCCAATCAAGCTGAAACTTTACAGGGATGTTCCTTGGGTGAAGCTCTTCAAAAGTTGTTAAAAGAATTTCATTCCGTGAAAAAATGTTGTAACCGCGGCATATGAAAATGGGAATCTTAAGTAATATTTTAAATATCTTTAAAAATCTTCTTTCCTTAACCAGTAGGCCAATCAAGCTGAAACTTTGCAGGGATGTTCCTTGGGTGAAGTTCTTCAACAGTTGTTAAAAGAATTTCATTCCATCAAAAACTCTGGTTGCCGCGGCATTTGAAAATGGGAATCTTTAGTAATTCTTTAAATATCTTTAAAAATCTTCTCCTCCTAAACCAGTAGGCCAATCAAGCTGAAACTTTGCAGGGATGTTCCTTGGGTGAAGCTCTTCAAAAGCTGTTAAAAGAATTTCATTCCGTGAAAAGATGTTGTAACCGCGGCATATGAAAATGGGAAATTTTAGTAAATCTTTGTTGTTGTTTTTTCATAGACTTCAAGGCCATAGACCTTTATATTTTGTATAGAGCTTAATCATATGGTTCTCTACCAAGTTTTTAAATATTCAATCTCTTGGGTAAAAAATGGCCCCACACCTAAAGTCCGAAGTTTGGAAAAATGCTTAATTAGAGCAATTTCAAAAGAATTCTCCTCTTAAACTATAAAGTCTAGGATATTCATATTGGGTATATAGCATAACTAGATTGTTTTGTACTATATCACTTAAAGTTGTCCTCCCAGGGTCAAAAACGGCCCTGCACTAGAGGTCCAAAAATTGGGAAAAACGCAAAATTTGAGTATGTTAAAAAAAAATCTTCATTTTAAGGTGGAGGGCATTTATATTTTGAGTGTAGCATAGCCTGGCTGTTATCTATCAATTTTGATTAAAATTATGCCTGTAGGTTACCCCTTCCCTGGGTGTCCAAAGTTCGTAAAAATGCTCAATTAGACCATGTTCAACAGTCTTCTCCTCCCAATCTACAAAGTCTTAGGCATTCATATTTGGTATATAGCATGAACAGATGGTTCTTTATCATGTTAGCTAAAATCTTAGCCCTGGGATAAAACATGGCACTGCCCTATAGGTCCAAAATTTTGGAAAACATCCAATTAGAGCAACTTCAAAAGACTTCTTCTGATGAAATATATGGTGAAGGGCATTCATATTTGGTATGTAGCATGACTAGATAATTTTGTACTATGTTATAGGAAAAAATGCTCGTAGGATAGAAAACGTCTCTGCTCCTGGGGTAAAAAATTGCATAAATCGCATTGAAAGAATTCTTAAATAGAAATGGAGAAATAGCTTGTCACTCCCTTTCTCACAATGCTTTTTTAAACCTTTTTTTCCTGAGGGTGACAAATTCTGGGATAGTTTGGTAATGGATTAAACAATAAAGCCAAAGGCATTCATTTTTTTTAAAGCATTACTGGATTGTTTTGTACAAAGCCCAAAATCTTATATTTTGTTTTATTTATTTTGCTCAAGTTAAGTCTTTTTTATACAAAAAAGGACTGTAATTTGCGGATGCCTCAGGTGAGCGATTTAGGACCATCATGGTCCTCTTGTTATTATAATCAATCAAAAGTTCAAATCAATATAACAACAGTCTTATGTTCTACAAAGAACCAGGGAGATAATCCAAAAATCGGACTAAAATACAAAAAGTATGTGTTGTCTCCCTTAGATCATAGATAAAACTGCATATTCATGTTATATGATGAGAATAAGTTCCACCCATAAAAATCATGTTTTTGAAAAAATAAAATAATTTTATCGGATAAAGTAGACCTCGGCCCAAGGAACATTTCTGCAAAAGAATTCATGAAATCAATTGAAACCTTTTAGAGAAAACGATTTTTATTGATTTGCTATGGACCACAATTGTTTGAAAGAATCTGACAAAGAACAATCTATGGAACAATCCTGTGAGGTTTGGTTGAGATTTGAATGGTATTTCTGAGGAGGAGATGTATTTTTTAAGGAAAAAGTAAACGCAATAACGGCCGGACGGACGAACGCACGACAGACAATACGCCATGACAGTAGCCAGTCGACCATCGGCTAGTGGAGCTAGAAAATCAATTCCTCTACCACATTAAAGGTTCTTGACATCAACAAAGTTGGAGTTGAGTTAAAGCGTCTATGGTTAGGGGACTTGCCGTACAGCGTTTAAACTCTACCATTGTCGCTCCTTACAATAAAGTTGGAGTTGGGTCTAAGGGTCTATGGTTAGGGGACGTGCCGTACAGCGTTTAAACTCTACCATTGTCGCTCCTTACAATAAAGTTGGAGTTGGGTCTAAGGGTCTCTGGTTAGGGGACGTGCCGTACAGCGTTTAAACTCTGCCATTGTCGCTCCTTACAATAAAGTTGGAGTTGGGTCTAAGGGTCTATGGTTAGGGGACTTGCCGTACAGCGTTTAAACCCTGCCATTGTCGCTCCTTACAATAAAGTTGGAGTTGGGTCTAAGGGTCTATGGTTAGGGGACTTGCCGTACAGCGTTTAAACTCTACCATTGTCGCTCCTTACAATAAAGTTGGAGTTGGGTCTAAGGGTCTCTGGTTAGGGGACGTGCCGTACAGCGTTTAAACTCTACCATTGTCGCTCCTTACAATAAAGTTGGAGTTGGGTCTAAGGGTCTATGGTTAGGGGACGTGCCGTACAGCGTTTAAACTCTGCCATTGTCGCTCCTTACAATAAAGTTGGAGTTGGGTCTAAGGGTCTATGGTTAGGGGACTTGCCGTACAGCGTTTAAACCCTGCCATTGTCGCTCCTTACAATAAAGTTGGAGTTGGGTCTAAGGGTCTATGGTTAGGGGACTTGCCGTACAGCGTTTAAACTCTGCCATTGTCGCTCCTTACAATAAAGTTGGAGTTGGGTCTAAGGGTCTATGGTTAGGGGACGTGCCGTACAGCCTTTAAACTCTGCAATTGTCGCTCCTTACAACAAAGTTGGAGTTGGGTCTAAGGGTCTATGGTTAGGGGACGTGCCGTAGAGCGTTTAAACTCTGCCATTGTCGCTCCTTACAACAAAGTTGGAGTTGGATCTAAGGGTCTATGGTTAGGGGACGTGCCGTACAGCGTTTAAACTCTGCCATTGTCGCTCCTTACAATAAAGTTGGAGTTGGGTCTAAGGGTCTATGGTTAGGGGACGTGCCGTACAGCGTTTAAACTCTGCCATTGTCGCTCCTTACAATAAAGTTGGAGTTGGGTCTAAGGGTCTATGGTTAGGGGACTTGCCGTACAGCGTTTAAACTCTGCCCTTGTCGCTCCTTACAATAAAGTACTCATTGAACCCATTATTACACTAACATGCATATTTGCGTTTTAAAGAATTGTAGTTTTTAAAACACCGAGAAAAAATTATTGTTACGAGCATTTTCTTCTTTCACACAATTATTTCTACTTTATGCGGATTTTAATCTTCAGTCACAACCAACTTTGTTTTGTCGTCTGCAATCTCTGTCGATTTGGACCATTCTAAAATAGATTTATGTTTTAACGGGTAAACTGATTCAGGCTGTAGGTACGACGGTCGGAGGGAATTTTGAACTGTTATTTGATTAGCGTCTTAAACGTGTCATTCACACTGTAGTTACGGCGTTCAGAAGGTTTGATTTATCGGCTTAAACGGGTGAAACAGACTGTAGTTACGGCGTTCAGAAGGAACTTTGAATTGTTGGTTGATTAGCGACTTAAATGTCTGATTCAGACTGAAGTTACGACGTTCGGAAGGAACTTCGAACTGTTGTGTGATTAGCGACTTAACGTCTAATTCGGACTGTAATTACGATCTTTGGAAGGAACTTTAACTGTTGTATGAGTAGCGACTTAAACGTCTAATTCGGACTGTAATTACGATCTTCAGAAGGAACTTTAACTGTTGTATGAGTAGCGACTAATACAAACAGGCATATTTGCGCTTTAAAGAATTATAGCTTAAAAAAAAAAAAAAAACCAAAAAGCGAGAAAAAATGTTTTAAACTAGCATTTTCTTCTTTTTTACCCATTGATTTCTACGTAACGAATATTTTTATCATCTGTCAAAACCATCTTTGTTTTTTCTCGTCTGTAATCTCTTTCGATTTGGACCATTCCAAAATTGTTGTATGCATTAACGGGTAAACTTGTTCAGACTGTAGTTACGACGTTGTTTGATTAGCGACTTAAACTTGTCATTCACACTGTAGTTACGACGTTCGGAAGGAACTTTGAACTGTTGTTTGATTAGCGACTTAAACGTGTCATTCACACTGTAGTTACGACGTTCGGAAGGGACTTTGAATTGTTATTTGATTAGCGACATAAACGTGCCATTCTCACTGTAGTTACGACGTTCGGAAGGAAATTTGAACTGCTGTTTGAATAGCGACTTAAACATGTCATTCACACTGTAGCTACGACGTTCGGAAGAAACTTTGAATTTGTTTGATGAACGACTTAGAAGTCTGGTTCGGACTATAGTTAGAACGTTCGGAAGGAACTTTGAATTGTTGTTTGATTAGCGACTTAAACGTGCAATCCACACTGTAGTTACGACGTTCGGAAGAAACTTTGAATTATTGTTTGATGAACGACTTAGAAGTCTGATTCAGACTATAGTTAGAACGTTCGGAAGGAACTTTGAATTGTTCTTTGATTAGCGACTTGAATGTCTGATTCAGACTGTAGTTACAATGTTTATGTCGACAACAAACCATTTTCTCTTGTTATTTTTCTTAGTTGTTGTTTGTATCTCAGTCGCACTTCCTGAGGGAAGTCAGATGATGTGATCAGCGATCCCCGATTGTACGAGAAGGTTTTTATTCAAATACACATTAGGTCCCTCTTTAGCATGAGAGCCCATTTTCGCATTAAATATCTACTAATTCATTTTCATTTCTCTTTTTCTCAAAACGAGTCATTCTTAAAAATGAAGAACCAATTTTATAAAAACTAAATATAGACCATAATCAGATTCCATCACCTGCGCATCTGTATTTGTAAATCCAATATTCGACGCACCTACTCTTGTATAAATAAATTAATTGAAGATGACGTCGTTTATGACGTATTTTTAAGTAATTCCACGAGAGCGTTAAGTCAACTTGGTTTAAAAGATTGTGTATCCCAGCGTAACGTACAGGTTAGACTTTCGGGATTCTGGTAATTATTAATGACAATTACAATCCTAGACAATCATTCACTGTATTCTATTATATGCATCGCCTCTCCCTCTGAATCTTGTCTACCGCACCACATCCTGGTCTCCTTCTTATCTGAGAAAATCCGCAAAAGGGGTAGGAAAAACGCAGTTCATTGTGGTAATACTATTTTATATCAACACGTTATCATTCATTTCACAGTAATTGCCACTTGAATCTTTTAGAACTGTTGATTACATGGATTTGAACGATTTCAACACGCATTTTCGTGTTTGATCGGGTCCGATGTCCAAACTTTGATTCAAGTTTCTATTCACAAACGGAATTATTTTTGAAATCTATCACCGCCAACGGATAATATAATCATTTCTATGTGGTATGAAACTCTGGACGATTTGGGAAAATGTATAATAAGTTAATAGGAGATCAAATTGTACGCGAGGTGCACTGTTTTATTTACCTTTTCTGTTCAGTTCCGGTCCTTGGCTCCATATCGGAAGTATCATTGTCTACATTTTGCACTGTTCTCCAAAAAAGATTGAGCCCGAGATTACCGGGCGTGATTACGTTGCTTAATGATTTTTTTCTAGATCTAGATCTATCTGAATAATGAAAAAAAAAGTGAACTTTTAATTGTATCTGCGACTACTTAGGTAAGTTATTGTATAGAATGAATAAGATGGATTCATTGTTAAAGTACTTTAGAACATTGTGTAGATGTATTTGTTATTAATACGTGGAATCTTAGTATTTTTTACGACATATTTTCAGGCATCAGCTTTGGTCTGTAGATATTTGAGAAGGCGCCTTGGCGATCACTGGAAAAACAAGCCCAAGAGCAAGGTATGATTATCCAATGATACTTATTGCTTTAAAAGATTACTTTCTTCAGATTGTTTCATACTTAAAAGACCAAAATAAATAATTTCCATCGACTTTATCTTGTACTTTGCAACTTCCGTTTATTTGGATGAGTATAAAATACGATGTTTGGTAATGGGTAAAATCTACTTAAAGAAAGTAGATCTATAGGATGACGCACCTTGATTAACATTATAATACGTTTCACACTCTACGGTGAAAAAATGAAATGTTTGGATACTCGATGACATTCTACCTTACTGTAGGATATAGTTTTTAACTCCAGATATCTCTAATGATTTTTTTGTGTAAAAGCCCACATCTCTTTGGCTGGTACATATTATTTTGTAATATTGTTGTTATATAAGATATCATGTTTATGGCATTCTACCTTACAATAGAACATGATTTTAAACTGCAGATATTTCTATATATTTTTTTCATAGCACGATTTCCTTTCATGACAATAATTAGAGTGGTGTAAAACATATCATTTTTCTGTCATTCTACCACACTGCATTATATTATATTAACCATTTTCATGCTAAATGGAATATTTCCATTGATATAAAAAAACTGAAATTTGTGTTGGTCAGAATTTTTCTAAAACGAATTTATAAAGAACTATGGCTTTAAAAGGACAAGCAGGTGGTATAGACTTAGATCAGACTGCACATATGTGCAGGCAGATCTTTGTCTATACCTCTTGCCAAAATAGGAATATTCCGGGCTAAGCATGACAAGGGTTAAAACACACCTTTTTAAAACTTTTTTTTTCAGAAAAGATAGACAAACCTTTAGAAAGGCATTGTTCTAGACTCGAAAGATAAGCAGTGTCAGGTGAGGAGTTAGATCGCGAAAATTCGTAATTCACAGCACATGACAAGAAAAAACATTGTCCAAATTCGGGACAACTGCAGGCTCTACAATACGATTATGATTCCTGTGTCGAGAATATTTGGTAACATCGTATCTTTAGAAAACAACTCCTCCTTTTTACGTCCCTCAAGAAAAAAGCTTTAGAAAAAACTTTAGAAATTGAAGAAATTGCTTGATTTACCCATTAGGAGTTAAAAAGGTTCCCAGCAGTCAACAGGTAGAATCAAGCGTTTTTTTCCAGTATTCACAATGTTTTCATTTCAAAACGACGATAGAATTTAAAATTCAACCACTTGAAAATTGTCTTCTGCATAATTTGTCTTATGGGTAACATAAATTAAACCGGATAAAATTGATATTGGCAGTACGCTATAGAATGCAATGTAAATGCGTAACAGTAAGAAAGAATGACCGTTTTACGTTAGTAAAAAAGCTTTCGAATCTGATTTGATTTTTTACTTTTCATCATGTAATCAAGGACCTTGAAAGGCTAGCTATCTTCACTCTGGGCTGTTAGAATTAATGGATCTCTAGCTTCGCCCACTGCCCTCTGACAAGGTAGTTTGTCTGAAATATCCAACGGGTTTATTTTGAAAGGCTAACTATCTTCACTCTGGGCTGTTAGAATTTATGGACCGCTAGACACGCCCATTGTCCTCTGACAAGGCAGTTTGTCTGAAATATAAAACGGGTTTATTTTGGAAAAAAGGGTCAACGACATAAGACATAAGTTAATTCGTTGTTGGACGGCTCAATTGCATAGACAGGCCAGGGTCAAAATGCTCCACCTTTGAAGATTTAGTCATTCTACCCGACTATAAGTACATTTTTTATACAATGAAAACAAATGGCCTACGCTCAAAAAGATTTATTCTCTTATTGTTCGTGATATGGACTTTCCATATGGCCCCTTTTCACATGGCAGGTCACGTGTTTTATTCTATTTTCAGACAAAATGGCAGAAAAGAATTTTGTACATAACTTGATGTATGATGAGCTCCTGCTTGATGTAGACAGAGTTGTATACAGGAGGGGCTTTTATGGAAGACTTCGTGAGGAAGAGATGAGAGAAATTAGACCGAAAGCTGACAGAAGTTTCATACATATTTTTAGAGAGGGAGAAGCGAAGTGTGACAGTAAAACGTGTGTTTTAAATATGAGAGGAGAGTTTGCGTTTTATTTATGTTTTGTATGTAATATGTATTTATGTTACCGGTGTGTGAGTGTACATGATAAAACCCATGAACTAATGAGAAAGGAGAGCGAGGAAAGTGAGAGAAAGAGAATGGCGAACAAAATAGTTGAAAAAATGATGAATGAAGAAACGTCAGATAGAGACAGGGAGCTTAAGAAAGAAAATATTGAAGTGTGTGGAGGAGTAAACGTGAAACATGAATTGGATAACGAGAATTGTAGGATAACTGGATTATGTGGATTGAAGGATAAAAGGTGGGTAGTTTTGGATTATAATAATTATTGTATGAAAATATTTAGTTCCGTAACCAACACGTTACTAAGATACGTCCGGTTTGGATCATTTCCTTGGGATGTCACAGAAATAAAACAGAAATTTACTGATCCGAACTCAGAGTCCGGCAGTAAATCTGATGTTTTTGGGGCAGCCCGGGATGATCAGCATAAACACTGTTTGTTAGCGGTAACTTTTCCGTGGATAAAACAAATCTGGTTTATAGACGTGAATCAAACTACGGCAATCAAAACGAAAACCATAGAAATGCAGAAATTATGTTTTTCTATAGAATTTAGTGAGGACAAGATTTTTACCCTCTGTAAGGAAAATATCGGACTTGGATTTCGTTGTTCTGTCGACATTTTGTCTGCGGAGGGAAATCCGCTTAAAGTTATACAGTTAGACTTGAGACCTGATTTAATTATCCCTGACCTCGCTGTGTACAAACACAAAATCTATCTGACTGACTACGATAACAACAAAGTGTTGTGTATAAATGTGGAGGACGGGAAAACTAATTCTGAACTCTATATAGAAGGGTCGGGGCTGACAGGGATCTGTGTGGACCCCAGTAATAACGTGTTTGTATGCGGAAACTACAACAGCAAAGTGTATAAACTGTCTCCAGATTTACGTGGATTTGAACCATTAAATCTGGACACAGAATTTACACAGGAACCAGAGAAGATTTGTTTTGCAAGCGGAAAATTGTTTGTCAGCCATTTCTGGGAGCCATCTCTACGTAACAATGTTACTGTGGTCCAGCTGACATAACGTCTCACCCCACCCACATGTATCGTTGCATTTATACTAGCTTACATTATTCCATTAACGTTAAGTTGTCTTAACAACAAGTGGTGTTCCATTGTTACCATGGTTACGATAGAATGTTTTCGGCATGGTTACAATTGAACATGCCGCTGAAATTCTTTTCCCGTCACTATTTTTACACGATACTTTGTCTGCCAATAAAATAAACTGTATTGCTTTAAACGAATAAAAATTTTGTCTTCCATTATAATTATCAGTCCCTATTTACTGAATTTGTTTACTTTTGTTTGTTTTAAATTGAAACTTTTCGAAAATTATTGAACGAGAAAAAAATAATGATAAAGAATACTGTCGGCCTTAACCGACCTCGGAACTATAAACCATATTTGTTTAAGCGGATTCGTTACATGTTTGTACATATTTTTGTCTAGCTTTAATTGTATGAAAGTAATAATTAGTATTTACTATTTCATGAATTTTTAATTATTTGTTTTTATATTTAGTAAACACGAACTTTGTTTATCCTGTGACATACGCAACAGATTAAACGATCCCTCTTTGCACGAAAATGGCGAAAACAACTGTTGCGAATCCTAAACTACCCATAATACTCGACAATTCACATAATCAAAATAAACTTAAACATTAAAATAAAACCGAATAATAACAATAATAAAGAAAATAATACACGGATGCGTAGGTTCTTTAAATATTTTTCTTTTATCTATGCAATTCATGTTTCACAAGGAGAGAGTGAGTGAGATAGATTTGTTGTTTGTATTGTATCATTATAAATATTATTCTTTTGTAAATAAATTCCAGATTTTATGATATTAAAGAAATGTTAATTATATTGGACTTCACCTGAAATTCTGTTGTTTTGTTTATTTTAAACTGCACCCCTCCCCACCCCCCCCCCCCCTCCACTGCTTTTCCCCACCCACTTGTAATGAATGACACATATGAAGTCTGCAGAACTTTATCTTTCACTCGGTGCTTTACGAGTTGCAATCCTGTCGAAGTTCAAATCGTTGCCTCCAAAATTAAAACGCATATGACACTGCCAGAACGAAACGAAACGAAAACTTGTGGTAAAAGGAATCATCTCTTTAACGGATCTTTGTCGATGTACTTCTAAAATTTTGTAACTAAAACTTTACTCAGGTCCTAGATGAAAAGCTTTAAAAGTACACCGACAAATGTATAACTATGAATTAATTTTAAACTGCACCCCGCCCCGTTACCCCCATCCCCCAGCTCCCCTTACCCACTTGTAATGATGGAAATATATTAAGTCTACAGAACTTTATCTTTCACTCGGTGCTTTACGAGTTGCAATCCTGTCGAGGTTCAAGTCATTGCTTCCAAAATTAAAGTACATATGACACTGCCAGAACGAAACGAAACGAAAATTTGATCTAAAAGGAATCATCTCTTTAACGGATGTTTGTCGATGTACCTCCAAAATCTTGTAACTTCAGCTTTACTCAGGTCATAGATAGAAGGCTTAAAAAGTACACCGATAAATGTTTGAGATTTCTATTCCGGTCCGTGGCAAATTGATCACACCCAGTCCGTCAGTCCCTTCAACACATGTAGAAGAGCTCTCGACTTCAAACCTAGAGATCTCCGGGTTGACCAAACTAATAATCATTGGACCTTTTGTAATTAAAGACCGTGGCAAAAGGACAAAATGTCTACTGTCTTACATGGTGATCACACCTAGCCCGTCTTATCTGTCAGCCCGATTAGCTCTGTTGGTAGAGCACTAGACCTCTAACCTAGAGATCCCCGAACTGACCTAACTAATTATCCTTGGACCATTTGCAATTAAATACCGTGGCAAAAGGATTAATTGTCTACAGTGTTACGTGGTGATCGTATCTAGTCCGTCCTGTCTGTCAGCCCGATTAGCTCAGTTGGTAGAACACTTCAAACCTAGAGATCGCGGGTGTAATCCCCGGTTAGAACAAACTAATAGACCAACCGCAGGCTTCAATTCGGGAATCAACCAACCAATCAATTCATTTATTCAGTCCGGGCTTGAGATTTTTTTGTTGGTTTGACAACTAAAAAGTCGTAACTACAGCTCATTCAAGCTGTAGTTACGACATTTAGGTCACCAACCAACCGTTTCACTTTATATTAACATGCTACTGGCCATAGATTTTGCAAAATAACGCCGTAAAATCGAAGCGAAACTTCCTGTTGGAGAGAATGGGCGGGGCCAAGGGAATCAGTGAGCGGGGCCAGCGATTTGTAAATTGTTCTTAAACCGATGCCCTGTGTGACGGTGATATCCATACAGTAATTTAATCCATTCTCAAACAATCGCGAGTTTTAACGCCTCGTGAAAATTGTATTTGGACTATTTTCTAGAAAAGAAGAAATTGTTGCTTGCTACACTATCAATAATGGTGTCTATCCAAAAAAGTAACATCCCACAAGCTAAACATTGTCGTCTGCAACATCTTTAGAATATAGACCAAACTAAAGAGGCTTTGTCCGGTAAAAAGTTAAAGAACCAGGAGGGGCTCTCGACAGTCTCGTCGTAAATCCATACATTATCCCAATAACAACTGACCTTCGTCTGGCTGCGTCAGTCATATGAGCATGTCCTACGATAGTGACGATAAATTAACGAAATACTTACAAAATATAAACATTTATAGTCGCTGTCTGATACCAAAAACTGCCTCAACACAGCCACAGTTACAATGATTTGGCGATGGGTAAACTAAACTGTAGTTACAATGGTTTGTCGTAATGTCACCTCGCCAATGGTTTGTTGTAGAGGAAAGGTAGTTGTTGTTACAATGATATGTCGTAGAATGGATTCGGCTGTAGATACAATTATTTGTAGAAGAGTCAACTCAGCTGTAGTTACAATGATTCGTCGTACTTAGCTGTAGCTATACTGGTTTGTTGAAGAGACAACGCAGTTATTATTACAATGAAATGTTGTAGAATGTATTCGGCTGTAATTGCATTGATAAGTAAAAGGGTCCACTCAGCTGTTGTTACAAAGATTTGTAGAAGAGTCAAATCAGCTGAAGTCAAAATGATTTGTAAAAAGGGTCAGCTCAGCTGTAGTTACAATGATTTGTCGAAGAGTTAACTCAGCTGTGATTCCAATGAATTGTCGAAGAGTCAACTTAGTTGTAGTAACATTGTTTTGTAGAAAGATCAACTCGGCTCTATTTACAATGATTAGTCGTAGAGTCAACTCAGCTGTAGTTACAATGGTTTTAGAAGAGTCGACTAAGCTGTAGTTACAATCTTTTGAAGAAGAGTCAACTCAGCTGTAGTTACAATGATTTGTAGAAGAGTCAATTCAGCTTTAGTTACAATGATTTGAAGAAGAGTCGACTCAGCTGTAGTTACAAAGATTTGTAAAACATTCAACTCGGCTGTAGTCACAATGATTTGTTGAGGAGTCAACTCAGTTGTTGTTACAATGATTTGTAGAAGAGTCAATCAAGCTGTAGTTACAATGATCTATAAAAGGGTTAACTCAGCTGTAGTTTCAAACATTTGTAGAAGATTCAACTCAGCTGTAGTTACAATAATTTGTAGAAGAGCCAATACAGCTGTTGTTACATTGATTTGTAAAGAGTCAACACAGCTGTAGGTTCAATGATTAGTCGAAGAAACATCTCAACTGTGGTTATAATGATTTGTAGAAGAGTCAACTCAGCTGTTTTTACAATGATTTGTAGAAGAGTCAATTCAGCTGTAGTTACAATGATTTGTAGAAGAGTCAATTCAGCTGTAGTTACAAATATTTGTAGAAGAGTCAACTCAGCTGTTGTTACAATGGTTTTTAGAAGAGTCAACTCAGCTGTAGTAACCAGGATTAGTGGAAGGGTTAACTCACCTTTAGTCACCATGATTTGACAGAGCGTCAATGCAGTTGTAGTTACACAGATTTGTTGAAAAGAGTCAACTCAGTTACAATGATTTGCAGAAGAGTCAACTCAGCTGTAATAACAATGATTTGTAGAAGTGTCAAGTCAGCTGAAGTTTCAAAGATTTGAAAAAGTGTCGACTAAGCTGTAGTTACCACGATCTTTAGGAAGTCCCACGGCTGTAGTTACAAAGATTTGAAAAAGAGTTGACTAAGCTGTAGTTAGTATGAACTGTAGAAAAGTAAACTCAGCTGAAGTTACAATAATTTGTAGAAGAGTCAACTCAGTTGAAGTTACAATGATTTGCAGAAGATTCAACTCAGCTGTAGTTACAATGATATGTAGAAGAGTCAACTCAGCTGTAGTTCCAATGATTTTCAGCAGAGTCATCTCAGCTGATATCACGTAAATCTGTCGTAGAGTCAACACAGCTGTAGTTACTATGATTTTAAAAGAGTCAACTCTGCTTATATTAAAATGATTTGTAGAGGGGTCGACTAATCAGAAATTACAATAATTTGTAGAAGAGTCGTCTCAGCTGTAGAAACAATGATTTGTAGAAAAGTCAAATCAGCTGTAGTTATAATGATTTGTTGTAGAGTCGACTCGGCTGTAGTAACAATGATTTGTAGAAGAGTCAACTCGGCTGTAGTTACAATGCTTTGTAGAAGAGTCGACTCGGCTATAGTGTCAATGATTTGTAGAAGAGTCGACTCAATTGTAGTTACAATGATTTTCAGAAGAGTCAACTCACCTGTAGTTACAATGATTTGTAGAAGAGTCATCTCGGCTGTAGTTACAATGATTTGAAGAAGATTCAACTCAGCTGTAGTTACAATGAATTGTAGAAGAGTCATCTCGGCTGTAGTTACAAAGATTAGTGGAAGAGTCAACTCAGCTGTAGTTACTAAGATTTGTAAACTTGTTATATCATTATATTTCACCCCCTGATCGACCCATCAGTTTACAACATTCTGTTTAACAAAGTCCTCAGCTGGTTTCTTCATATAGGGTGATAGTAAACCCATCAGATGCAATTTTGCACGCAGACGAATGATGAAACTTGATGTTTGATTCAAAAACATGTAGACGAAAGTTAAATTGCCCCAAATTTGATAAGGATTTGTCCGGCATTTAGGTCTGTACGTACGTCTCCTGCAAGAAAATAAACAAAAAAAATCAATTAAACAACAACAACAACTAAAACAATGATCAGTCAAATATCGGTCGACCAATGAAATCCTACCTTTGGCCCAAAGTGAACACTTACTTCAGGCATTTTGTTGAAACTCTTTTCGTTAACGGAAGACACAAACGTCGTAACCACACTTTATTCAAGCTATTGTCATGTTTTTTTGGCGTCGAGCAACGATTTGTTTTTGTTTGATGTCTCTGGCCACATATATAAATTTACAAAATGACCTCAGTCAAACTGCCATATTGTAGATGGGTTGGCATTACCAGAGATCAGTAAACAACCGAAATATCAACAAGCTCTGTAAAAAAACTTGAAGGAATAATTGTCCGACTTTACGGGATGTTGACTCGAATGGTCGATTTCATAACCGTTGTAATTTTCGTGTCTCTCCAAGGCCTCATCAAAGTACAGAAAGTACTGTTGAAGAACAAATTTGATTAAAATGCTTTCCAGCTGTCTAAAGAATTTGTTTGAAGAAGCGTATCAATTTTTTATCATTTGATTACATACATTGCTGTCGTAGAAATTGATACCCAGAAAAAAAGAGAGTTTTAAAATTTCATAAATCTGCTGTCAGAATATGCACCGAAACTATTTTATGCTCCCCGAAAGGCGATCATATACCCTCCGCCTAAGTCTATCCGTCCTTCCGTCCATCCGCCTTCATTTCTCCACAACCCTTGGGAAAATTGGATGAACTTGGCATGTGAATTCCCTACGATATTGCACCCGATATTGCTTTTTGGATATTTCCAAGGTCAAGGTCACAGCTCAAGGTCAAACATTAAAAATGAGCTTGTCCGGAGCATATGGATAGATTTCATTATGACTTAAAAAATATTAAGATAGCTATAAGGTCAATGTTAAAGGTAAAATGTTAGAATTAAGCATATTCTGACTAAGCTCCTACAATATGGATTGAATTTTAAATAACTTTTGCACAATTGTTCTCTATCACGAGTAGTTGAGCCATTTTAAACAAATTTTCAGATTACTCCAAGATCAAGGTCACAGCTAAAGATAAAACGTTGAAATCAAGCATATCTGGAGAAGGGCGAGCAAACAGCCGCCGCTTCGTCTATCCTTCCGTCCGAACCCTTTTCCCTGTTTATTTTATACTTTTTATGACAAGGCAATATTCGGGGATCATAATCTAACTTAAATAATCTAACTTTGCATGAAAGTTTCAATAGTATTTAGTTTATACTAATTTATTTAAATTCGATTGCGACGAAAGCTTTAAGTATATAGAGTCGCTCTCGAACACACAAACCAGATGTTTTCACGTCCCTGAGAGAGAAGCGGTGGTTTAACCCACTGCTACTCACTTCTACAGCTGGTTAGAATGGGGTTAGCTATTAAGTGTCTTGCCCTTGAACAAACAACGTCGAAACTAGGGTTCGAGCCCGCGATCTTCAAATCACGAGTCAAGCACCTATACCACTCGGCCATCGAGGCAGTCAATAGTATTTCAGAGATTCAATTGCTTAACCTTTTTCCCCATAACATCCTCCAATGGAAAACATTGTTGAAAATAGAGGAATGAATTTTAAAAAGCAGTTTCTTCATTACTTTTTTTCTTTCAAGTGGGTGACAGATCAAATTCAAAGTTTGAAGTTTGGTTCAAATTGAATCAATCTAAACTTTTGTCATCAGATGGTAAATTTTAGACTGTCCAAATTGAAAGGAAATGCAGACGACATTTTTAACTATGTGAAATTTTAGACCTTCAAACTTTTTGTGTAGAAAAAAATGAGTAAAACTAAAGAAATGGCTTAGCACAAGCAATTTCTTCATTTTACAAAATGTTATCCCAGTTGTTTTCTTTGGGGCATCCAAATGCGTCATTGTGTGGGAATAGGTTGATAAGGTTACAATTTAGTTCCTTATTTCACCTGTAAAGAAATTAATTGCCTGTAACAATCAATTTCTTTATCTTCCACAGTGATTTCCAAAGATGTTGGAAGTGTTAAAAATCATTGTATGGGGATGGGTTAACCACGAAATCATTGATAAAGAATCAATTTAGTCTATTCTAAGAATATATTACAATGTACACATCTAGTGTTGTAATAACAGTAAAAGTGCAGTTAAGTGAACTCGATCGTATGACCCGACTTTCAATGGCATATTTTTAACCATAGTAAAGTCAAATTTCTACATTATTTTCTTTTTGTTCTACGACTTGTTTCATAAATAAATAATCAAACGAAGAAGCAAATGCATTCTGTACGTATAACAACATTCTTGAATCGATAGAATATTTGATTGTTGTTCCTCCCAATTCCCTGCTTTCCCCCTAATTATTTTGAGAGTAGTTCAAAAAGTGTTTACCCGACACCAAATTTACATACTAGTAATGCCATAGGAGAGGTATTTGCTCTAAAAAATGGAGAAAACTTTACGTTAAACGATGTACACTCTACATCGATTGGGAACAAATTCTTACAATTTAGAAAGTTTACTTTCGATTCTGATTCCTTGTAACATACCAGTACTCGTGTCAATATCGGTCAAGCAAAGAACAAAATATCGTTAACTACTCTAGAAAACCAAACCTGTGACATCTTGTTTAGAAAATCGACGTTTTCCCGCTCCAAAAAACGACTAAAACGCAGATGAAATTTCGTAGGCGCAGCATTCACTACACTTTTATCTGGTTCAGGCATAAGGCATTATTAGTATACATGTACTCAAATAATAGATGCTTAATATTATTGCCATTAACGAAATTTCGTAGATTTTGAAGTCTCTCTAAACATATATTTTAAAAAGGTTAATTTTCAAAACTTTTCGCTTCGTGTAAATTCCAAAAATGTTTATAAAATCTACTATTCTACAATGAGAGTTAACATGTCGTCTGCTCGATAACATAAGATGACACTGACAGAAAATTGTGTTACCGTATTAAAGTGAAGTAACCCCACTCCCCTTTGAAATACTCTATAGATCCACAAGATATAGAGATGGGTAAAGATAGTCAATATTTAAAAAAACAAGAGGGCCAGAATGGCCCTAAAATCGCTCACCTGACTAATGTAAGATGAACAAAAAAAAAAAAAAAAAAAAAAAAATTGAAAGAACACAGGCATTCTTGACCTTGAGCTTTGACATTGAGGTTATATCAAAATTTCTTTCAAATGGCCAATCTACTCACAAGTGAGATTAATGGTGACATTTTATTTTTAGCAAACAAAAATTCCCCCCACAAAAATGGAATAAGGCACATACACCAACTTGTCATAGAGACAACTTTCTCTTGCTCACTACAAGTAGGTTTGACAAAAAGAAAGTAATAATAATCTTAAAAGTATTCCTGTTTGCTAAACACTGGAGATCAGTTGTTGTTTCTCACTAGTTACCCATCTCACTTGTGCATACCACTTGTATTTTGCCAATTGGTGGCAGGCAAAAGGTACTTGTCACAATGATTGTGCCAAATGTCCGATGAAAGATGACCAAGTCGTTTTTCAACAATTTTTCAGTTATATTGCGGAGCATTTATCAATTGATTCCTGGTATTTCTCGCACCAGTATTACCATTACATCTTTTCCTGGCATCCAGCTGCCATCCAATTTAAGTTCAGGATCATCTACCCATGGGGAGACAAAATGTGGTAAAGGATATGTGCTGCTGCCAAGATTTAAACCCACTACACCCAGGGTTCCCTCAATTTTGCTTGCAAAATTCAAGACTTTTTCCAGGATATTTTTTTAAATTTCAAGACTTCTTTTCATTGACAAAAATTAAAGGATTATTATGACACAGATTGTTGAATCCCCGAGACCCCATTTTATTGAAGTCAAAATAAAACCCTAAACTTTGTCCAGAAAACTACAATAATATAAAATAATGCATAAATTTGATTGCTTCTAGACGTGTAGATTGTCAATATCATGATACTGATAATTAATTTCAATGTCTATTTACCCAGAGTTCTCTTTTTCATTGAATTAAATTGGAGGCCATTTATTACTTTCGTTTCCAAATTCAATTCATATCCGGTTACTGGTACACTTAAGGTGTTGCTTTGGATTTTCTCCCTAAATATTTGCTTTATATATTCTAACCATATATGTTTAGTAAAATTGGACACCTACCTCCATTCCTAGCAAAGAATTAAGAACCATGCTTGTATTCTTTTGTGAAACAAATACGAATTTCTCTTTCTCGACAGACATTGTGACGTGATAATGCATGCCCATGTAATTTACACTGTGATAAAACCTACTGGCGGGGGGGATACTTGTCAACTATTTGGAACATTTACTTTAATTGGGTCTTGTATCTTTCATCAAATTAATTTGTCTTTTTTCTAGTTTTTCGTGTTTTAAAGATATCACAAAACCAAGACTCTATCCCGTTCTTCCGGTAGCCTGGGAACCCTGGACACACCATGATTATAGATTGGGTGTCTGACGCATTCATAACTGGCTATGGTGGCAGCCTTGATGTACTCACAGACATAACAGCATGGTAATAGCCCAATTGGCCATTGTCAGTTAGATTCATTCCCAGTTTGATTGAAATTGGTCCAATGGTTTGAGAGGAGAAGATTTTAAAGTCAAAAACAGCCTCGCCCATATTTGGGCATGAATCAGAATTTCACAAACTAATATTGAAAAGTGCCACCCAAGGAAAAATCATGCCAAGTTTAGTTGAAATTGGCTCAATGGTTACCGAGGAGAAGATGTTTAAAGATTTCAACGTCAAAATGCCCCACCCTGTCACGCCCATATTTCGGCATTAATCAAATTGCTGCAAACAACTTTTGAAAAGGGGCACCCAAGGAATATTCATGCCAAGTTTTGTTGAAGTTGGCCCAATGGTTACTGAGGAGAAGAAGATGTTTAAAGATTTCAAAGTAAAAAAAAATACCCCATCCTGCCACTCCCATATTTGAGTGCCATTCAAAATTTTGCCAACATCTTTTGAAAAGGGTCAACGAAGGAATATTCATTTCAAGTTTGGTTGAAATTGGCCCAATGGTTACTGAGGAGAAGATTTTTATAATTTCAAAGTAAAAAAAAAACTGCCCCGCCCTGCCACACCCATATTTGGGGGTCAATCAAATTTCCGCAAACACCTTTTGAATAGGGTCACCCATGGAACATTCATGCCAAGTTTGGTTGAAATTGGCCCAATGGTTACTGAGAAGAAGATGTTTGAATATTTCTAAGTCAAAAACTGCCACGCCCTGTCAAGCCCATATTTGGGCATAAATCTCAATTCCGCAAACACCTTTTGAAAAGGGACAGCCAAGGAACATTCATGTCAATTTTTGTTTAATTTGGCCCAATGGTTACTGAGGAGAAGATATTTAAATATTTCAAAGTCAAAAACTGCCCAATCCTGCCACGCTCATATTTGGGCATAAATCAAAATTTAAAAGTCAAAAACTGCCACGCCCTGCAACGCCCATATTTGGGGGTCAATCAAATTCCGCGAACAACTTTTGAAAAGGTACACCCAAGGAACATTCATACCACGTTGTATGAAATTGGCCCAATGGTTATGAGGAGAAGATGTTTAAAGATTTCAAAGTCAAAAACTGCCACGCCCTGCCACGCCCATATTTGGGAGTCAATCAAAATTTTGCGAACAACTTTTGAGGAGGGTCACCCAAGGAACATTCCTACCAAGTTTGGTTGAAATTGGCCAAGTGGTTACTTAGGAGAAGATGTTTAAAGAATTGTTGACTTCTTCCGACGCACGACGTTGTGCTCAAGTGGGCTTAAAACATATGAAATTACCTCCCGACTTTATTCACGTGTGTTCTTTTACTCTCAAAAGTGTAGCTTTAAATTGGCAACATTGGCAGCTTTGTTGTTCTAGCCAACGCATTTTTTCGGTCACTCATTATGTGTTCTAACTTTTAAAGGTTTGATTTTTAACCGCCTTTTTCATTGATTCTAGAGAACGGTCTTCGTCTAGTGATACATTGATACTGTCGAGCTATACACAATGAAGATCGAGATAAAATATAAATCAATTGTCACGAAAGACTTCCCTATGCCAATGTTTCAATACATTTGAAAATGATTATCTCCCTTTCGCCACATGTTGTTAATCTTCGCGTGTTTCCTGGTTAAGCGATTACCATTTATTCCTACGTTTTGACATACTAAGGAAAAATTAGTCACAAAAAATAAACCCGTAAAAGGAGACTTTTCTTATGTGGCGCGCAAATTGTTATTTTCTCACAATGTTTCCCATCCAAAATGGATGGAAAGTGTCTATCTCCCTTTGGCCACATGTTGTTAACCGATTACCACTTATTCCTACGTTTTGACATACTTAAGAAAATTGTTTACAAAAATAATTCCGGAAAAGGAGACCTTTCTTTTGTGGCACGCAGATCGCTCTTTTCTCACAATGTTTCCCATCCAAAATCAACTATCCCCCCATTATTATAAATTTACAAAATTGAATTTGTCATTTTCATTTTTCTAAGCTAACTTTCTTAACAAATATCAATACATTTCAGACACAGATGTAGCCTCAATAGTTCAAATAAAGTTTTTCTAAGATTCCACCTAGTGACCTAGTTTTTTTACCAATATGATCTAATATCGAACTTGACCACGATATTATGAAGACAAACATTCTGACCAAATAATAAGACATTTGAGCGCTCAATTATCTAGTCCCCCTCTTTTTTTTACCTCATGGGAACAATATCGGACTTTACCAAGATATATTAAAGACGAACATTCTGACTGAATAGCACGACGTTTCAGCAAAAACGAGGCCTCTATAGTGCTATTTTTTCATAATTTGACTTTAGGACCTCGTTTTATAAAGACATTGTGCTCAGATTAGCTAAAGAGTCACATGCACAACGACAGATGAAACTGAACAAGTGTTTGAAGTTTAATCAAAATCAGTTTAATGATATCAGAGCATTCGTCCAACGAAAACGTAGATTTACGCAGTGCGACGGGGGCCTTTTTTTAATCAACAGCCATTTTGAAAAAAGAGAACCTTTGAGCACAACTAGGGGAGAAACCAAACAAGCGTCTGGAGTTTCAACAAAACATGTCTAACGGTTATTTAGCATTTTTCAAAACAAGAAATCAATTAGCTGAGTACAATGGCGGCCTTTTTGAAAAGGGCGGGCATTTAGAAAAAAAGTGTCATGTGTAATTGGAAATGATACTAAACAAGCATGTGATGTTTCATCAAAATCGGTACAACGGTTGCATTGACATGAAAATGTTATTTTGACAGAGTAAAAAGGCAGCCAATTCTATAAAAGAAAGATGTCATGCACAAGAAGAGGTGATACTGAACAAGTGTGTGAACTTTCATCATTATCAATCTAATGTAAACTGATTATTCGTGCAGAGAAGAAACGTCATAAACCGAGTAAAAATGGCGGCCTTCACGAAATCGGTTGCAATTTTGAAAGAAAGAGATGTCATGAACAACAAGCTGTGATACTGAACGAGTGTGTCGAAAAATGGCTGCCATTTTGTAAATGGCAGTCATTTTGAAATAAATAAGGGTGTCATACACAACAATAAGTAATACTGAACTAGTGTGTCAAGTTTAATCAAAATCAGTCAAATTATCACTTAGCATTTTTCTGGACAATATTTTGTCAATTAACGGATTAAAAGGGCCGCCATTTTGAAAATAGAGGCTAATTCTAGAGAAGAAAAGTGTCATGTAAAACTAGAGGTGAAACTGAATAAGTGTATAAATTTCATCAAAATTTGTAAAATGGTTAATGAGCATTCGTAAGGACAGTTAAATGTTCATAAATGTTCTAAAATATTGACCATTTTGAAACCTTTTGCCGTTTTGAAAACAGAAAAGTGGTGTCCAAAAGGAAAGGTGATACTGAACACGTGTGTTAGGATTCGTGAAAATTTGAATTATTGTTAATATTAATTCGTCTGGACATGGTAAAAAACCATTTTAAAAACAGAGGCCATTTGTACAACAGAAAAGTGTCAAACATAACCAAACGTATTACATAACAAGAGTGTGAAGTTTCATCAAAATCGGTCAATCGGTTATTAAGAAGTGAAAACGGCGACCATTTTGAAAAGAAAAAGAAAAAAGTCACGCACAATTGACCTTGATACTGAACAAGAATATACAATTTCAACAAAATCTGTCCAACAGTAACTTAGGAGTTGGCCGGACTAAATATAAATTTACGGAGTAAAATGGCGGCCATTTTGAAAAAAAGAGTGTCATGCATAACTAGTCGTGATACTAAACAAATGAAAATTCGTCCGAACAAGAAGATGTTGATTTAACGAATAAAATGGCAGGCAGAAATTTTGAAACAAGAGGATCATGATTGATGGTCCTATATCGCTCACCGGAGTATGATCGCACAAGGCTTTATGGTATATACAAAATATTAAAGCGCTAAGCCTAACGGTTTTGGAAAAAGGAGATCTATTAAAGAATTTCCTCTTTAATTCTACGTAAATCCACGATCCCACAACATAGGTCTAAATTTCAGAGTTGAGTCATTATTTTAAGTACCACATATCAAGGCTCTTGGTGGATATGGAGAAAAACATTTTTAACATTTCGTTCTTTATTCCTTTGTTATTCTGAGATCGCACTTCATAGGGCTAATTTAAGTGATTCTTTGAGGTAATTTTGAAGAGGATTTAAGGCGATGATATATACAAAATATCAAGGCTCTACGCCTTACGGTTTTGGAGAAGAGCTTAAAAGACTTCCTTCGATATTCATATGTAAATCTGAGGTTGCAAAGCAAGGGCATACGAGTTTTGCTACATACCAAATATCAAAGGTTGGGGCCATATGGTTTGGGCAAAGAAGATGTTCAAAATATTTCTACATTTTTATCAGGGATTTCATAGAAAAGAGCTAGTTTTCAGAGTACAGTAACCCTTTAAAATGTTATGGTACAGGGTTAATAGGTATTGATACTTACTAAATATCAAAGCTCTATGCCTTATGATTTTGCATATGATGAGTTTCAAAGATTTCTTTCTTTATTCCTGTGTAAAACCAGGCAATGCGCAGAAAAGGGCTAATTTTCACTGTACGGTCATTATTTGAAAACTTTTGGTCGAGAGTCAATAGGCATTGATACATACCAAAATTCAAAGAATTAGGCGTTATGGTTTGGGAAGAGATTAATGTTTAAGTTTTTTCACTCGGTTCCCACGGAAACCAAAGTTCTTCATGAATTTAATTTCATTGAAGAATTTTGAAAGAGCATGATATAAGGATCGTTTCTGTGAAGTTCTATAGTTATTTAAGGAGACGATTTTTGTAATTGTGAACGAACAGATAGATGGACGGACACCGGACAATGACCGATAAATGTAGCTTATCAAGCTCTTCGTGCTCTGGTGAGCTAAAAAAGAAAGTCATGCACAACTAGAGGTGATACTTAACAAGTGTATGAAGTTTCATCAAAATCAATCCAACGGTTACCGAGCATTCGTCTAGATAAGAAAATATTAATTTACGTTACGGTAGTAAGTGGCTGACATCTTGAAATTGGCGGTCATCTTAAAAAAGGAAACGGGTCAAGTACAACCAGAGTCGATACTTAATAAGTGTGTGAAGTTTCATCAAAATCGGTTCAACTGTTACCGAGAATTCGTCCAGACAAGAAAGACTGGACGGACGGATAGAGAGACGCCAAAGGCAAAAGCAATGTATATGACAAAGTGCTGATATATAATAAGATAAAAGTTGGAATATAAACACAAAAATATAGGCTGTCTTTGTTTAGTTAATAATTTAGCGAGTAATGACTCTTTCAAAAATATTTCAGTCATATTGCGACAACTTGTGTAATTAGCCTATACATTTCCGTCATTTCTCACACCAATATAATGATTGATTGATTGCTAGAATGATTGATTGCAATTAAACACCACTTTTAACAGTATTTGAGTCATATCGCGACGGGTAGAGCACCTAACAATGGATTCGTAGTATTTCTCTCTCAAAAACTACGACCACATCCTTTCCGTTCATCCCACTGAAGTTTACGATTACCCTTCCATTGGTGCGAGATAACTTTCGGAAAGGATTTCTGTCGCGGCCGGGGATCGACCCAAGATTTGGAGTCCTACGTGCTACCATTGGCCTCAGAAACACAACGTTTAATAGGAGATTTAATGGGGCTATCCCACTTAGGTTTACGATTATCCACCAATTGGTGAAAGACAAATGTCGGAAGGAATATGTGCACCGCCGGGGATCGAACCCCTGACATACCATGAATGAAGATACGGAGTCTGACGCGCCACCGACTGCGCTATGACGGCGTTTAATAGGAGCCACCAACTTCTCGCCCAACTTAGGCGCACTGCTCAACATTCGCTCGCTGGTTACCGTGGTTCGAACTCACTACTATAGTATTCAGAGAATGCCATTTTTCCGACTGACTCGCTAGATGATATGAGAATGTTTTTTTTTAAATTTTGAACAAAACGACTGATAGTGTTGAACACTTTTCCCTTTCATGAAATTTTAGACTGATCCAAATTCGATCAGGTTTCAGACGACAATGAAAATTGCATGCAATTTGAAATGAAACCATTCTATTTGGTAGAAAATATTACGGGACAAAGAGAAATTGCTAATTACAAGCTATTTATCCTTTTTCCACAATGTTTTCTCCACACAAGGTATAAAATCACAGCGAAGAAAACCCCCGAGTTTGTACAGGAAACGGTTATTCTATAACCTTTTTTGACTTACACGGATGTCTCATAGACCAGTCCTTCATTCCAATACTTATTTTCATCGAGATTCAAATATAACCTACGGAATGAAAACTGATATCTACGAGAAAAGCAGTTTTTTCTGTAATTTTTGTCGACAATTGCGAAAGGCAACAAGGAAAGGCACAGATACTATTCTGGAAAAACTCAGCACGTCAAGATGCGAGCACAATACGAAGTATGTTCAATCATCCTATATATGGTTTTAATCGGGTAAGGCATAGTATTTTCACAACTTAATATAGAAATCGAAAAATAATGTATCAATTGTTCACAGACAATATTTACAAAAAATAAAAAAGGAGATTGATATACATTGAGAACATATTGTAGAAAAAGAAGAAGTTGCTAGGAGCAAGCAAGTTCTTCTTTTTTTCTACCTTACTGAATGGTTATTTTCAAGATCAACTGCACTTTAAGTTTTAGTCTGCAAAACCTTTGAATTTGGACAGGTCTAAAAATTTCCATAACGGAGAAGGGTTAAATAAATATAATGGAAACAAGCAAAATAAGACTTTTACGCGGACATCATAGCCCGTCAGGTTAAAAGATGGAGGTTGCGGGACAAAAGGTCAAGTCCATTGTCTCAAAAGAAAGCCTATGTCACAATAAGTGCTTGTATGAAATAAGAACCATCTATCACTAGATAAAATAGAACATAAAAACTTTAACAAAGTTATTAACATTACTTAGCTGAAAACATAACAAAGCGTTCATGCTGCATAGTTAAAATAGAGATATAAAAACTTTAACAAAGTTGTAAACATTTTTTAGCTGAAACAAAGTGAAGTGGTTATGGCATGGTTTGAATGGAGATATAAAATCTTTAACAAAGTTGTAAACATTTCTTAGCTTAAACATAGTAAAGTGTTTATAGCACAGTTAAAATAGAGATATAATAACTTAAACAAAGTTGTCAACATTTCTTAGATGAAACATAGTAAAGTCTTTATGGTAAAGTTTACATAGAGATATAAAAACTTAACCAAAGCTGTCGCCTACGCTGATGCCTAGGGTGCTACAATAAGTCTCCCGAGACATTTGTCCCGGGCGAACTAAAAATTATCAAGCTTAAACAAATTTTATATCCATTCGACGTTGTAAGTTGGATTAAGTTGGATCGCGTGCACCATTTCTTAGCTGAAAAATAGTAAAGTGCTTATGGCATAAGTTGCTTTCATGCTAGGTCTAGACTCACGACGATTTCGGCTAAATGAATTTTAGAACAAAGAAATCTAATTCAATGACGATTATTCTAATGTTTAGCGCATTTGATTACATGTAAAAGAAGAGCATTTTGCTTTATAGACACCTGTTATAACCATTCCCATACAACCCCGCATTTTTACGCACCTCAAGAAAAAAGCACCAGAAAACATTGTGGACAAGGAAGAAATTGCTTGTGACAAGCAATCTATTCAAGGTCCTCAATATTTTCTATCCTAAAATGCATATATTTTCAAAGCGTCATCAACTTGTTATTGTCGTTCGGACCAGTCTAAGAATTTGTCGTGTGATAATAAGGCAAAGCGATATTATAATTAATTCAAATTAATTCCAAAATGTAATGCTTCTCAAATCAGCTCAAAGTTGTATGTATAGCTCATGGCGTTTATCTCGAAAGTGAATGGTAACAGACAAAATTTTGAGGTCGTCCTAAAGTTAAACGAGTGCAAACTGCCACTGGAAGCTTAACCACTAAATGCGTTAACTGCCTACGCCATAAAAAATGTTCTTATGTATTTCAGAAACATTGCAAACTCTGCCTGCAAGTTCGTCTCCTAGATATTTTAGCTCACTTGAGCATATCGTGTTCAAAAGGCGTCAAAACGCATGTAATGACGTCATTTTCAAACGACGTTATATGCTTCAAGGATTATCATATATGATAGCGATGAGTTCTATCATTTTTACTGATTTATTGCATAATTAAGGTCATATTATAAATAGAATATTGAATTCGAGCTTATAAAATATCAAATTTATTTTACTCTTAATCTAAAATGGATAAAATCTCGTTTTTACCTGTATATAGAAGACTCGTTTAATAAATTCGGTATTTCATGTCAACTCATTCAATATCCTCTATACTCTACAGAGCCTCGTTTTATCTGTATGACAACTCATTCAATATCCTCTATACTCTACAGAGCCTCGTTTTATCTGTATGATAACTCATTCAATATCCTCTATACTCTACAGAGCCTCGTTTTATCTGTATGACAACTCATTCAATATCCTCTATACTCTACAGAGCCTCGTTTTATCTGTATGACAACTCATTCAATATCCTCTATACTCTACAGAGCCTCGTTTTATCTGTATGACATCACATTAAATACCCTCTATACTCTACAGAGCCTTGTTTTATCTGTTTATAGATGACTCGTTCAATAAATTCGGTATTTCATGACAATTCATTACCCTCTATACTCTACAGAGCCTCGTTTTATCTGTTTATAGATGTCTCGTTTAATAAATTCGGTATTTCATGTCAACTCATTCAATATCCTCTATACTCTACAGAGCCTCGTTTTATCTGTATGACAACTCATTCAATATCCTCTATACTCTACAGAGCCTCGTTTTATCTGTTTATAGTTGACCCGTTTAATAAATTCGGTATTTCATGACAATTCATTAAATACCCTCTATACTCTACAGAGCCTCGTTTTATCTGTTTGTAGATGACTCGTTCAATAAATTCGGTATTTCATGACAACTCATTCAATATCCTCTATACTCTACAGAGCCTCGTTTTATCTGTATGACAATTCATTCAATGTCCTCTATACTCTACAGAGCCTCGTATTAATCTGTTTATGGATGACTCGTTTAATAAATTCGGTATTTCATGACAACTCATTCAATATCCTCTATACTCTACAGAGCCTCGTTTTATCTGTTTATAGTTGACCCGTTTAATAAATTCGGTATTTCATGTCAACTCTTTCAATATCCTCTATACTCTACAGAGCCTCGTTTTAATCTGTTTATAGATGACCCGTTTAATAAATTCTGTATTTCATGACAACTCATTAAATACCCTCTATACTCTACAGAGCCTCTTTTTATCTGTTTATAGATGACTTGTTCAATAAATTCGGTATTTCATGACAACTCATTAAATACCCTCTATACTCTACAGAGCCTCGTTTTATCTGTATGACAACTCATTCAATATCCTCTATACTCTACAGAGCCTCGTATTAATCTGTTTATGGATGACTCGTTTAATAAATTCGGTATTTCATGACAACTCATTCAATATCCTCTATACTCTACAGAGCCTCGTATTAATCTGTTTATAGATGACTCGTTTAATAAATTCGGTATTTCATGACAACTCATTCAATATCCCCTATTTATTACAGTCCAAGTAACACTAAGACAATTAACTGCAGACCCCAAACGAATATATCTTAGATACACGCCTTTTTCAGTTTTAAATTCAGATAAATTTACCATATCAATCCAGCAAATGTTCGGCCCGAATTAAGAAAAAGACAGGAGAAATCGCATGAAACATTTACTTAATAATATAATATCTAGTTTCGTCAAAACCGAGCGTTCTGATTGGTCGGGAAAAATAAGACATACCTCCATGAACACAAAATTGAGCTCGCAGCTATTTGGTATGCTTCCGTACAAAATAGTTCCATTCAAAGAAAAAGTGTCGAAATTTGTGAGGGGCGTAAAAAGGAGGGATTGTGTGGGAATGGGTTAGTCCTTTAAAGGGTGAATATATGATAATTCTGTTAAAACTTGAAAGATGGTAGATTCTGTTCATTTAGTTGCAAAAATAATTGCATTATTTGATTAAGTTTGTTCTTCCGTATACAGACTATTTGGAATTAAAAAACTCTTTTGAGACGTCCTAGGTAGAAGAAAATAAATATATAACGATAACAAAATCACCATAAAGGACAGAGAGAGTTGTCTTGGCCCTTCCAAGTTTGAATGTATTCTCCTGCACAGCACTGTACACACGCAGACACTTGACCTAACATGTAAGAGAAAGAGGGAGAAGAAGGGAGGATAGAGAGGGAAGAGGGAGAAGAAGGGAGGAGAGAGGAGAGGGAGAGGCAGAGAATAGGGAGAGGAGAGAGGGTAGAGAGAGGGGGGACAGAGAGAGAGAGAGAAAGAGGGAGAAGAAGGGAGGAGAGAAGAGAGGGAGAGAGAGAATAGGGAGGAGAGAGAGAGAGAGAGGGGGGAGAGAAATTATGAAGGTATGAGAGAGATTATGACGGTATGAGAGTATGGGAGAGAGAGAGAGAGAGAGAGGGAGAGACAGAGAGAGAGAGAGAGTCCTGTCCGGCGCTTGCATCGACAATAAGTAGTACTTTTCATATTAAACGGCGTTACTTTGCAAAGTTTATGGCAAGTAACATGTAACAAAAGATAGAATGGTTGGTTGGCGACATAAATTTTTAAAACAACATCTCCTATCAAACCATTGAGAGGATTTCAACCAAATTTGGCAGAAATGTTCATTGGGTGGTGCCCTTAAACAATTCTAAAATAATTTAAATCCGTTAAAAACTCTGGTTAACATGGTAACTGAAATTTTAAAATAATCTTTAAATATATCTCCTCTTGACCCAGAAGGCGTAGAGCCTTGATATTTGGCATGAAGCATCAGTACATTGACCTCTTTCAGAAATGCTAAAATCATTACCTTCGGATCCCCAGGGGTGTAGCCCAAAGGGTGTGGAGCTTATATAGAAATAAAGAAAGATTCTTAAAACGACATCTCCCCCCAAACCACTGGGCAGATTTCAAGCAAAGAGCTTATATCAATTAATGATAAGCTTTGATAACTAAAGTAAAATGAAAAAAAAAAAGAAATCTCCTTTGACCAAGAAGTCGAAGAATCTTGAATTTTGCATGAAGCATCAGCACATTGACCTCTTTAATATTACGCGAGCGATATAACAATAGTGTAATAAAATGTTATGTTATGAAGACAATTCATGATATTCCTCTTTTTGATTGGATGTTAACCCTTGTCATGCTGAACCAAGAATACACCTGTTTTTGCAGGAAGTATAGACAAAGATCAGAGTCTACACCACCTGCTGGTCACTTTTAGAAAGGAAAGAAGGAAGAAAGAAACGTTGAAAGAATAGTAGATTGATTTATTGATTGAATGGGGTTTAACGACGCTTTTAATAGTATTTCAGTCATATCGCGGCGGCTTGAGCACCTAACAATGGATTCCTGGTATTTCTCACACCAGTACTACCACTACATCCTTTCTTAGCCTCCAACTGCTATCCCACTTAGGTTTACGATTATCCACCCATTGGTGAAAGACAAATGTCCGAACGAATATGTGCCTCCGCCGGGGATCGAACCCATGACCCCCATTGAAAGAATAGTAAAATGAATTATGATTAATTGGGCGAAAGAAAAATGAAAGATGAAAGAACGATTGAAAGAAAGAAATGACGTAAGAAGGAAGAACATGACGTAAAAAAAACGGCCGTAAGGAAAGGGTGAAGAGAAGAAGAAAAGAGAGGAAGGAACGATCGAAAGAAAAAAAAGACAAACTAAAGATAGAACAAAGGGACGAAAGGATGGTCGAATGAAAATTTAAAGAATTGTCGAACGACAGAAAGGATGAAAGACAGAAAACACGAAGAACGTATGAAAAAAGATCGCAAGGACGTAAGAGAAAAAAAGAAAATGAGACTGTAGAAAGAAAACATTCAAGAGTATTAGTTATAAGAATGAAGTGAAGGATTGAAGAGAGTATAAATGACAGAAGGAAAGAAGGAAAGAGTTAAACTACTATAGAAAATGATAAAGAGGAAAACAGAAAAGACGAAAGAAAGAATTGGAGAAAGATAGATAAGACAAAAAGCTGACAAATAACAACAAGAAAGAAAGGACGAAAGAAATGCAAAAAGAAAAGTAAGAAAAATCAAGATAGAGAGAATGAAATATCATTTGGAGAGATGGAAGAAAATAGTTAAGATAAAGTTTTGCGCATTAAGAATTGAATTGTTTCTAGCCTGAGATTGCGTAAGCAATCTGAGGCTAAAGTTAAAATGCTAAAAATTCAAACCCATGCAGAGTTTAATGTGAAAACATAATGTAAAAACATCTATCGCAATCAATGTGATCTTCTGTTGCTTGAAAAGTAGATCGAATCTGACCATAAATTAATACGCCCGATTGAGGCGAGAAGGACGAAGGCGAGATATGACTCATTGAAAGCTGTCGGCTCGATGTACAGTACTTTCGTGTGAGTGTTCTGAATTCGGCAAAATTATCAAAACTTGACAAGTGAATGGAAAGAAAGAAAGGAGATATATAATACATTTGCCATTATTAAACATATATAATCATATCATATTGTTAAGAAAAAATAAGGTGTTTGTTTCATACCAAAATAATATCACTTATTCTAGAGTAACAATGTTCAAACGGTCCGGTTAGACGAAGTTGCTGTATATAGCTGATAAGCGAAGCTGTCGGTTTTACGCACGATTGGAATGTTTTGTGTAACAAATTAATTGGTCATTCATAGGATCATATTCGCACTGTCTGAAAACAGTTTAGTCGTGCTCGGACTTTGTGTCTATATATTTTACCTCCGAATTCTACCCAAAGGATGCAACGTCTACATACCGCTTTTGAGAGGTGTACATAATCATGTTAACCTGGTAAACGACCGAAAGCCCTCTCGCGCTCTCTTTATCTTGAGATAATAAAGCGCATATTTACATAACGAAATTGGTCTGTGTGGTAGAATACTCACATCTCACGCAAGAGCCTCCTAGTTCGAACCTGGCTACCCATCTCTCTCACTCTCTAGCTCTCTCTCGCTAGCTCCACTGGCTGAAAGCTAACGAGCTTTTGTCATGATGTGGTGTCCGTCGTACGTCCGTCCGTCGACTTTTACTTAAAAATCTTCTTCTCAGAAAGTACTGGACATAATTTAACCAAACTCAACCAAAATTCACAGGAAGGATCCTTGGGTGGCCTTTATCAGATCCCTTCAAAGCATTTTGATCGAGTAAAAAATATGTAACGATATATACATGTAAATATATCATTTCAATACCTCAACGGGATGAAAATTATTGCGGACAGGTTGTGTTCCCTAGCGCACAGATCTGTGCATACTCGACAGTAGATTTGGGTAGAAAGTGGCACCGCCGATATTCCGACCATCAAACTTTTTCTGCCCAGATTACATATCTCAGGCTTTCAGCGCTTTCAGCGCTTTGATCTATTATCATTTTCTTGTCCAACATTGTTATATACATTTATACGCTGTACTGTATCAACAGTTCGGTGCTTGTTTGCTAAACAGCCTTTAAGACTGACCGAGTTTAGAACAAACTAGACCTAGTTGTGTGAGGGCTGTTCCAATACTTCCTGGCATTGTCATTTACATGAACAAATTAGCTAATTCAGTTTTGTCTATCAAGAATCAAACAGCTTGATTGACCCTTTTTTCATAGTTCCATTAAAAAACTTTTGATCCGATGTTTTGTATTCTTGCGGAAGAAGTATATCCATAAAATTCTACTCGAAACTAGTACAATATTTGCATAGTTTTGCTTAATGGTATTTGATTATAAGAAATAAAGATATCTCTTTAGGTTTCTTAATTTGATAGGTATCGGTTGCTTGTAAGGTAAAGGTAATCAAGCAAGGTCAATCTTAATTCGAGGTCAACTGTACGCAAATACTTATCATTTTACTATCATTCTAGCACTGTTGAAGATAAATGGACATAGGTGAGGTATTTTTGCATTGACAGGAATTAGTTTGTTGTAAGGTCAAGGTCGTCCATTAAGATCACATTTCAAAAAAGGCGGTTACTGGTATATGATCTTTCACAAACACATCCTGTTTAATTCTGATGTTGTAAAAAAAATGTGCAACAAATATATAACTTGGATATTTGAATTCAGAAAAGTATAGCCGAAAAAGCAACATCAACAAACGTAAACCTACACATTGTTACAAGCAATTTCTTCTTTTTCCACAATATTTTCTACCCCGGTGAATAATTATTTTCAAAATAATTTCAACTTGAAATTGTCGTCCGCAAAGCCTTTGAATTTTGACCAGTCGAAAATTTAACAAAAAAAAAAAAAAAATAATAATAAACAAAAAATAAATAAATAAATAAACAAAATAAAAAGATAACTGGAAAGGGTTGATGCAGAAGCGGATTTGGTCTAGTGGTAACGTGCTAAAACTCTATGATCAAGGGTCCCTGGTCCGACACCTGCTTCTCCCGTAGTCCGGATTTGATTTTAAACCGATGTCCCCCTCTATATGAACTCAGTTGTTATAGTGGGACGTAAAACTCTATACAACCAATCTACCATTAAGCACGTTGAAATCTTTGGGAAAGGGAAATGACTTTGCAATAACTCAGTTAATTGTCTTAGCATTTTTAACTTGTACTGGAAATGACAATGAAAAAAAAAAAAAAAAAATCAGGACCTAAAACTTGGGAGTGAAATTAACCAATTGAATATTTTTGATATAGAAAGGGTGAAATTGCTTTGTAAAGGAGCGAGAGCATATGATAACGCGTTTACGTTAACGTGAAAATGACGTCAATTACGCACGTATTAACGTCATTTTGCAGAGAGCGTGTAATTGACAAATCGCGACTTTCAATCAAATCACCAATCGACCTATGAAATCATTCATTTAAATAGGAAGTTCGGTTCGAACGCTGACATTTGCCGCCATTTTGGTGATTCATTTTTGTTGGTTTGGTGACTAAAACGTCGAAACTACAGTTTATTCAAGATGAAGTTACGGCGTTTAGGTCGCAAAGCAACCATTCTTCTTTTTGTAACATGCTACTGGCCATAAATTCTGCAAAATAACACCTTTAAAAATCTAATCGCAACTTCCTTTTTGAGTCAATGGGCGGAGCCAGTGATTGGTCAATTTTTTGCGACGTAACTTACATTAATAAAGTTTAGGGCTATATCCATTTATCGCGAAATTTCATGTCAAATCATAAATAGGATATCAAATTGGTGCTCATAGAATTCATCCTTTAGAAATATTCTCTTCATATCTTAACCAATTCCCACATAACATAGTTATAGACTGGTTCAAATTCGAAGAAGCTGCAGACGGCAATTTAAAGTTTTTGAAGGTATAAAAATCTTTGTCTTTTGGGGCTTGTTGTGTTAGAAAACATCATCGAAAAAGAAGAAATTTCTTTGATCAAGCAATTTCTTTATTTTCCACAATGTTTTCTGAATTCGTTTTATTGAGGGGTATTTAAAGGTTGGATTGAGTGGGAATGGCCAAAATAAATCGAAATAGCGTGCCAAATTTTCAAAGCAAGATTTTAAGGTAAGATTTGAAAGCAAAATCCAAAAGCAAAATTTGAATGTTCTAGGCAAATATTATTTCAAAGACTCTCATTTTCTCAATGTTGAATCTGGGATTCCAAAACGAAGAGGTTGATCTAACAATAATAATATGACCTATTATGGTAAGGCAATGCTGCATGCAAATTTTGGATGGAAGCTTTCAAACAAAGAATCTATCGATCAATCAAATAATTTATTTACATGTGAAAGGGAAGTGAACTTTGAACTCCGATATTGGCCGACATTTACGTGAAGTATTTTGTTGATCTTTAGACTTAAAAAGTCGTAACTAAAGTTCATTCAGGCCGTATTTACGACCTTAAGGTCGCCGTCATATTATTTGTTTTACATTTCGACACATGTACCTGATATCTAAGTGAAACATCCTGTTGGAACCCAGTGGGCGTGGTCAGTGATTCGTTGAATATTTTCTCTTTTCAAAAACTACGTTACGACATTAAATGTTTATGTGCGATACCATTAATCTCTCCTTAAAGAGTCTTCACGCAGATGATGATACTGGCTATGATAGGCGTAATCTATCACTGTGGCATGGTACAGTGCCATTGTAATTCATCAGCGGCCGTCACGGTTTGGTTGGAGAAGATTTTCGGCTACCATGATGTGGCGTGGTACTGTGCCATCATAATTCGTCAGCGGCCGAAACGGTTGGGTTGGAGAAGATTTTCGGCTACCATGATGTGGCGTGTTACTGTGACTTTGTAATTCATCAGCGGTCAAAACGGTTGGGTTGGAGAAGATTTTCGGCTACCATGATGTGGCGTGGTACTGTGCCATCGTAATTCATCAGCGGCCGAAACAGTTTGGTTGGAGAAGATTTTCGGCTACCATGACAACTAGGTTTCTTCGTGGATTCCAATGTTTAGAAGAATTTAACCCATTCCCACACAATGACGCTTTTTGACGCACCTCAAGAAAAACAATTGGGAAAAAATGTGTTAAATGAAGAAATTGCTTGAAACAAGCAATTTCTTCATTATCCACAATGTTTTCTTAAAAAAAAAAAAAAAAAAAAAAAAAAAAAAAAAAAAAAAAACCACACATAAAACTCCGTCAAGTTGTAGTTGTTTTCTGCAGCTTCTTTGAATTTGGACCAGTCTAAACTTTTGCCGTCTGGAAATGGATAAAGAGAATCACATAGGAACCATATAAGTCGGATGACGAGATTTCTTTAAAAAATGTTCTTGAACAAACGCACGGGCGACAGGCGATGGACGATTTACAATAGCTTACAGCAGGCGAATCGTGCTCATGTGAGATTAACTTATAAAGTTTTACTTGTAATCAGTTTATCTTATACGCATATACATCGAAGAAGGTAAGAAACAAGAAATAAGGATATAATTTTTCGTCATTTTTACATAGGGGTATGAAATACACACAGAAATACTTCAATACAGATCTGGGCTTGTCGTGCGTCCATTGTTAATGAACCAATCCCGGCTGTCAATTAAGGAATCAATTAATCAATCAAATCATTCATTCAGACCGGTATTCAGCTTTGAACTCCAAAATAGGCAGCCATTCGTATAAAACATTTTTTCTTGGTTTGGCGACTTAAACGTCGTAACTACAGCTTATTCAAGCTATAGTCACGGCGTTTAGGTCGCCAATCAACCATTTTACTCTTTTACATAACACTGGCTATAAATTTGAAAAAAAAGCGCCGGTTAAAAAAGAAGCGAAACTTCCTATTCGGAGTTAATGGGCGGGACCAACAGAGTCAGTGGGCGGGGCCAGCGATTGGTAAATTGTCGTATGACAGCACAGAAAGTTTGACTCAGTTGACAATTTGCTGTCAACCACAAAAAATAAAGTCAATGGGCGGGACCAACAGAGTATGTGGGCGGGGCCAGCGATTGGTAAATTGTCGTATGACAGCACAGAAAGTTTGACTCAGTTGACAGTTTGCCGTCAACCACAAAAAATAAAGTCAATGGGCGGGACCAACAGAGTCAGTGGGCGGGGCCAGCGATTGGTAAATTGTCGTATGACAGCACAGAAAGTTTGACTCAGTCGACAAATCGACCAATCAAATACTACATGTATACTGGAGGTGATCTTTAAACTTCAATATTGGCATACATTTCAGTTAAATCTTTTTTTGTCGGTTTAGCGAACAAAACTTCCTTACGTCAGTTAAAGCTGCAATTACGACATTGAGGGCGCCAACGAAATATTGAATTTATTTCTTGTAACTTATGACTAACAATAAATCTTGCAAAATTACCACGTTTGACATCTATGTCGAACTTCCTGTCGGAGCTAAGTTGGCGTGGCCAACGATCTGTTAGATGAAAATCCTAAGGGGAAAAGGGTCCTTAGGGATTTGTAGCTTGAATAAGTTGTAGTTACGACGTTCGAGTCGCCAAGCCAACAAACATGATCCAAAATGGCGGCCAATGCAGGAGTTAAAACTAATCTTGCAGTCTAAATGAATGATTTCATTGGTCGACTGATTATTTATTTGACAGCAAGCGATTGGTCAATTTGCTCAGCATCGAAAAATTATCAATACAGAGGAAATCACATTTGCAACTCAAGCATATTCAGTTAGTATATGTGTAAAGTTTCAAATAAATTGATGAAAATTTGTGTTTTCTATGAGCATTTCGCAACAGTCGTCACACAGCGCGGAGATATCACGACGTTACGTCGTTTTATCATGACGTCATTTATCGGCTCGAAACGTCGAATCTGCACGTCGCGTTTATTACCCCTTATTCAATTATTTAGGCATTTCATTTAGATTTTGTACAATGACGATATTCCCATTCGATTATTCTAAACTATATATTGCACTATATTAGTCCATTTATGAATACAGATTCTTTTTTGTGTCAACTTCTACCCCTTTCAACATTGTAAGTTACTTGAAGGAAAAAAACAAACACGATGGCACCCTTTTTTTTTTTTTTTACTTTTTCTAATAAATATACTTTGAACCGAATAATATGAAACAAATAAAAGCTATATGAAACAGACAAAATAACAAAAAAGCATCGTTCGTGAATTAAGTTATTTTAATTTCAATCTTAATCCTTTTATTAAAAAAATATTCTAAAATTTTCACTTTAGAAAAAAAATAATAAAAAAATAAAAAGATGAATAAACAAGCATATAGAAACATCATAATAAGACAAAGTTCATCTCTTTTGGTGTATTAGAAGATTTAAAGAAAACATTTAAGAGATGGAGAGGATATTTTTTTTTGTTTTCATGGAGGAATGAAATGAAAAACCTAAATACACTTATGTGTCAACCCCTTTGCGTTTTCATACAGTGTGATTAGGCTTTTCGTTTCATACCTCCACGAAAACAAAAAAATATTCTATTCATTTCTTATTATTTAGTAATATTGAGCGAAAAAAGGCGGTAATTTTACAATTTTGATAATTTTTATGGATCTATTTTGTGCGCAGGCATTCAAAATATCCACGTGCTCAAAATTGTGTTCATGGACGTATTAATACTTTGATCGACCAATCAGGACACTCGCTTTTTGACTGTTGTTGATTGTTGAATGATAAATTGTATAAAGAAATCGAACATCTTACTACTCATATAACGTCACAAAAACGTAATAGAGTAAGAGCCCTATGTAGGTGGTAGACGGCGACTTGTTATAAAAAATCTGGTTCGATGACACCTCTTTTTCTTTGCACATTTATTTCAACATTTCATGAACCACGTGACTGTCCCGCAACCCACACGAAATCTTTAAAGGAATTAACTTTATACGTAGTCCATTAAAGAAATACCAGATTACATTTTGATAAAGAATCGGTGATTTTTGCAGATCTGCAAATCGTGACATTACCCCCCCTCCCCTAAAATCCAGTCCCCCTCTTTAACCCTTTCCTGAACAATCACTTGTCTTCACGACCCATAGGGTTTGTATTGGGGAACACATTGCAGGAAAAAAAGAAATTGCTTGTTACTAATAATTTCTTCTTTTTCTACAATGTTTTCTACGATTTACAGTGGTCATTTTCAATTCAAATGCGCTTTGATTTTTTGTCTGCAGCCTCTTTCAAATTGGAGCAGTCTAAATTTTTGGTGTATGGGAAAGGGTTAAACCTTGTTTTCACTCAATCCCCTTTTTTATGACGCTTTTCAAAACTTTTGAAACCATTTTTGGCAATGAAGGAATTGCTTGCAATAAGCAATTTCTTCAGTGTCTACAATATTGTCTTTCCAAAAAAAGGTAAATATTTTCTTCTTTCTACCAATTAAAAAATAATCGTTCGTAGCTCCTTTTATATTGGACCAGTCTAAAACTATCTCGGGTGGTAATGGATTCACTTTTACGGTTGTTCGCATAGGTAGTGAACGTAATAAACGTCACATTCTACATTATTCCAGCGTGAGCCAGAATTATAAAGCAAAATCGCGCAGTTTTCTTTTTCCTCGAAATTTGGTTCGCCAGATGACCAGTCCTCAAACACTACCTGTTTGTATGTCCCAATCCAAATCCATTTCTCGTTATTCGCCAAATCCACTAGACCGATCCAATAATCTCTTTTCCCTGTAAAATGATTATACATTATGGGGTAAAAACACGTTTTTTCCCTGTTATGATAGAGCAATTAGTGTTAATCACTGCTCCAAATTATTCGGTATCGTGAAATACCCAAATTTTCCTACGCGATTCGAATTCAATACAAGGTTTTGTAACATAATTATAACATGCTATTCCAATCTGCACGAAGTTTGCCATGATAAGTTGTCTTAGAATTGACTGTTCGCTAGCCACACCTACTGAACCCCGTCTTAAGATCGTCAAACCAACAAACTTGCTTGTCAAAATTATTGAAGGACAACATTGAATTCCGGTCAAAATGAATGCTTTGATTGGTGAATCTATTTTTAGCTAGCAAAGCATCGGCTTTGATACCTTATGTTAACACACAAAATTTGAGGTCTTCTCAATGTTCAATCAGTGCAATCTGCCTTTGGAGGCTAAACATCTAAATCTATTGAATGTATACGCCATAAAAGTAGTTCTTATGAATTTCAGGAATATTGCAAACTCTATTCAGTTATAGAGAACTCTTTCAAAAGCATGCTAGCCGCCGTCATAGCGCAGTTGGTAGCGCGTCGGACTATCATTCAAAGGGTCCCGGGTTAGACCCCCGACGGCGGCAATACTCTTTCCGACATTTGTCTACCACCAATGGGCAGATAATCGTAAGCCTATGTGGGATAGCAGCTAGAGGCTAGGAAAGGGTGTAGTGGTAGTACTGGTGCGAAAAATACCAGGAATCCATTGTTAGGTGCTCCAGCCGCCGCGATATAACTGAAAGATTGTTAAAAGCGGCGTTAAACCCCATTCAAACAAACAAACAATCAAAAGCATGCTAATTAACCCATTCCCATTCAATTTTAAACATCTTAAGAAAAATGCTTTGGAAAACATTGTGGACAGTGAAGAATTTGCTTGAAAAAGGCAATTTCTTCAAAATTTCACTATGTTTTCTATCCAACAAGGGAAAGATTTTCTAATTCAACCAACTTAAAATTGTCGTCTGCAACTTCTTTCAGGTTGAACCAGTCTAAGATCTCGTCCAGTTGTAATTGGTTAACTCCTGTGTTACTTTAACCTCGTTTTTTTTTATCATGATAACCTTTGGCAAAGAGATTTACTTAACAAAACTCTGCTTTTCTAGCTTACAGTACTATTAGTACTTTGATTATTGTCAGTGGCCATCCATCAATTCACACACACACACACACACACACACACACACACACAAAAAAAAAAAAACACTGACCGTATTAGCAATTGAAATAATAAATTATCTAAAACATTAGCCCCTTGCCATATAACTAATTTGTAGATTTGTCCACACTAAAAGAAAATGCAAGTGCCAATTCTAATTTGATGACATTTTTAAACTTTTAAAACGCTTTGTCTTTTAAGGTATAAAACGTTGTAGACAATGAAGAAATTGCTTGTTAAAAGCAATTTCGTGATTGTCCGCAATGTTTAAAGCTTTATTATTGCGGGGCGTCAAAAAGCGGGATCTTGTTGGAATTGGTCAGGTAGGCTTAAAAGGATCTTATTGGATTCTTCTACGAAGAAATCTGTTTTCCTCCTCTGTTTCAATGAGTACAATTATTATTGCGGGGGGTCAAAAGCGGGATCTTGTTGGAATGGGCCAGGTAGACTTACAAGGATCTTTTTGGATTCTTCTACGAAGAAATCTGTTTTCCTCCTCTGTTTCAATGAGTACTACACTTGCCTTTTGGTCGTAACAAAATTTCTAAAATAAAGATAAAATGTGTACATTTTAACTTTTTATAATTGCCGTGTCGCCCCTCGGTGAATCAAAGTACTGAAAGCTCATAAGCTAGCAAAACATAGTAGTGTTAAGTAATCTTCTTTGTCAAAGGTTATCATGATAAGTAAACGAGGTTAAAGTAACCCAGGAGTTAACCCATTAAAGCATACTGGATCAATTTCACAGATGTTGCAGACGACAGTTTCTTTATTGTCCACAATGTTTTTCAGAGTTTTTTTTTTTGTTTTTTTTTGAGGTGTTTAAAAAGCGTAATTGAGTGGGAATTGGTTAGATAGCATGCTTTTGAATGAGTTCACTACACTTTGAATAGAGTTTATAATTTTCATAAAATACTCAAGAACTACTTTTTAGGGCGAAGGCATTATATGGATTTAGTGGTTAAGCATCCGGTTGCAGTTTGCACTCGTTGAACTCTGAGAAGACCTCAAAATTTTGTCTGTTAACTAAAGCTATTAAAGCTAACGCTTTGCAAACAACATATAGATTGACGAATCAAATCATTCATTTAGACCGGAAGTAATATGATACCCCAAATAGCTGGTCCCGGCCATTGACATCGACAAAAAGTTCCTCTTCGATTTTAAACGGCCTTATTTTGTAAAGTATATAGTCAGTAGCATGTAACAAACATGTAGAATGGAAGGTTGGTAACAAAAGTAAGTTCCTCTTCGATTTTAAACGGCCTTATTTTGTAAAGTATATAGTTAGTAGCATGTTAAAAACATGTAGAATAGTAGGTTGGTAACATATGTAAGTTCCACTTGGATTTTTAACGACGTTATTTTGTAAAGTTTATAGACAGTAGCATGTTACAAACATGTAGAATGGTAGGTTGGTAACCTAAGGAAGTTCCTCTACGATTTTAAACGGCGTTATTTTCTAAAGTATATAGTCAGTAGCGTGTTACAAACATGTTGAATGGTAGGTTTGTAACATAAGTAAGTTCCTATTCGATTTTAAACGGCGTTATTTTGTAAAGTATATAGTCAGTAGCATGTTACAAACATGTAGAAGGGTAGGTTGGTAACATAAGTAAGTTCCTCTTCGATTTTAAACTGAGATATTTTGTAAAATATTTAGTCAGTAGCATGTAACAAACATGTAGAATTGTAGGTTGGTAACATAAGGAAGTTCCTCTACGATTCTAAACGGTGTTATTTTCTAAAGTATATAATCAGTAGCGTATTACAAACATGTTGAATGGTAGGTTTGTAACATAAGTAAGTTCCTATTCGATTTTAAACGGCGTTATTTTCTAAAGTATATAGTCAGAAGCATGTTACAAACATGTAGAATGGTAGGTTGGAAACCTAAGGAAGTTCCTCTTCGATTTTAAACTGAGTTATTTTGTAAAGTATATAGTCAGTAGCATGTTAAAAACATGTAGAATGGTACGTTGGTACCTAAGTTAGTTCCTCTTAGATTTTAAACTGAGTTATTTTGTAAAGTATATAGTCAGTAGCTTGTAAGAAACATGTAGAATGGTAGTTTGGTAGCCTAAGAAAGTACCTCTTCGATTTTAAACGACGATATTTTGTAAAGTATAAGGTCAGTAGCATGTAACAAACATGTAGAATGGTTGGTTGGTAACCTAAGCAGTTTGAATGTGCTGTATTTACGATGTTTAAATCGTCAAACTAACAAAAAGCTTCACATAAATTGCGGTTTATGACAAAATCAACAATTCCAAGTGTAAATGATGATACAACTTGTCCGCAGAATATTCGATTGATTTCTGCTATTATTCAAGTGTCATTCTATAATCATAGAAGCTTTAAAAACTCTTATCAGAGTCTGTACTTTACCGTGAAGGTCGAATTTCGCTTGAAGGGTAAAATCAATCAGATAAATTCTGATTCAACCCTTGTAACTTGTAAAAGGATAAATAAATAAATAAATAAAAATAAATAATGATAACCAATTTTATCACCAAGTTCCTTTCCGACATTTGTCTTCCACCATAAGATGGATAATTGTAAAATCACGTGTTATGAGCAACTTGAGGATGTAGTGGTAGTGGTGTGAGAGATGCCAGGAATCCATGGTTATTTGCTCCAGCCGCCGCGATATGACTAAAGAACCGTTAAAAGTGGCGTTAAACCCAATTCAAACAAACTTACCGCAGCTTGTACAAAGTTTCCTTTGTCCCCAGAAAAAAGATAGCAGGAGTCGCGGTACTTTACCCATCCACTTGCACATTCTGCAACAATACGTGTATTCGAGAAATGAAGATAGTTTCTTTGGCTTCTTAGGGGTGTGAAAATAAAAACTTAATCACTGTATGAAATTGCAAATAAATCTATATTTTTATTTTCATACCCTACTGAAAACAAAATAAAAATGAAACAAGTTTTTCGGTAAATTAGAATATGCAGCTTATATAGACACATCAGAAATTAAATTCTTGGAAATTTTATCTTTTCATTTCATCAGGCTGTAACTCAATATTAAACCTTTCCTCTTCAATAGATGGTTTTTACGTCCCTCTGTTTTTAAGCTTGAGAATACGTTTTAGAATAAAGAAGAAATTGCTCGCAACAACCGACAAATTTACCGATCGCTAGCCACGCCTACTGACCTTCGGCATGGCAGTTATTTGCATAATTTATAGCTAAGAACTTAGAAACAAACAAACAAAACACCATCATCAACAACAACAACAACAACAATGTTGCAACGCAAACCTCGTAAAAAGAGCTTGAAAAAATAATTTGCGTCGTGCATCCGAAACTAAATATTTACCACTAGATAGAATAAAAATAATATTAACAGATGTTCATGAAATTTCGAACGGGAGATTTTTATGCTTTTTTTAAATATCTATTAAATTGGGTCTTGAACAGAATTTCATTAGAAATTGAAATATCAACCCTTGTTAAGCTGAATTAAAAATCCGATGCAGAATTGCTTTTGAAACAAAGGACTGACAGCACTAGAAGGTCATAATGAGGGCCAATACTTCTTTCGAAAATTGATTATTTAAACAACTGGCTGAAAGATAAAAAACAGGAGGTGTAGTCCAAATTCCGACTGCACTTATGTGCAAGTTAATCTTTGTCTATACCTCCTGCCAAACAGGAATATTCCGCGTTCAGCATGACACGGATTAAAAGTATCTGCTTTTCAGGTAGTAAATAATGCCATGTTTACAATTCATGTTCTTTCTTCTTGTTAAATTTTACTAAAATCACTTTAAATTAAATTTAACGTAGTATATTCTCTTTGCCCTACTTTGCAACATCGTAGTTTAATGAGGTCGTAATTCTTTGGGTAATGCCGAAAACGACCGTCTTGCTAGCGGAAGCAAATGACGTAATCGAAACGTCACGGAAAATACAAATGAGGTAATTTTCGGTGCAATCGGCAGATTCCGTTTCTATTCGGTGTTTACTTCATTGACTAATTTGGTGTTTAATAACGCGTATTATTTTTGCTTCTTTTCATTCTTTTTCAAGGTTAAGAATAACCGTTCGATCCCCGACGGCGGCACTCATCCTTTCCGACTATATGTCTCTCACCAATGGGTCGATAATCGTAGACCTATGTGGGAGAGCAGCTAGAGGCTAGGAAAGGATGTAATGGTAGTATAGGTGTGAGAAATACCAGGAATCCATTGTTAGGTGCTCCAACCGCCGCGATATAACTGAAAGATTGTTGAAAGCGGCGTAAAACCCCATTCAAACAAAAAAAAAAAATAAGAATAACCGTTTAAATTACAAAATTTATTTTACAAATTTTATTACTTCTTTCAATTGTCTGAAAGCATTGCAGTTAGAGATTTGAAAACTGGAGGCAAATATGTCTTTTTCTAAAATCTTTGCAAACGTCGCTTTCATGATATTAATCTTATGTCATTCTTAATTTCTCTTTTTAATTTTCTGAAAGCTTATAACTTAGAAAAGTGGAAAATGAGAGCTAAAATCTTTCATCCATATTTTTAAAATAACCGCTTTAAAGAATCGGTTATTAACCAATCGCGCAGGTCAATCAAGGAATCAATTAACCAATCAAATCATTCATTCAGTTCGGAATTGAGAATTAAACTCCGACATTTGCTGCCATTTTTGTGATTTTTTTTGATTTGGCGACTTTTACGACATTTAGGTCGCCAACAAACTATTTTACTTTTTGTTACATGCTACTGATATTAATTTTCAAAATAACCCGGTTTAAAATTGAAGCAAAACTTCCTGTCGGAGTCATTGGACGGGGCCGAAGGAGTATCTGGGCTGGGCCAGCGATTGGTCAATTGACAAATAGAATCACGAAGACATACCTGTCTTGTTTCGGGTTGCGTTTCTGGATTGTTCAACATCTAAACAGGACATGTTTCGACGGGATTCGTTCGCGATCTTGAGCAAGGAGAAGTTGCTTTCGTTCTCTCTTTGTATTCCTCGGGTACTATGCTAAGAAACAAAAATATTTATTTATGACATTCAAATAAACATTCTGGCTCAAGAGTCCACAGGCAATTGACCAATCGCGGCTGTCAATCAAATAACCGGTCGAGCAATGAAATCATTCATCGGGACCAGAAATTAGTTTTGGTTTTCGCGATTGTGCGCCATTTTTGTTAACCTATTTTGTTGGTTTGGCAACTTAATCAAGCTTACTCAAGCTGTAGCTACGACGTTTTACGCCGTGTAAAATCAAAGTGGGACTTCCTGTTGGAGGCAGTGGGCGTGGCCAACTTAATAAGTGAATTGGACCAGCGATTGGTCAACTGATTGATCGCCGCTCTCAACCAAATCACCGATTACAATCTCTGAGTAGAGTTGTCGTTCCTTACTCTCACCGAGCACATCTGCCATGGGTTAAATGACAAGATTCTTGTCAAACCAAGCAATGAAATATTATATTCATGTTGCATGGCAAGAAATAAAACGTAAGGGGCATAATATAAGAGCATTATTACCTTTGTGTTTTACGTCTGAATATGCTAACGGAAAAAAAAAAAACATCTCATACTCATGCTCATTTGGAACACACTAGGCCATTCCCATAAACTTTAGGAACTGACCTCGGACGTATATAAGGCGGAGCATTATGTATCAAAACGGTTGTCAGCCCGATTAGCTCAGTTGGTAGAGCACTTGACTTCAAACCTCAAGGTCACGGGTTCGAGCCTTGGGCTGACCTTATAAACTAATAAACTAATTGTCTTTCGGATGAGACGTTAAACCGAGGCCCCGTGTGACGGTGCTATCCACCGAGCACGTTAAAGAACCAGGCGGAGCTCTCAGCAGTTTCGTCCTGTATCCTTGCACTATCCCCCATAACAACTAACCGTCTTCTGGGGGCGTCGCTCATATGGCCATGTGCTACGGTAGCGACGATAAATAAACGGAAATACACACATCAAAACTGTTAATTTTGTTAGCCGCAAAAAGTGTAGGAAAACGTAGTACGTAATCTCGGTAAACCCGGATGGTTCGGTAGTCTCAAAATTTCTGAAAAGCTCAAATTTCCATTTGTTGTTTATATTTTGCCCTGTATAGCTCTGATATCAAAATTCATTAAAGACCAAACATAATTCTTGAAGAACATTTATGAGATGTATTGTACCACATTTGTTTTGCATAACGGAGAGCGCCATTTTTGAAGTTTTGAAGCAATAAAGTACATGTATCCGAGTTTTGATTCGTAGATTTATACGAGGAGTTCCGATTGGGTTTTAAACTGAAATCTGTTGCGGTATATGACGTCATGTGAAGAAATGATGACGTATTTGCGGACTTTTTACTCAGCCCATTACAGAGGAGAATGGGGAATGAACCGACGCGCAAGAGAGTGCATCGATTATCCGTTCAAATCATTCATTTAGACCAGAAGATAACCTTGAACTTCGACATTGACCACAGCTGAGAGTCTGTCCTCGTAACAAACAGAAGATAGTCGCCCCATGCCAGGAGACTGAAAATGTCAACACAGCGCACTAGTGATGCTATCTTCAACCTAGGAATTGCTTAAGATTTACCTGAAAGTCTGTCGTTATAACAAACAGTAGATATCCGCTACATGACAGGAGACCGAGAATGACAGCACAGCACACCAGTAGTGCTATCTTCAACCTAGGATCAGCTTTTGTTGGTAGGAGACACGTGCAACAATGCGGCCGTATCACGGTTAAGTAGGTGTCTGTTCTCTCGGTGTCTTCGCGACTTCTAGTATCTAAATATACATTAATGATGTCTACCGCGTTGACCAGTTTGTTAGTATATTCGACTCGCAATAGGACGGCTATGGGTTCGAGTAGCACAAGAGGCTGATGTTGTATTTGGGTAGCACAATTTATTAACAGAGCTAAAGAGCACCCAGTTTTATAAATGGGTGGCAGTGGTTCAAAGTTGTTGCATCTCTCTCTCCCCCTCTCTCCCTCCAACTCTCTCTCTCTCTCTCCCCTTCACACTTTCTTTCTGCCTGTCTCTTTCTCCCCCTTCCTTCTCCGTCTCTGTCTCCTTGGTGGATAATCGTAAACCTAAGTGGGATAGCAGCTGGAGGCTAGGAAAGGATGTACTGGTAAAGTACTTGTGTGAGAAATACCAGCAATCCATTGTTAGGTGCTCCAGCCGCCACGATATGACTTAAATACTGTTAAAAGTGGCGTTAAACCCCATTCAATCAATCAGTCGTCTTTGTCTCCCCCACCTCCCCCCCCTCTCTCTCAGGTGTTTTGATTGGCTGAAACATTGTTCGTACTTTCACTTACAAACTTCTGACCCAACTGTTTTGTATGAAGACCCTTAAAAGTTTACATAAAACTAGTAAAATATATGCTTTGTTTTACTTGATTGAATTAAATTATAAGAAATGCTATCCCACTTAGGTTTTCGATTATCCATCCATTGGTGAGAGACAAATGTCAGAAAGAATATGTGCCGCCGCCGGGATTCGGACACATGTCGCCCCATGATTTGAGATTGGGAGTCTGAAGAGCTACAGCCGCCGTCATAGCGCAGTTGGTAGCGCGTCGGACTGTCAATCTAGAGGTCCCGGGTTCGATTCCCGACGGCGGCACTCATCCTTTCCGACTATTTGTCTCTCACCAATGGGTCGATAATCGTAGACCTATGTGGGATAGCAGCTGGAGGCTAGGAAAGGATGTAATGGTAGTACTGGTGTGAGAAATATCAGGATTCCATTGTTAGGTGCTCCAGCCGCCGCGATATAACTGAAAGATTGTTGAAAGCGGCGTAAAACCCAATTCAAACAAAACAAACTGATGAGCTACCAACTGCGCTATGACGGTTTATAAGCAATGGAATTTAACATTGTGGAATATGAAGAATTTGCATGTTACAAACAATTTATTCATTATCCACATTGATTTCTACCTAAAAAGACAATTTAAATCCATTAATCAAAAATTGTCGTCTGCAAATTATTTCAATTTTGGTCAGTCTGAAATTGTGTCGTCTGTCAATGGTTTAAGTCAGTCCCACTCTACCAAACTATAAAATCGGGCAGCAGTGGATTTAAGCCACTGACTCTCTTGCACGTGAAAACATCCGGATTGTAAGTGTTCAAGAGCGACTCTATAAGTTAACTACTATCCTCTCAATCGAACTCACACAAATTACTAAAAAAATAGTAAATCTTGTATTATGTGACCACTTATTGGACGACCAAAAAGTGGTCGCTAAGAAAATGGTCGCTTAAAACACATTTCTGTGAAATATATCTAAGTTTGGTTCGATTGCATACATTGGTTATTACATAATTCTCGCTAAATCATATGTCGTTGGGACCAATTAGAATTGTCTCATTTAGGCGATTCTAATGGGTTCTAATTACATTGAATTGATCAATAATATGCTTTTAGCAAACACGACCACTCCTGATGTCAGTCTTTGATTTTGAAAGGGGGTTTTGATTGTGGTCGCTTAATACAAGTGGTAGCTTAATAGAGGTGGTCGCTCAAGAAAGGTTGACTGTAAAAAACAAAACAACCCAAAAGTACCATACCGGGTTCTTGATTCGCCGTGACTGGTCCCCCATCTTCCAACTCTATATAATCCGGTAGACTGTAAAAAACATAACAACCAAAAAGTTCCATACCTGGTTCTTGATTCGCCGTGACTGGTCCCCCATCTTCTAACTCTACATAATCCGGTTGACTGTAAAAAAGAAACAACCCAAAAGTACCATACCGGGTTCTTGATTCGCCGTGACTGGTCCCCCATCTTCCAACTCTATATAATCCGGTTGACTGTAAAAACAAAACAACCCAAAAGTTCCATACCTGGTTCTTGATTCGCCGTGACTGGTCCCCCATCTTCCAACTCTATATAATCCGGTTGTCTGTAAAAACAAAACAACCCAAAGGTTCCATACCAGGTTCTTGATTCGCCGTGACTGGTCCCCCATCTTCCAACTCTATATAATCCGGTTGAGTGTAAAAACAAAACAACCCAAAAGTTCCACACCGGGTTCTTGATTCGCCGTGACTGGTCCCCCATCTTCCAACTCTATATAATCCGGTTGACTGTAAAAAACATAACAACCAAAAAGTTCCATACCTGGTTCTTGATTCGCCGTGACTGGTCCCCCATCTTCCAACTCTACATAATCCGGTAGACTGTAAAAAACATAACAACCCAAAAGTTTCATACCGGGTTCTTGATTCGCCGTGACTGGTCCCCCATCTTCCAACTCTATATAATCCGGTAGACTGTAAAAAACATAACAACCAAAAAGTTCCATACCTGGTTCTTGATTCGCCGTGACTGGTCCCCCATCTTCCAACTCTACATAATCCGGTTGACTGTAAAAAACAAAACAACCCAAAAGTACCATACCGGGTTCTTGATTCGCCGTGACTGGTCCCCCATCTTCCAACTCTATATAATCCGGTTGACTGTAAAAACAAAACAACCCAAAGGTTCCATACCAGGTTCTTGATTCGCCGTGACTGGTCCCCCATCTTCCAACTCTACATAATCCGGTAGACTGTAAAAAACAAAACAACCAAAAAGTTCCATACAAGGTTCTTTATTCGCCGTGACTGGTCCCCCATCTTCCAACTCTATATAATCCGGTTGACTGTAAAAACAAAACAACCCAAAAGTACCATACCGGGTTCTTGATTCGCCGTGACTGGTCCCCCATCTTCCAACTCTATATAATCCGGTTGACTGTAAAAAACATAACAACCAAAAAGTTCCATACCTGGTTCTTGATTCGCCGTGAGTGGTCCCACATCTTCCAACTCTATATAATCCGGTTGACTGTAAAAAACATAACAACCAAAAAGTTCCATACCTGGTTCTTGATTCGCCGTGACTGGTCCCCTATCTTCCAACTCTATATAATCCGGTAGACTGTAAAAACAAAACAACCCAAAAGTTCCATACCAGGTTCTTGATTCGCCGTGACTGGTCCCCCATCTTCCAACTCTACATAATCCGGTAGACTGTAAAAAACAAAACAACCCAAAAGTTTCATACCGGGTTCTTGATTCGCCGTGACTGGTCCCCCATCTTCCAACTCTATATAATCCGGTTGAGTGTAAAAAAAAAAACAACCCAAAAGTTCAATACCGGGTTCTTGATTCGCCGTGACTGGTCCCCTATCTTCCAACTCTATATAATCCGGTAGACTGTAAAAAACAAAACAACCCAAAAGTTCCATACCAGGTTCTTGATTCGCCGTGACTGGTCCCCCATCTCTACATAATCCGGTAGACTGTAAAAAACAAAACAACCCAAAAGTACCATACCGGGTTCTTGATTCGCCGTGACTGGTCCCCCATCTTCCAACTCTATATATTCCGGTAGACTGTAAAAAACAAAACAACCCAAAAGTACCATACCGGGTTCTTGATTCGCCGTGACTGGTCCCCCATCTTCCAACTCTACATAATCCGGTAGACTGTAAAAAACAAAACAACCCAAAAGTACCATACCGGGTTCTTGATTCGCCGTGACTGGTCCCCCTTCTTCCAACTCTATATAATCCGGTAGACTGTAAAAAACAAAACAACCCAAAAGTACCATACCGGGTTCTTGATTCGCCGTGACTGGTCCCCCATCTTCCAACTCTACATAATCCGGTAGACTGTAAAAACAAAACAACCCAAAAGTTCCATACCAGGTTCTTGATTCGCCGTGACTGGTCCCCCATCTTCCAACTCTACATAATCTGGTAGACTGTAAAAAACAAAACAACCCAAAAGTTCCATACCGGGTTCTTGATTCGCCGTGACTGGTCCCCCATCTTCCAACTCTATATAATCCGGTTCAATGTAAAAACAAAACAACCCAAAAGTTCCATACCGGGTTCTTGATTCGCCGTGACTGGTCCCCCATCTTCCAACTCTACATAATCCGGTAGACTGTAAAAACAAAACAACCCAAAAGTTCCATACCGGGTTCTTGATTCGCCGTGACTGGTCCCCCATCTTCCAACTCGACATAATCCGGTAGAGATTGGTTTGTTAATATTTCTTCAATATCTTCATACACAATCTCTTCATTTATATAGGACGGGTTGTCGTGCTCAACTGTTGTTGTTGTTGTAGCTGCTTTCTTGTATCTCTTCATTTGTATAGGACGGGTTGTCGTGCTCAACTGTTGTTGTTGTTGTAGCTGATTTCCTGTATCTCTTCATTTATATAGGACGGGTTGTCGTGCTCAACTGTTGTTGTTGTTGTAGCTGATTTCCTGTATCACTTCATTTATATAGGACGGGTTGTCGTGCTCAACTGTTGTTGTTGTTGTAGCTGATTTCCTGTATCACCTCATTTATATAGGACGGGTTGTCGTGCTCAACTGTGGTTGTTGTTGTTACTGCTTTCCTGTATCTCTTCATTTATATAGGACGGGTTGTCGTGCTCAACTGTTGTTGTTGTTGTAGCTGATTTCCTGTATCTCTTCATTGTTTCTCAAACCGAAAAGGGTCAGATAAAATAATTTTAGACTGGTGTTGTTGTTGTTGTAACTGCTTTCCCGTATCGCTTAATTTATATAGGACGGGTAGTCGTGCTCAACTGTTGTTGATGTTGTTGTAATTGCTTTCCTGTATCTCTTCATTGTTTCTCTAACCGGAAATGACGCCGTTTAAAAGCGAACTTGAACTTCCTGTAGGAGTCTATGGGCGGGGCTAACGAAGCAAGTAGGCGTGGCTAGCGATTAGTTAATTTTCATGAAACAAGGTTGAGAATTTCAGATTAAATCCAATCAAACGATTAACAAATCGACCAAACAAGAGAAAAAATCAACAAGTGTATATGAATGAAGATATGGATTGGATGATTGATTGATTGATTGAATGGGAATTAACGCCACTTTAAAAGTATTTCAGTCATATTTCAGTATTTCAGTTAGAAGACCTAACCATGGGTTCCTGAAATTTCTCACACCAGTTCTATCACTACATCTTTAGTGAGCCCCGAGCTGCTCATCCCACATGGGTTTACATTTATCCACGCATTGGTGTGAAATAAATGTCAGAAAAGGATATCCGTCGCGGCCAGGGATCGAACACGCGTGAAGATCTGGATAAAAGAAAGAATAAGTTCTGTGATTTAACGAAATCTATTATTTATTTTATCATTATAATCCTTTTTTTTTTGAAGAAAATAATAGTAATAATAATAAATGATGAATATTCATTCTAATCTGAGCTCCAGTTCATAGACTGGCTACTCCGGTTTTAGGTTCCTAATTTTGTAGACTTGAAGAATTCTATTTTGCATTGTACTTACAAAATCGGTGTTATATTTAACAGTCCCTTTCTACTACCCGTCTCTTGAACAAACCAGAAACTTATGTATATGTACGTAAGAATATCCTCGTTAAATTTAATTACGCAATTTGATTTTAATGAAAGTCAGGAAATTATATGCCACTAACACTTACTGTATTAAGCATTAACATCCGATACAAATTGACCAATCGCGGCTGTCAATCAAATGACTAGTCGACCGATGAAATCAGACATTGAGACCAGAAATGAGTTTTGATCTCCAGTATTGGCCGCCATATTTCTAAAACTTTTTTGTTGGTTTGGCGACATAAACAAAGTAACTACAGCTTATTCAAACAGCTATTACAGCTTATTCAAGGTCACGTTTGGGTCGCCAAGCAACTGAACTACATATCTGTTATATGCTAATGGCCATAGGTTTTCAAAATAACGCCGTTTATAATCTAAAAGAGTCTTCCTGTCGGAATCATTGGACGGGGATAACGGGGTAAATGGGCGGGGATAACGGTGTGAGTGGGCGGGGGGGATAACAGTGTAAGTGGGCGGGGCAAGCGATACAAGGAGAAAACAAATACTTTCATTTGTGGACGTATTGAGAATTAACCAGATGAACGAGGATAACGGGGTAAGTGGGCGGGGCAAGAGATACAAGGAGAAAACAAATACTTTCATTTGTGGACGTATTGAGAATTAACCAGATGAACGAGGATAACGGGGTAAGTGGGCGGGGCAAGAGATACAAGGAGAAAACAAATACTTTCATTTGTGGACGTATTAAGAATTAACCACATGCATGAGGGCGGGTCAAGAGATACAAGGAGAAAACAAATACTTTCATTTGTGGACGTATTGAGAATTAACCAGATGGACGAGGATAACGGGGAAAGTGGGCGGGGCAAGCGATACAAGGAGAAAACAAATACTTTCATTTGTGGACGTATTGAGAATTAACCAGATGAACGAGGATAACGGGGTAAGTGGGCGGGGCAAGAGATACAAGGAGAAAACAAATACTTTCATTTGTGGACGTATTAAGAATTAACCACATGCATGAGGGCGGGTCAAGAGATACAAGGAGAAAACAAATACTTTCATTTGTGGACGTATTGAGAATTAACCAGATGGACGGGGATAACGGGGTAAGTGGGGGGGTCAAGAGATACAAAGAGAAAACAAATACTTCCATTTGTGGACGTATTGAGAATTAACCACATGCATGTGGGCGGGACAAGAGATACAAGGAGAAAACAAATACTTTCATTTGTGGACGTATTCAGAATTAACCTCATGCATGTGGGCGGGACAAGAGATACTAGGAGAAAACAAATACTTTCATTAGTGGACGTATTGTGAATTAACCAGATTGACGGGAATAACGGGGTAAGTGGGCGGGACAAGAGAAACAATGAGAAAACAAATACTTTCATTTGTGGACGTATTGAGAATTAACCAGATGGACGGGAATAACGGGGTAAGTGGGCGGGGCAAGAGATACAAGGAGTAAACAAATACTTTCATATTTGGACGTATTGAGAATTAACCAGATGGACGGGGATAACGTGGTAAGTGGGCGGCGCAAGAAATACAAGGAGAAAACAAATACTTTCATTTGTGGACGTATAGAGAATTAACCAGATGGACGGGGATAACGTGGTAAGTGGGCGGCGCAAGAAATACAAGGAGAAAACAAATACTTTCATTTGTGGACGTATTGAGAATTAACCACATGGACGGGAATAACGTTGTAAGTGGGCGGGTCAAGAGATACAAGGAGAAACAAATAATTTCATTTGTGGACGTATTGAGAATTAACCACATGCATGTGGGCGGGACAAGAGATACAAGGAGAAAACAAATACTTTCATTTGTGGACGTATTGAAAATTAACCACATGCATGTGGGCGGTACAAGAGACAATAGGAGAAAACAAATACTTTCATTTGTGGCCGTAATGAGAATTAACCACATGCATGTGGGCGGGACAAGAGATACAAGGAGAAAACAACAACCTTCATTTGTGGACGTATTGAGAATTAAGCAAATGGACGGGGATAATGGGGTTAGTGGGCGGGGCAAGAGATACAAGGAGAAAACAAACACTTTCATTTATGGACGTATTGAGAATTTACCACATGCATATGGGCGGGTCAATAGATTCAAGGAGAAAACAAATACTTTCATTTGTGGACGTATTGAGAATTAACCAGATGGACGAGGATAACGGGGAAAGTGGGCGGGGCAAAAGATACAAGGAGAAAACAAATACTTTCATTTGTGGACGTATTGAGAATTAACCAGATGAACGGGGATAACGGGGTAAGTGGGCGGGGCAAGAGATACAAGGAGAAAACAAATACTTTCATTTGTGGACGTATTAAGAATTAACCACATGCATGAGGGCGGGTCAAGAGATACAAGGAGAAAACAAATACTTTCATTTGTGGACGTATTGAGAATTAACCAGATGGACGGGGATAACGGGGTAAGTGGGCGGGTCAAGAGATACAAAGAGAAAACAAATACTTCCATTTGTGGACGTATTGAGAATTAACCACATGCATGTGGGCGGGACAAGAGATACAAGGAGAAAACAAATACTTTCATTTGTGGACGTATTCAGAATTAACCTCATGCATGTGGGCGGGACAAGAGATACAAGGAGAAAACAAATACTTTCATTTGTGGACGTATTCAGAATTAACCTCATGCATGTTGGCGGGACAATAGATACTAGGAGAAAACAAATACCTCATTAGTGGACGTATTGTGAATAAACCAGATGGACGGGAATAACGGGGTAAGTAGGCGGGATAAGAGAAACAAGGAGAAAACAAATACTTTCATTTGTGGACGTATTGAGAATTAACCAAATGGACGGGAATAACGTGGTCAGTGGGCGGGGCAAAAGATACAAGGAGAAAACAAAAACTTTCATTTGTGGACGTATTGAGAATTAACAAGATGGACGGGGATAACGGGGTAAGTGGGCGGGACAAGAGATACAAGGAGAAAACAAATACTTTCATTTGTGGACGTATTGAGAATTAACCAGATGGACGGGGATAACGTGGTAAGTGGGCGGCGCAAGAAATACAAGGAGAAAACAAATACTTTCATTTGTGGACGTATTGAGAATTAACCACATGGACGGGAATAACGTGGTAAGTGGGCGGGTCAAGAGATACAAGGAGAAACAAATAATTTCATTTGTGGACGTATTGAGAATTAACCACATGCATGTGGGCGGGACAAGAGATACAAGGAGAAAACAAATACTTTCATTTGTGGACGTATTGAGAATTAACCACATGCATGTGGGCGGTACAAGAGACACTAGGAGAAATCAAATACTTTCATTTGTGGCCGTATTGAGAATTAACCACATGCATGTGGGCGGGACAAGAGATACAAGGAGAAAACAACAACCTTCATTTGTGGACGTATTGAGAATTAACCAAATGGACGGGGATAATGGGGTAAGTGGGCGGGGCAAGAGATACAAGGAGAAAACAAATACTTCCATTTGTGGACGTATTGAGAATTGACCACATGCATATGGGCGGGTCAATAGATTCAAGGAGAAAACAAATACTTTCATTTGTGGATGTTTTGAGAATTAACCAGATGAACGAGGATAACGGGGAAAGTGGGCAAAAGATACAAGAAGAAAACAAATACTTTCATTTGTGAACCTATTGAGAATTAACCACATGCATGTGGGCGGGAAAAGAGATACAAGGAGAAAACAAATACTTTCATTTATGGACGTATTGAGAATTTTCCACATGCATATGGGCGGGTCAATAGATTCAAGGAGAAAACAAATACTTTCATTTGTGGACGTATTGAGAATTACCAGATGGACGAGGATAACGGGGAAAGTGGGCGGGGCAAAAGATACAAGGAGAAAACAAATACTTTCATTTGTGGACCTATTGAGAATTAATCACATGCATGTTGGCGGGACAAGAGATACAAGGAGAAAACAAATACTTTCATTTTTGGACCTATTGAGAATTAACCAGATGAACGGGGATAACGGGGTAAGTGGGCGGGGCAAGAGATACAAGGAGAAAACAAATACTTTCATTTGTAGACGTATTAAGAATTAACCACATGCATGAGGGCGGGTCAAGAGATACAAGGAGAAAACAAATACTTTCATTTGTGGACGTATTGAGAATTAACCAGATGGACGGGGATAACGGGGTAAGTGGGCGGGTTAAGAGATACAAAGAGAAAACAAATACTTTCATTTGTGGACGTATTGAGAATTAACCACATGCATGTGGGCGGGACAAGAGATACAAGGAGAAAACAAATACTTTCATTTGTGGACGTATTGAGAATTAACAAGATGGACGGGGATAACGGGGTAAGTTGGCGGGACAAGAGATACAAGGAGAAAACAAATACTTTCATTTTTGGACGTATTGAGAATTAACCAGATGGACGGGGTTAACGTGGTAAGTGGGCGGCGCAAGAAATACAAGGAGAAAACAAATACTTTCATTTTGGACGTATTGAGAATTAACCACATGGACGGGAATAACGTTGTTAGTGGGCGGGTCAAGAGATACAAGGAGAAACAAATAATTTCATTTGTGGACGTATTGAGAATTAACCACATGCATGTGGGCGGGACAAGAGATACAAGGAGAAAACAACAACCTTCATTTGTGGACGTATTGAGAATTAACCACATGCATGTGGGCGGTACAAGAGACACTAGGAGAAAACAAATACTTTCATTTGTGGCCGTATTGAGAATTAACCACATGCATGTGGGCGGGACAAGTGATACAAGGAGAAAACAACAACCTTCATTTGTGGACGTATTGAGAATTAACCAAATGGACGGGGATAATGGGGTAAGTGGGCGGGGCAAGAGATACAAGGAGAAAACAAATACTTTCATTTATTGACGTATTGAGAATTAACCACATGCATATGGGCGGGTCAATAGATTCAAGGAGAAAACAAATACTTTCATTTGTGGACGTATTGAGAATTAACCAGATGGACGGGGATAACGGGGTAAGTGGGCGGGGCAAGAGATACAAGGAGAAAACAAATACTTTCATTTTTGGTCGTATTGAGAATCAACCAGATGGACTGGGATATCGGGGTAAGTGGGCGGGGCAAGCGATACAAGGAGAAAACAAATACTTTCATTTGTGGACGTATTGAGAATTAACCACATGCATGTGGGCGGGGATAACGGGGTAAGTGGGCGGGGCAAGATACAAGAGGTTAACAAATACTTTCATTTGTGGACGTATTAAGAATTAACCACATGCATGTGGGCGGGTCAAGAGATACAAGGAGAAAACAAATACCTTTCATTTGTGGACGTATTGAGAATTAACCAGATGGACAGGGATAACGGGGTAAGTTGGCGGGGCAAGAGATACAAGGAGAAAACAAATACTTTCATTTGTGGACGTATTGAGAATTAACCACATGGACGGGAATAACGTGGTAAGTGGGTGGGTCAAGAGATACACGGAGAAACAAATACTTTCATTTGTTGACGTACCGAGAATTAACCACATTCTTGTGGGCGGGACTAGAGATACAAGGAAAAAACAAATACTTTTATTTGTGGACGTATTGAGAATTAACCACATGCATGAGGGCGGGACAAGAGTTACAAAGAGAAAACAAATGCTTTCATTTGTGGATGTATTGAGAATTAACCACATGCATGTGGGCGGTACAAGAGATACTAGGAGATAACAAATACTTTCATTTGTGGACGTATTGAGAATTAACACCATGCATCTTGGCGGGACAAGAGATACTAGGAGAAAACAAATACTTTCATTTGTGGACGTATTGAGAATTAACCAGATGGACGGGGATAACGGGGTAAGTGGGCGGGGCAAGGCATACAAGGAGAAAACAAATACTTTCATTTGTGGACGTATTGAGAATTAACCACATGCATGTGGGCGGGACAAGAGATACAAGGAGAAAACAAATACTTTCATTTGTGGACGTATTGAGAATTAACCAGATGGACGGGGATAACGGGGTAAGTTAACGGGGCAAGGCATACAAGGAGAAAACAAATACTTTCATTTGTGGACGTATTGAGAATTAACCATATGCAATTGGGCGGGACAAGAGATACAAGGAGAAAACAAGTACTTTCATTTGAGGACGTATTGAGAATTAACCACATGCATGTGGGCGGGACAATAGATACTAGGAGAAAACAAATACTTTCATTTGTGGACGTATTGAGAATTAACCAGATGGACGGGATTAACTGGGTAAGTGGGCGGGGCAAGAGATACTAGGAGAAAACAAATACTTTCATTTGTGGACGTATTTAGAATTAACCAGATGGACGGGGATAACGGCGTAAGTGGGCGGCGCAAGAGATACAAGGAGAAAACAAATACTTTCATTTGTGGTCGTATTGAGAATTAACCAGATGGACAGTGATAACGGGGTTAGTGGGCGGGGCAAGAGATACAAGGAGAAAACAAATACTTTCATTTGTGGACGTATTGAGAATTAACCAGATGGACAGGGATAACGGGGTAAGTTGGCGGGGCAAGAGATACAAGGGGAAACAAATACTTTCATTTTTGGACGAATTGAGAATTTACCACATGGACGGGATTAACGGGGTAAGTGAGAGGGTCAAGAGATACAAGGAGAAACAAATACCTTCATTTGTGGACGTATTAAAAATTAACCACATGCATGATGGGCGGGACAAGAGATACAAGGAAAAAACAAATACTTTCATTCGTGGACGCATTGAGATTTAACCACATGCATGTGGGCGGGACAAGTGATACTAGGAGAAAACAAATACTTTCATTTGTGGACGTATTGAGAATTAACCACATGCATGTCGGCGGGACAAGAGATACTAGGAGAAAACAAATACTTTCATTTGTGGACGTATTGAGAATTAACCACATGCATGTGGGCGGGACAAGAGATACTAGGAGAAAACAAATACTTTCATTTGTGGACGTATTGAGAATTAACCACATGCATGTGGGCGGGACAAGAGATACTAGGAGAAAACAAATACTTTCATTTGTGGACGTGTTGAGAATTAACCAGATGGACGGGGATAACGGGGTAAGTTGGCGGGGCAAGAGATACAAGGAGAAAACAAAAACTTTCATTTGTGGACGTATTGAGAATTAACCAGATGGACAGGGATAACGGGGTAAGTGGGTGGGGCAAGATATACAAAGAGAAAACAAATACTTTCATTTGTGGCTGTATTGAGAATTAACTACATGGACGGGAATAACGGGGTAAGTGGGCGGGTCAAGAGATACAAGGAGAAACAAAAACTTTCATTTGTGGACATATTGAGAATTAACCACATGCATGTGGGTGGGACAAGAGATACAAGGAAAAAACAAATACTTTCATTCGTGGACGCATTGAGATTTAACCACATGCATGTGGGCGGGACAAGTGATACTAGGAGAAAACAAATACTTTCATTTGTGGTCGTATTGAGAATTAACCACAAGCATGTGGGCGGGACAAGAGATACTAGGAGAAAGCAAATACTTTCATTTGTGGACGTATTGAGAATTAACCACATGCATGTGGGCGGGACAAGAGATACAAGGAGAAACAAATACTTTCATTTGTGGACGTATTGAGAATTAACCACAAGCATAGGGGCAGGACAAGAGATTCTAAAAGAAAACAAATACTTTCATTTGTGGACGTATTGAGAATTAACCACATGCATGTGGGCGGGACAAGAGATACTAGGAGAAAGCAAATACTTTCATTTGTGGACGTATTGAGAATTAACCACATGCAGGTGGGCAGGACAAGAGATACAAGGAGAAAACAAATACTTTCATTTGTTGACGTATTGAGAATTAACCACATGCATGTGGGCGAGACAAGAGATACAAGGAGAAAACAAATACTTTCATTTGTGGACGTATTGAGAATTAACCACATGCAGGTGGGCAGGACAAGAGATACAAGGAGAAAACAAATACTTTCATTTGTGGACGTATTGAGAATTAACCACAAGCATGTGGGCGGGACAAGAGATACTAGGAGAAAACAAATACTTTCATTTGTGGACGTATTGAGAATTAACCACAAGCATGTGGGCGGGACAAGAGATACCTGGAGAAAACAAATACTTTTATTTGTGGACGTATTGAGAATTAACCACATGCATGTGGGCGGGACAAGAGATACTAGGAGAAAACAAATACTTTCATTTGTGGACGTATTGAGAATTAACCACATGCATGTGGGCGGGACAAGAGATACAAGGAGAAAACAAGTACTTTAATTTGTGGACGTATTGAGAATTAACCACATGCATTATGGCGGGACAAGAAATACTAGGAGAAAACAAATACTTTCATTTGTGGACGTATTGAGAATTAATCACATGCATGTGGGCGGGACAAGAAATACTAGGAGAAAACAAAAACTTTCATTTGTGGACGTATTGAGAATTAACCACATGCATGTGGGCGGGACAAGAGATACAAGGAGAAAACAAATACTTTCATTTGTGGACGTATTGAGAATTAACCACATGCATGTCGGCGGGGCAAGAGATACAAGGAGAAAACAAATACTTTCATTTGTGGACGTATTGAGAATTAACCACATGCATGTGGGCGGGACAAGAGATACAAGGAGAAAACAAATACTTTCATTTGTGGACGTATTGAGAATTAACCACATGCATCAACCGATTAATCGCTGACTCCGCGCACTTGCTCCGTTTGTCCCGCCCATTGACTCCAACCGGAAGTCAACTTCGATTTTAAATGGCAATAATATGCAAAATTTATGATCATTAACAAGTAACAAAATAGTAAAATTTTTCGTTTGTTTACGAAACGTCGTAACTATAGCTGCTTGGATATCCTGTATTTACGATGTTTAAGACGTCAAACCAACAAACTACGCTTCAATGATTTCATTGGTCGACTGATTATTTGATTGACAGCCGCGATCAGTCAATTGATCAATGATTTTTATTTTCGTCAACAGACACAATGTATGCGCGCTGAATGGTGTGCATGCGACCTGCGAACTATCACGTTCCTTTATTTATTCAAAGAAAGGTCTTTATTTCCGGTGCCCTAGCAGTTGGCTAGCATCTTAATTGCATAATTTGATTTAGATACCCAAAAGGCGGGTTTATATTACTGATTTTCCGGTGCAAACAAACACGTTTCTTCATCTATTTAAGGAAAAATCTTGATTAGCTAGATTGTATCTTAATTGTATAATATCCTCTACCAAATAGCCAGGTTAATATTCTTGATTTTCAAATTCAAACAAACACGTTTCTTCATCTATTTAAAGAAAATCTTTATTAGCTAGTTTGCATCTTAATTGCATAATAAAAAATGGATAAGTATTCCCCCTACTAGAAAGCCGGGTTAATATTCCTGATTTTCCAGTGCAAACAAACACGTTTCTTCATCTATTTAAGGAAAAATCTTTATTAGCTAGATTGTATCTTAATTGTATAATATCCTCTACCAAATAGCCAGGTTAATATTCTTGATTTTCAAATTCAAACAAACACGTTTCTTCATCTATTTAAAGAAAATCTTTATTAGCTAGTTTGCATCTTAATTGCATAATAAAAAATGGATAAGTATTCCCCCTACTAGAAAGCCGGGTTAATATTCCTGATTTTCCAGTGCAAACAAACACGTTTCTTCATCTATTTAAGGAAAAATCTTTATTAGCTAGATTGTATCTTAATTGCATAATATAAATTGGATAAGTATTTCCCCTACTAGAAAGCCGGGTAAATATTATTACAATTATTTCAACGCCACAACCAACGCAAATTCGGTGAAAAAAAAATCCACCAAGTTTTACAAATAATCAAATACGAGAATTTTTTTCCCTTAATTTTTACAGTTTTCCACCAATGTTGTTGCTGTTTTGTCACGTGATTCTCCGCCATGATAACAGTGTTTTCTAGTTCTGTCTCGAAGACGAAACAGAAAACGGGTTTGCGTAGACTATGATCAGTTTGCACGGCCGTGAAGGCTTATACTGGCCTACACAGCCTGCCAAAGCCCTGGTCTAAAACGAGAATATTCTGGCTCGAGAATAAGAAGGTTTTCAAAACATGAAAGGCCTGACCTCTCTTTCTTTGTACATAATGCAAATACGAAGAATTTGTATAACATCTTGCGTCAAAGGGTACGTGATCGGAGAAATTTCTAAACGGCCATTTTCCCTTTTCAACTTTTTTTTTTTCAGCTTCTAAATTTATATTTTGGACGAATTGTCTGAGATAAATTTGGCATTCGGTACCTGACAACCTTTATCCGTAAGTATATATTCATACTTTGTTAATCGGATTGGTCCATTCTGCGATTACCTCCGCCGGTGACCATTCGCTGGCCCCGCCCACTTACGTCGTTCGCCACGCCTACCGACTCCAACAGGAAGTCCCGCTTCGATTTTTAACGGCCCTATTTTGCAAAACTTATGGGCAGTAGCATGTAACAAAAAAATTAAAATGGTTGGTTGGTGATCTAAACTTATGAACTACAGCTTGATAAGCTGTAGTTACGACGTTTATGTCGCCAACAAACAATAAAATATAGCAAAAATGGCGACAAATGTCGGAGCTCAGGTCCGGGCTTCATAGATTATTTGATTGGTCGGTTGATTCCTTGATTGACAATCGCGATTGGTCATTTGTCGAAGCCGAACACATACGAATTTATCAATAGAGGTCGTATAGACGAGACATAGATCCGAAATTGTTACTTTTATGAAGTTTTTTTTTTCTTACAATATTTTTACCTAAATCCTTAAAAATTTCAAACAACCACTTTTATTCATTGCTCTTTATTGTTGTTTCTAACCAGGAAAAGAATGATTGAATGATAAAGAATTATTGAACTGCTTCCTGCTTGTCTAGTTCTAATACTACTTAATATGTATATTACATGTTTATAATTACCCTTTTTCAGAAGTAGACTTTTATCCCGTTTTTAGCAAGCAAAGCCTCATTAAATCCATTGTATGTCTACGCAATAAAAAGTAGTTCTTATGTATTTCAGGAATATTGCAAACTCTACTCAAACTGTGGAGAACTTTTTCAAAAGCATGCTATTTACCCATTCCTACTCAATTCCGCTTTTTAAGCATCTCAGGAAAAATTATGTGAAAAACATTGTGGACAATGAAGAAACGGCTTGTAACAAGCAATTTCTTCACTGTCCATAATGTTTTATACCCAACAAGGGAAAGACTTCTGAATTCAACTAACTTGAAATTGTTGTCTTCAACTTCTTCAATTTGAACCAGTCTAAGATTTTGCCAGGAATCCTATAAGGATTCAACTCCTTGGTTACTCTTACCTCGTTTGTTTGTCATGATAACCTTAACCAAAGAAGTTTACTCAACAAAACTATACTTATTTATCTTACAGTACTTTCAGTACTTTGTTTATTGGTGAATTAGGTTTTACGCCACGTGTATTAGTTTTCAAACAACAAAAACAACATACTTCACACAAGTATCGACCAATGTTTGTGTTCAAGGTTAACTTCAGACCTAAATGACTCATATAGTATTTAATTGGTCGATTGATTCTTTGATTTCATGCATGAAATTCGACTAAAGAAATGGCGGCCATTTCTAAATTAATATCAAAAAAGCAACCATTTGGGATTTTAACAAAATATCGATTTTATTAAGACTGTACACGCTGAACAGGCTAACCCAATCCTTAATAATGTTTGCCCTTGGTACAGATTTTCTAAATCTAAAATATTAATTCTACCTTTACAATAGGGTTATTTTGGAGTAAAACGTTCCCCTTAATGATCTCTACTGGATTTATCGCTATTTCAAACATGCTAAATGAAGTTCCTTAATGTTGTCAAAAATACATGATAGAGAAGTAATTCCTTCATTATCAACAATGATTTCTACCAAAGAAGACACAAAAACAATTTAAATTCCACCAAACAAAAATTGTCGTCTGCAAATTCTTTCAATTTGTGAATGCTGATCTTTGTCAAGACCTCCTCGCGAAACAGGAATATTCCGGGGTTACAGGTAGGTATCGATGTTTTTTTCATGTCACAGATTTTAATTATTCTTATTTCCTTTCATACACTATTTGAATACAATATTCTGAAAAGTAGTTTTGCGAAAAACAGAGGTCGCTTATCAGAGAGAAACAGGGTATTTCGTAGGCTATTAATCTATGTTTGGGACATTCACGTGGTGCGAATACACGTCTGAATCTAGCATTTAGTGTGAATTACACCAAACATACGTCATCGTTACGTCATCGGGAGTTTTGCTCGCTAGTCGGTCTTAAATTCTATAAAGATCAGTCCAAAATTGTACGAATATAAACACTTACCGTAGTTTAGCGCTAACCATTTGATGTGTTATGCTTTAGGAAGTTCATGGTTTCGCTAGTCAATTAGTTATCTTCCGTTGACTTTGGGTCATATGCAAATGAGGTCATATGATGACGACAACCGAATTTCGTGATACCTATAAATAACACGAACCTTTCCTGTATAATCACAAAGGATTATCGCCAAGACAATATCTGACTCAAATGTAAATATTATTTTTTTGTTGGATAGTATCTTTCGACATTTTGCAATTTTTCTAGACAGGTTTGAGGAACAAACTTTTAACATGATAAGGGTCATGCTATACTGATCCTCGGTCGTCGGCCTCGTGCGAGTACAATGGATTTTCTCTGTCTGTAACTCGGCCAATACGAAACCAACTGACCAATTCCGGGCTCCGCCCACTTACTCCGTTTGCTCCACCCATTGACTCTGACAGAGAGTTCCAATTCGATTTTAAACGGCGTTATTTTGCAAAGTTTATGGCCAGAAGTATGTAACGCAAATGTAGAATGGTTGGTTGTCGACCAGAACGTAGTACATGTAACTACAGCTTGTTGTTACGTGTAGTTACGGCGTTTAAGTCGCCAAACCAACAAAAATCACGCATATAAATGGCGTCAAATATCGAAGTTCAAATCGCCTGTTTATCTAATGTACGACGGGGTCTCAACAACACTACTATAAGGAGGTGGGTTTTCAGAATAAGCAGGGGCGGGGCTTTGCCCGACAAACTCGTCCCTATTTCTACTCTGCTGTTCATTCAGCTGTTGTTGTTGTTGTAATAATTTCTGTTGTAAAATTGCGTTGTGTATTTGGAGTTCCTGTAAGCGTGCGGGCTGGTCTCCATGGATATGGAAATGAATATCACGTGACTCTCTTGTACCCAATTATCTCTGAGTTGTGTCCGGTGCTACTCGCCGGGTTGAATCGCTGAAATTGGTGCCAAGTCCTTGGCCTACAGTACAGCCCATGTAAATAGTCAGAATGCTTGCTAGCAAGTTTGTTTGTTTGAATGGGGTTTAACGCCGCTTTTAACAATCTTTCAGTTATATCGCGCGGCTGGAGCACCTAACAATGGATTCCTGGTATTTCTCGCACCAGTACTACCACTACACCCTTTCCTAGCCTCCAGCTGCTATCCCACATAGGTTTACGATTATCTACCCATTGGTGAGAGACAAATGTCGGAAAGAGTATTGCCGCCGTCGGGGATCGAACCCGGGACCCTTTGAATGATAGTCCGACGCGCTACCAACTGCGCTATGACGCTAGCAAGGCTAACCCTGTAGATGTCAAGATGGCGTAGGACAAACGTACATTAGTCTCGCTGGGTTCGATGCCAATAAAAACACCGACCAAAACAAAAATGACCAAGATCACGGCAAATTCCGGAAACATCACCACCATTACAACTTGTATCTACAAAAGTAATAGAACGGATGAAATTAAACAGTTTTTTATGTAAGAAGGTCTTCAATCTTTTGCTGTATACAGAATCACGGTGTATGTTCAGCTACGCGATATTTGATTTCCGTTTCTTCACTTAACGAGATTCATCTACTTTTACAGTTATCAAATACCGCGACGGACATGAAATTACTTGAAGAATTATGCATTCCGCGTCCGTTGCGTTATATACCATCACGGAAATAAAGAATGAGTGTTATTCAATTTCGTGTAACGAAATCAGCACCGTGAGAATGAAAGTTTAAACCATATTGCAAATCAACACGCACGGTGTACCCGCGATACTTTGTTTAGAACTGTTTCCGTACCTGGAGCATTACGCAAGATTATATCGCTAATAACAAATCAGTACATTCTTAATGATAAACGTAGAGCACAGCACTCACTCCGAACGTTTTTAGCTAGCAAATCCTTTATAGCTTAAGTTAACAGACAAATTTTAAGGTCTTCCCAGAGTTCAATGAATGCAAACTGACACTTGAGGCTTAACTACTAAATCCATTAAATGCCTATGCCATAAAAAGTAGTCCTTACTTATTTCAGGAATATTGCAAATTCTGCCTTCAAGTTCATCTCTTAGGCATTTTAGCTCACTCGAGCATATCGTGTTCAAAATGAGTCTGATCAGAGTCTTCACTATGCACACTGCTTTGTATGGCCACATGAATTAACTTTATTCAAATTTTAGAGAACTCCTTCAAAAGCATGCTATTTAACCCAATCCTACTAAATCGTGTTTTTTAGGCATCTCAAGAAATTGCTTGTGTTTTTCTACCCTCAAGGCAAATATTTTCTAAGTTCCACCAACTTGAAATTGTCGTCTGCAACTTCTTCCAATGTAAGCCAAACTACGAATTCTGTCGGGTTGTAATGGGTCAACTTTTGGGTTACTTTAACCTTGTTTTTTTTCATGATAACCTTTGACAAAGAAGATTACTCAACAAACCATGCTTCGTTAGCTTACTGCACTTTCAGTACTTTGATTTTTCCTAGCGGGTTGTTTACTTTGAAAGAACAGTTAAACTTGTATTAAGCGACCACTCAAAAGACGGCCAAAATGTGGTCGTTTAATAGAGTGGTCGCTTAAAACACGTTTTGCGATATTTATGAAGGATCGGTTAGACTGCATACATACATTATTTCTGGATTCTCACTTAATACTGTGTTGATGGGACTCATTAGAATCTAATGAGATCCACCAGCTTAGTATTTAGTTTTGATAATTTTATCAGCAAAAATGTCTAAATATGACAATCATTTTTTTCGGCATGGAATTTTGATACTGGTCGTTTAATGAGAGTGGTCGCTTAATAAAGATGGTCGTTTGAGCAAGATTGGCTGTACTGCTAGCGCTTTACCGAATGGCATTATGCTTGATAACACGAATTACTTTAATTCGAAGCCATACGTAATGTAATACGAATAAAACGACGACGTAGAATTAAGTCAACAAAGTTTAACCCTTTCATATACAAACCCGGGATTTTACGTACCTTTTATTCTACACTTGAGAAAACATTCTACAAAAATGAAGAAATTGCTTCTAACAAGCAATTTCTTCTCTTCCCACAATATTTCCTACACTACTAAATTGCTATTTTTCAATTTAAACCCACCTTAATTTTGTCTGCAAAACCTTCGAGTTTGGACGAGAAAGGATTAATTGATTTATTTTACAACTGACAGATGGCTAATCATGCTTACTGACCTGTTACAGAAGGATCGACGTAGCTTTCAATATCAAAATGTGTGGTGAAGTACAAGTAATTATAAAATGAAATGGTTGGGTGGGGACCTAAACGTTGTAACTTTATCCTGAACAAGTTATAATTACTATTTTTAACCCATTCCCAAACAATGAAGCTTTTAAACGCAATATGAAAGGTTTGAAAACATTGTGGAAAATATTGTGGAAAATGACGGAATTGCTGTTGAAAGCAATTTATTCATTATCCATATTTTTTCTATTCCAAAAGACATAAATGATAAAGATTGTATCATTTTAAAATTGTTGTCTGCAACTTCTTTGTATTTGGACTGTTCTATAATCTTGTCGTGTGGGAATGGGACAAGTCGCCATACCAACAAAAATGCTGCACACAAATGTTTACCAATGTCGGAATTTAAAGTTCATCTCAAGTCTAAATGAATAATCGGATTGGACTTTTAATTCTTTGATTGACGTCGTTTCATATCTAGAAGTCGGACAAACTGTCGGAGTCCAGTGAGAATGTCCAGCGATCTGTCAGTGGAGAACGATATTGACCAATCGCTGGTCCCGCCCACTTATTCCTTTGGTCACGCCCACTTATTCCTTTGGTCACGCCCACTTATTCCTTTGGTCACGCCCACTGATTCCAACAGGAAGTCCAGCTTCGATTTTTTACGGCATTATTTTGCAAAATTTAATGACAGTAGCATTTAACAAAAGAGTAGAATGGTTGTTTGGTGACCTAAACGTCGTAACTACAGCTTGGATAGTATGTAGTTACGACGTTGACGTCGACAAACCAACAAACATTGTTTCACACAAATGGCGGTCAATGTTGGAGTTATAAGCTCAATTGAGGACCGAATGAATGGTTTGATTGGTCGAAAGATTCCTTGATTGACAGCCGCGATTGTTCAGTTGCAAATGCGCAAATCTAAATTTTTATGGTGACTTATTAGACCGAGTTTATAAACAATTCTATTTTAAATACAAAACACTTTTTTATATGAGGCAATTCTATGCAGTTTCTCCGTTCGTTAATTAATCGCTAATTTTACTCATTTCATTCCATTGTTGAATTATTCACGGAGTAATTTTTTATTTTTTTATTATTATTATTTAACCCTACTTACGAAAAACCCGCATTTCTTGTTGGTTTCACCGGGTTCTGTCTTTTTGCCAAAATGATAAATCAATCTGCTCATCACGGTTTGGATTAACGACTGGAAAAGGAAATAAAGACAACGCGACTATGAAGCAGTTTGCAATTAATCCTTATCTTTCTGAACCCGGAATAATCCTGTTTCTACAGGTGGTCTAGACAACGACCAGACTGCACATATCTTTGTCTTGACCTCCTGTTTTTTCCCTTAAAGACAGCATTGTTTAAACCATTAATTCTCTAAATAATCACCAAACCAAAATGAGTGTCTTCAGTGCTCCCAGTCCTTTGATTTTAATATTATATTGTAGAGGATTTTACCAAGCTGTACAATAAGGGAGCAGTAGTTTTAACCCATTCCAACACAATGACGCTCTGGGACGTCTGGGAAAATATTGAATGTGTAAAATAAAGAAATTTTTTTAACAGAAAGAAAAAAAAAAATGATTTCAGAAACTTTAAATTGTCGTCTGCCATTCCTTTGAATTTGGACCAGTCTAGAGTTTTGTTGTCTAGTAATGGGTTAAGCCATTGGTCATCTTTTAGGGTAGTAAAAACATCCTGATTGTGAGTATTAGTATAAACAAAATGTGATGAGCACTATGTTGTCCTGATCGAATTTTGTGTTTGTACTGGTGTGAGAAACCACAGAAAGCCATGGCTGGGTGCGCCACCCAAAGCGATATAACTGACATATTGTTGAAAGTGGCGTTACGCCAAATAAAATAAATCGATTTATTTAAACAATACTATACTTTTCTGTGACGACTCCCTTTATAATCACACATAAATACATACCATGCGCCATTTAACTGTAATTCGATCGCTTTGTCAAATAAATAACAAAGCATAAAATCTGATATTTGTCAAGTTCATGAAATCTTCTGTTCATTCCTTTGTAAAAAGGTTATCTGTACACCCATGCAATAAACAGAAAATTCCCATTTATTGCAACTTATACCAAATACATTAATCAACGCGGTGTTTCGGTTTGGTCCCTTATTATAACTAAATGATATCTTTCTACAAATCGTAAGAAATACCCAATTATGCATTATACCCGCGTTGGTTCACTTTGAAAGGGTGATAAATGTAAAAAACCTACATTGCTGTAAGCTAATCCTGCGTTCTGAAGCTTTGGTGTATGACCCTGGTGAATCATATTGCATGTTCGAAAACATTCAATACAAGACAGTGGGTACTGACCATTTCACTTTCATATAATGCATTTTAGCTAGGGCTAATTTAAGCAAAAATACATGGTATGGTCATATATAGCGACACCGTCTTGATTTTTCGATTTTTTGTCGGTTTAACCGAGGCATTGATCAAATAAATGAGTTTGCAGCGCTTTTTGATGTGTCAAAATGAATGTAAGATGGCCAAGAAGTTGAGAATGTGTTTTCTTTAAATCGGCATGGATTATTCGTCTAAGAATAGAGAAAACATTTCATTTCTTGGACAAAAAGTATTTTGTTTTATTGAATCTATTTATTTCCAGCGTTATATGACGAGAAACAATGCACGGAATTGCCCAATTCGGAGGTTTCTGCCCTTACAATCGCCATTTTCCTCACGTTATATAACGTTACATAACGTATGCCGTTACGTTACAGGTTTTTACATCGGACAGAATTACCCGACACGGCAGTATTTAAATCTAAAGCATCGTTGCCATTTTTCTAGCGAGATATTACGTAACATAACGTATGCCGTAAGGTTACAGGTTTTGTTAACGGACAGAATTACCCGACAAGGCAGTGTTTAACTTTTACGCATCGTTGCCATTTTTCTAAATAGATACGACGTTAAAAAAGAATGCCGTTTGGTTTAAGGTTTTGACAACGGAAAGGGTTACCCGACACGCTAGTGTTTAACTCTTATGCATCGTTGTCATTTTCTAGTGAGATTTGACGTTACATAACGTATGCCGTTAGGTTACAGGTTTTGACAACGGAAAGGGTTACCCGACACGGCAGTGTTTAACTTGTACGCATCGTTGCCATTTTTCTAGATAGATACGACGTTACAAAGCGAATGCCGTTTGGTTTAAGGTTTTGACAACGGAAAGGGTTACCCGACACGCTAGTGTTTAACTCTTATGCATCGTTGTCATTTTCTAGTGAGATTTGACGTTACATAACGTATGCCGTTAGGTTACAGGTTTTGACAACGGAAAGGGTTACCCGACACGGCAGTGTTTAACTTGTACGCATCGTTGCCATTTTTCTAGATAGATACGACGTTACAAAGCGAATGCCGTTTGGTTAAAGGTTTTGACAACGGACAGATTTACCCGACACGGCAGTGTTTAACCCTACGCATTGTAAAAGAAGGATAAATTATTATCGTTGCCAACGGAAAGGGTTACCCGACACGCTAGTGTTTAACTCTTATGCATCGTTGTCATTTTCTAGTGAGATTTGACGTTACATAACGTATGCCGTTAGGTTACAGGTTTTGACAACGGAATGGGTTACCCCACACGGCAGTGTTTAACTTGTACGCATCGTTGCCATTTTTCTAGCGAGATATAGAATATATTCAACTGGTTATTTCAGATATGAAAAATATTTCACAAGGATGCGTTATTAGGCGTTGAAAAAACGAGTGCGCAGCGCGAGTTCTTTTAACGCCTAACAACGCATCCGAGTTGTTATATACTTTATTATTTGATTTTTTTATTAAAATATCGAAACAAATCATTTTAATAGAGAGAAAGTCCATTGAAAAAAGTGCGGATAAATACGTCATTAAAAATTTATTACAGAGAGTGAAACAGAAAAGTGTTAACGTCACTCCAGTGACGATATCAAAATTTATTACACTGAGAAATCCCAAGATTTCACAGCAAGGTATATGATAAATGACGTTACATAACATTCGTAGATTTAGACTACCGACAGAATTATCGGCGATGTTTCAACCCATTCCCACAAAATGACGCTTTTTGGCGCCCCTTAATTAAAAAGGCCTTAGAAAACATCGTGGAAAATGAAGAAATTACTTGTTTCAAGCAATTTCTTCATTATCCACAGTGTTTTCTATCCCAAAAAGTACAAAATTTTATAATTTCATCACCTACAAATTTTCGTCTGCAAATTCTTTCAAATTGGACCAGTCCATAATTTTAATCGTGTGGGTATGGGTTAATCCTACGTTCATCGCCATTTTTTTCGCGTGATATGACGTCAGTGTTTGTTTGTTACATGCTATTGGCCATACAGCTTGCTAAATAACTCCCTTTAAAATCGAAGCGAAATTCCTTACGGTGTATATGGAGGGGGCCATTGACGTTAGTGGGCATGGACCTCTAATGGTCATTTACCGTAACAACTGCTACATTGTTACATGCAGTCGTAGGACACTGGCAGAATGTTTGACTTAGATGTTATACGGGATTACTTTTCAAATTTTGTCGTAACTATCTTCTAACCAAGAATAAAAATAGAAAAGAAAAGTTGGTAGGCGCCCTAATTGTCGTAACTACATCTCGAAGTGTTAAAGTCGCATATGCGATATCCGACAAAAACGATTAGTACCGATGTCAGAGTTCAAAGTTGACGCATGGTCTATAATAAAGATTTGGTAAATTGACTTATCAATCGATGATTTTATTAGACGATATCGATTCATTGATTGTTGCAGACTTTTCGGAGAAAAATAGGTAATATAATCTCTTTTCAATTTGAGTGTCGTTATATCGACTCCACTTATAACGACAAAACTTGTCTATACCCAATTTATCTCAAAGTTGACACATGGTCTATGATAAAGATTTGATAAATTCACTGATCAATCGATGATTTTATTGGACGACATCGATTCATTGATTGTTGCAGACTTTTCGGAGAAAATTAGGTAATATAATCTCTTTTCAATTTGAGTGTCGTTATATCGACTGCACTTATATCGACTCAACTTGTCTCGACCCAATTTTTCTCAAAGTTGACGCATGGTCTATAATAAAGATTTGGTAAATTGACTGATCAATCGATGATTTTATTGGACGACATCGATACGTTGATTGTTGCAGACTTTTCTGAGAAAATAGGTAATATAATCTCTTTTCAATTTGAGTGTCGTTATATCGACTGCACTTATATCGACTCAACTTGTCTATACCCAATTTATCTCGAATAACAATCTTCAAAAAATGAAGACGCACGATTTAACCTGTTTATGAAAACTAAAACATACCTTTCCCACATAATCCGTCTTTTTTACGCCCCTCAATAAAAAAATGATAGTATTGCGGATAATGAAGAAATTGCTTATACCAAGCAATTTCTTCATTATCAACAATGTTTTCTATCAAAAAAGGCAAACAAGTTCAAAATTCCATGAGCTTGAAATTTTCGTCTGCAGCTTCTTTCAATATGGACCAGTCTGAAATGTTATTGTAAGAGAATGTGTTAAAGTAATTTGTTGTGCATTTCTCGACTGGCAGATCGCAGCAGTCAATCAAATATACTATTGACCGATCTAATCATATACATGTATTCATAGACGGAAGTTAAAAACTGAACTCTGACATTTATGTGATTCTTTTTTTTTTTTTTTTTTGGCTGGATTGGTTGTTGAAAAACTTTGGTGTCCAACCAAATTCTCACTTTTCTATTTTGTCTAGCGATATTTTTTGCAAGCTAATGTCGTTTGATATCTCAGTCGACTTGCAATGTTGAAGGTCACTAGGTGTACTCGGTGATCCGTAATTTTCAAAATATCAGTGATCCGTATTTTTTTTTAAAGATATCCTAAACTCATGGCCATCACCAGGGATGTCTTTGTAGCTTAAAAGTCTTGCTTTTTATTTAAAGTAGAACCCAATTCTTCTAGGACCAAATGTGGTATATGACAAAAACTGACGGATCGGCGCTGTTAAAATAATTCGAGGGGTTAAATAAATTATTTAATCAGACCGGAAGTGAGCGTTGAACTCTATAATTAGTCATTTTATTCACGGCTGAAGTTACGACGTTTAAATCGCCAAAAATAATTTTCCTTTGTTTATGTCACTGGCCACACAATTTCAACATTAACATTCGTTTGATATTTCAAACCATTGTGTTGGAGGTCCATGGGCGTGGCTAGCGATCTTTCAAGTTCCTATATAAGTTCAGAACATTTATACCAAAGACGAAAGAATTGACCAATCGCTGGCTCCGCTCACAGATTCCGACAGAAAGCGGCGGGCTTTTGTTTGTTTGTTTGTTTTTGTTTGTTTTTTTTGTTTTTGAAAAGACAAGTATGGCAAGTATAGTATGTAACAAAAACGTGGAATAGTTTGTTGGCGACTTAAACATGAATAAGCTATAGTTTAAGTCGCCAAACCAACAAAAATGGTTAACGAAAATGGCGGTCAATGTTGGAGATGAAAAGTCATGTCTGGTCTCTATGAATGATTTCATTTGTCGACCGGTAATTTGATCGAGAGCCACGATTGGTAAATTAGATCCTGATTAGTATACAGAAATTGCACAGTCTCGTCAGGATATCAGATCCTTTTTCTCTTATCCGAGATGGACCCTTTCCCCGTAACGGGCCTCATACGTTTATACTTTTTCTTCCAAGAAATGGAGTGTTTTATAAATCAGTAGTATTTTACAATAAATTCCATTTTTAGTTTCTTTATCAAAAACGAGCCTTCTGATTGGTCGAAAAAAAATATTCACACTTCGGTCGACAAAATCTTGACCACGCAGCTATTTTGTATGCTTCCGCACAAAATAGTTCCGTAAAAATGTATCAAAATATGTAAAAATATTTCCTTTTTTCGCCCGATGCCATTAAATTATAAGATAGGAAGAGAATATTTTTTGTTTTCATAGAGGTATGAAACGAAAAATCTAACCACACTTATGTATAAATCCGCATCGCTCATTCATACAGTGTGACTATTTTTTTTTTTTTTTTTTTTTTTTTTTTTTGTTTCATATCTCCATGAGAAAAAAATATCCTCTTCATCTCTTTTAGCTAAATGATGGAATCATGTGATTGTACATGAACGTGAATGTCTTTGATAGGATGAATTTTAGGAAGTGAAAATGGACTCAGGTGAGGCTGGAGCACCTAACCGTGGATACCTGGTATTTCTCATACAATTACTACAGCACAAAACATAATGAATTTGACAATCAGTTTGGAACCGGATTGAACGCTGAACGGTACACGATCTTGATTGAACGATTGTGAGTGAATGCTGAACGCGTTTTCACTCTGAGAGGATTGAACGCTTTCCTGTTTCATTTAATCATTTCTATACACTACAACATCACGAACGAATTATCATATCTTTATTTTTTTTAATTTATTTACTTGTGATTGATCTCGGCCCCATAAAACGTAATGCATTAAAGTTTAATTTGGTTACTTCCCTTGAACCAAAAGACGTCATTTACGCAATTCAGAAAAAAGAGAAAATTGTCTCTTTAAATTTCAATGTGGTCGACCAAAAATTCAAGAACATGGTTATTTTATCAAAGGGAATATGCTGATTAGTCTTAGCGTAATCCAGAGAGCCCAGGATCGCGAATATGACAATGAATACAAGTTGTGAAGCATTCGGACCCTTCTCCTCCGACGGATTGGTTGCGTTTGATAATTTAAACATCATAAATGAAATGCAATTGCAGCAAAGTTTAAAATCAGGCATCAAATGTGTTGCTTGTGTTTACAGTTCTCTTTTCCAACTCCATAGCCTTGAAATAAGAGAAGCTGGAGACCTTCACTCAAATTTTTTTCCATAAAAGGCAGCCAGACTATAAAGCTATATATCTCTTGCTCTCAGGCAGTCACTGGGCAACTCTGCCAATTTGTATTTAGGCTCACCGACAACTCGGCACTTTGTATAACTCGGCACGGTCAACTCTATGGTATATAGTGATTGGTGGAATTTCATAAAAGAAATATGTGTGTGTGGGGGTGAGGGGGAGAAAACCGTTGTTTTCAACTGCTTCTTCTTTTTTGTGAATAATTACATATGTAATGATGGTCAATTTGATTGGTAGTTGTAGATTAGAAATTACATTGCAAAACAACAATCACTTTTATAGGCCAGATTCCAAATGTTATTCAATATAATACTATTTCAACAAAATAAAATAAATTAAAAAGCAAAAAATGAGTTAATGGTTATTAATTTTACAAAAGCTAAATATAGTATGCAATATACTTGCATTACTATATACTAAATATTTCGACCGAGTTGACCGGGCCAAGTTATTCAATGGGCCGAGTTGACTGGTTATTTTTCAGGCAGCCTAAAATATGCTGATATGTGACTGCATATACATATATCTAGCGTAGCTGTCTGTTGCATTCAATGCAATTTAAGGCGTTACTGTATTGTAAAATTTTAGACCAGTCTAAGTTTTTGCAGACGACACTAAAATATCGATTTGTTTTGAAAAAAAAATCATTCAGTAGGGAAGGAAATATTGTGGAAAAAGAAGATATTGCTTGTTACAAACAATGTCTTCTTTTTCCACATTTTACACATTCAACGATTTTGCAAACGAAAATTTAAAATGGACTTAAATTAAAAATATCCATTCAGTAGGGTAGAAAATAGTTGCAATGTCTTTGCTAGATGACACTTTTTTTTCAGCACATTGAATTGTCAAATGTAACTTCTTTCAAATTGGACCAGTTAAAAATTCTGTCATCTAGTAATGTGTCAAGTAAATCAAAGTACTCTACTGATTGATGAATTGTTAGCACCCACTTGAAAAAGGACTCTTACAGGAAAGTTCATCTGAGATAACAAGACATATCCTGTAAGTCAAGATAAGAATATAACAAACATGGCTACTAGGTGCTAATGGGCAACCTAAATATAGTAATTACTGTTCGAAAAATGTTTTAGGACACTATGGTAGCATTACTACAAATTCACCAATGCCAACACGATAAAATTTTTGACCAGTCAAAATTGAATAAAGCTGCAGACGACAGTTTCAAGTTGATGGAATTTTCTTTTTTTTTTTGTTTTGTCTTTTTAGATAGAAACATTGTGGATAATGAAGACATTGCTTGATACAAGCAATTTCTTCATTATTCTCAATGTTTTCCAAAGCATTTTCCTTGAGGGGCGTAAACAGGAGGGATTTTGTGGGAATGGGTTAATTGATTTTGTATAAGCTTCGGGGATAAACATGGATTTTCTAGGACAGTAGCTAGTAGTGATTTGATAGATCAACTTTTTTGTTAGTTAACATACACATGAATGAATGGGATTTAGTGGCACATCAACAGCTGAGGTCATTTAGAGCGCTAAAAATGAATAAAGAATTTCTAGTTCAAGCGAAACTTGAGGTGATACAAAATTTATTGAACAAACAGACTATCAATTGAAAAGGAATTCCCAAGAATGTCCTTGGTTAACTTATTACCAAACAAAAAAGTGATAGAACGATCCAAATTGAAAGTTTGTTTGCTTTGTTCGAACAGGGTTTAATGCCAATTTCAACAGTATTTCAGTCTTATCACGGTTGCAGGTACTGCCAGTACTACCACTACACCCCGTCCAAGCCTCCATCCGCTCATGCCACTTAAGATTACAGTTATCCATCCATTTATTGGAGACAAATGTTTGAAGGGATATTTGCCGCGACTGAGGGGCAAACCCTTGACTTAGTATTAAATATAATAATAATAAGTATGATAATAATAAAATGGAGAAAAAAAAATGCAAACAGGACAATTAATCTTTTTTATCCCCATTTTTCACTAGACAAGTGTACTAAAAACACAGCCTACCTTAGCGCATTGTCGTTAGACATAGAAAATAGTAATTATCATTATCGATTATGTGTAATACGAACTGTCGAAACTTACATAGCTAACGCTTGTATATAAATCCTCTTATATTCTTCTGGGAGAATAAATGAACTATCTAACTTCAAAGAACAAAATCAAAGTACTGAAAGTACTGTAAGCTAGCAAAGCATGGTTTTGTTAGGTAATTCTTTGTGTCAAGGGTTGTCATCATAAATAAATCTTAGACTGGTTCAAATTGAAAGAAATTGCAGACGACAATTTCAAGATAGTGGAGTTTGCGAAAAATTGTAGAAATTAATTGTTACAAGAAAATTCTTAAATGTCTACGATGTTTTCCAAAGCGTTTTTCTTGAGTAATTAAAAAAGCGGAATTGAGTGGAATTTGGATAGATAGCATGCTTTTGAAAGAGAGCACTACAATTTGAATAGAGTCAGTAATATTCTTAAAAAACAGCAGAACTACTTTTTATGATGTATGCATTCAACTGTTTAGTGGTTAAGCCTCCAGTGGCGGTTTGCACTCGATGAACTTTGAGATCACCTCAAAATTTTATCTGTTAATTTAAGCTATCAAAGCTGACGCTTTGCTAGCTAAAAATCTTTGTTTATTCGACAGATTTAGTAGGTATTTCTTTTATTCAAAATATACAGGTGAGTTCATTTCGAAATGTGTGATCAAAACCTTTCGAAGTAATCTAAAATAATGGTCCATTTGTTTACAATAATATAGTATTTTACGTGATTTACTTCGGATGCAAAATGGCCGCACACTCAGGTTTTACTACTTTTGTACTAAAATCCACATCACTCCATTTTTTTAACTTCTTAGATTTATTCTAGTAGTGATGTTTTAAACTGCTTCGCGCTGCGTGTAACAAAATGCTCGATCAAGTTTTTTAAATAAAACGTACTCTCTTTATGCATGCATTTATGTTAAACTTTGTCTTTTGTCTTACTTAATTAAATCCGCTGTTATTATCTATTATTAAAAAAAAAAAAAGCAATTGGCTTTCAATTTTCAAATTTCTTATTGTAATGCAAAAAAGAACAGACAGCAAAGAAGTAAAAATATCTGGGTTTACGTGACACCATATAAGTCATATATTGTCTATTTGTGTCTTTTATGGCGTTAAACACGTCATTGACATCAGCTAGTAAAACAATCTTTATCGACATCACCCGAAGACTAACGACCTCACCCGATAAAAGTTGATGTCTCAAAAGATGGTGTAGTGAATATATTGCTATAGGTTGCATTTATTGTAACTTTAGTAGATTTAACACGAAGAAAGAATATTTACTATTGAAATGACATTGATAACTATCGGGAAATCACATAATTTTCTAATATCAAATTTTCAGGAAAATCTGTTCAAGAGCCGCTTTAATGCAGCCCCGGATAAAGTACCGGTACATTGTCGGTCTGACCAGGATTAACTTTGGGACAAATGGTACATGATAGACCGAAAATACCTACACATCTTTTTTTCAATTAGGTGGAAAGATGTTTACTAGAATGTAGAATTAGGCAAAGGGAGATTTTTACGTCAATGTAATTAAAACTGTTTTTGCTGAATCAGCAAAATTACAAATTAATGCGACACAACTAAAGCTTTTAAAGATCTTATTTCACTAAGACAACAATTTATCGACAAAGGAATGTTAATTATTCAGGTGGTTCTATTGTGAATAAATAGTGTTTTGAAATTCTTTATCTAAAGGTCAAATCAAATATTCATTGTCGACTTTTTGTTTTTGTGTTTTGATCCTTTCATTGTTGCTCTCATTTGAGGTCCTGTTAACGTTTTTCTCCCCCCCCCCCCCCCTTTTTCTTTCTTACAAACCATACTACGGTTAGCACAAGTGGTTGTTACAAATGAGGTTCGTTTAATACGATTTACAAATATATTATAGATTGGATTTATTTTCTTATCGTTCTCTACTTTGCTCGGTAACTAGTAACAACTTTTACAATAATATTTTCCAAAATGAATGCCACTGTTACATGTGGTACTATAAAGTATTTATTTCGATATATCAATGTATTAAGAATACGTGTTACAGCGTTGTTAACAAGTTTCAAGCCATACCGGTAATGTATGCTTAAACGTATCGTGCAAGAATAGAAATGTGTCTGAGATCTACACATCGTACATATTTGACAGTTCTCTTTCGCAAATATTGCACTAAATTGAAAAGGGCTGGCTATACGCATTACCAATTTAAAGCCATATTCTACCTCCGGGGAAGGAAAAGACAGTATAAACAACCAATCTTTTATCTTGTCACTAAAGCAACAAGGGCTTATGATAAGATATGAATGAAGTTCTTAGAGTATTTTCTTATCACTTTCCATATTGAGATCGAGACGACTGCACCCGATTCTTCACCGGAATTGTTCGCTTATCTTCGACATTGATTGCTACATGCACAGATGCTGATTGCCAAACTTTAAGGACGATGTCGTTAATCTCCGTGACCGAGTGAAACCGAGCAAGTTTGTTGAATGACAAGCGAAAGTAAAAACGTCACCCCTGACGGCATAGTTACATGTAAACAAACCTTCATGGTTGGTTTCAATTCAAAATATCGAAACTTCTTTCAAGCATTGAAGGCTAATCATGTAGAATTATTTTGGTCTTTTAATTTCAATCGTCGTATTTATTGATGCTTTTGACCCTCGAATATGTTTTTTTTTTATTAGTTTTGTTGTTTGTTTTGGGGGAAGATATGGCTTTAAAGTGAAAATAAAGGTACTGTGGTTGCTTTTTAACCATTTGACCACATTGAAAACCTACACACAGAGGTTAAAAATGCATTATAATGCTGTCGCTGAAAAAATAAAATATGGACAAAGTACTAAATGAAGAACTTAATGTCGAACCGCATGAATAGTACAAACATATCCATTAGCCCGCTTCGATTACAAAATTGACTGGGGTATTCATATAGCTAATTAGACGTGAAAATTCGTTGATCTTGATAGCTAAGGTGCATACATATAAACAAAACAGTTAGTTACAAATACGGACCACCACCTAGGTATTTAAGATTAACAGTGATTAACTATAGACCTAGGCCGCCTTTTCACTTAAAGATGTCAAAATTCAATATTTTTCAACAAAAGAAAAGTCGCTCAAGACATTCTTTGTTTAATTGCTGTGACATGATAAAACAATAGGAATAATAAAATAGAGAGAAATACAATATCCAGTCCCTTGTTTCGATAAGAAATGATTACTTTCATATGGTATTACAAGGTTTTAACGTTTTATTTTATTCTACTTTTACTAATTTCTTCAGAAAGGGTGTTCTTTTTTTCCCTTTATTCCGAGGGTATTTTTTAAAAGGTAGATACACATGATCCGGTATTGAAACAAATTAATCTTGTTGAAAACGTACTGTGAATTCATGGTGCATATATTTGCCTAATCATTTATCATTCTGACTTTCGAAAACTTTCAGTGTTTTAAATGAAATGCAGATGCTACATGTTCAATATTATCCGAAACTGACCGAGAACACTTTAAATATATGAGGCAGATTTTGTTATGGTATGATACAAAACCCTGTTTGGATTCGATTTTTTATTTATTTAAGAAGCCCGAATGTCGATTAACATATCAAATTTTCGTACTCGTCGAAATTCCGATTCATAAGCACATCACAGTGTTTCATTTCTTATATACAAACACATTTTGACTATAAAAGACAAAAGAAGCTCACATAACTTGTCTATTACTTATTTTTTTAAAACTCGGCGCAACGTTATTTTACCGGAAAATGACGTCATACAGCAATATCTGTACTAGTTCAGTATATCTTTTCCTCTTTCAATGAATGTATCTTAGAAGTTAAATTGGTAGGTATATGTATATACATATGGGAGACAGATTTTATCCAAACAGTGTAAGAAATGTTGATATATAAACGCATTTTCAATACATTTGTATTATTATTAAAGCATAACCTTAGCGCTTTCGAAAGTCAATGTTTTCTTCGTCAGGTGTCAAATAAGAACAACAAAAATGGCTGTTTGACCTAAGTAGCATTTCGTTTTTTCACCAGACGAGTTTTTTTCCCGCAAAGTAGGAATAGTTATTTAAAGGACATAGCAAAGTAGTTAATATGAAATTCTCTTTTTTTCAATTTAAATTTCGGAAACTTAGTGAAATATGAAGAAATTGCTTGCAATAAGTAATTAATCTCAGATATATATCAAAGCACTGAAAAGTACTGTAAGCTAGCAAAGCATTGTTTTATTCAATAATCTTCTTTGTCAAAAGTATCATGATAAAGAAACGAGGTTTAAGTAACCAAGGAGTCAACACATTCCCACAAAATCCATCCTTTTTATGCCCCATAAGAATATTTGTAGAAAACAATGTGGAAAATGAAGAAATTATTTGTTACAAGCAATTTCTTCATTTCCACATTGTTTCCTACCTAGAGAGCTAAATATTTTAGAATTGTCAACAATTTGAAATTGTCGTCCAACTACTTTGAAGACTCTGATGAGAGTCTTTTTAACACGGTGTGTTCAAGTGAGCGAAAAATACAGGCAGAGTTTGCAATATTCCTGAAATACATAAGAACTACTTTTTATTGTGTAGGCATTTAACGGATCTAGTGGTTAAGCCTCCTGTGGCAGTTTGCACTCGTTGAACTTTGAGACGACCTCAAATTTGTCTTTTAACTTAAGCTATCGCTTTGCTAGGCAATAAAATCATCAGCCGAGAATTGTCATCTCGTCCCCTTACAGTATCAAGATGCTTTGTTCATTCGACCAGTTTTCGAGAAGAAGGGGTTTTAGGTTCTACGAGTTAGAAATCTAATATTTTAAACAACTTACAGTTATACCAGGTATTTTCAAGCATGTTCTACAATATTACAAAGTACATTTTTATACATTAAAAATTCCATGCTTAATCAGTTAAAAACATAAACAAAAAATTGCCGTCTGCAACTTCTTTGCATTTTGACCAATCTAAAATTTTGTCGTCAGGTAATGGGTTTAGTGAGTAAAGAAAGGACAATTTTACCCACGCATGTGGTGACTCACAGAATCTTTTAAATCTATAGAAAACGAAGAAACTAAGATTATTATCAATTTGGCATATTGCTACAGTATATTCGGTAGCTATCTAAATGAGTTGGGAATTTTGATAGTTTTGAAACTACCGACATAATATTGAATAAACCCGACCAGTGTCAAAGTGATAACCGATATCCGAGATTTATTTTACGGAGAGTGATCAACACCTTACAGCGTCGATGAATGCTATGTATTCTTACCTTTCTTGATCATCTCGTCAATTGCCAGATTCTTTTTCGTTGAACAATAATTAGCAAACAATCAGTGTTACTGACCGTTGCTTTTGGATTTTTAGAATAAATAACGGGTGTGATTATTTAGTAGAAAACTAAGTGAGAGAAAGAAAAACTTACAACTTACTGCAAGGCGAGTTTTTGATATTTGGTACAGGTTACATTACACTTTGCGGTAAATTGACAATATGTAATTTTAGAATGTTCCGAAAAAAGTTGCAGACTAGTTAATTTAACTTGACTCATAAATATTAAGTTTTCAAATATCGATCGTTGTCAACTAACTATGATTCCGCTTGCCTTTTCCGAATATTTGGTACGTTAAGATTCTCTGGTAAGGTCAAATATTGCGTGTCAGGTACCAAATTTAGGCAACAACCCGTTTTAGGATGCGTAAGAGAAAATTCAGCATTTAACATATTGTGGGAACTGGAGAATTTGCTAACAATTTATCTTGTTTTCAACTAGTCAATAATTTTGTTGTATGCCAAGTAACATTGTCATTGCTGTTTTAAGCTATAGCCAATTAATATCCTTCAATCACTTAGTATGTGTTCTTTCTTTTTCAACTGTAAACCTGTATCATCTGTATTATGTGCCGGCAGACACATTCATGTATTATCACTGTTGGTCTGTAGCTGCATGTGAAAATTATGGCGTTTATTTATTTGTAATTTGGCATTCCTCCTAATACATATTCACTCCTTAGCAGTGGATCCTTAAATGAATTCAACCTACACTTTTCTTTACTGAAAGGATTATTTCATCTAAACAATCATATTGTGAATGAAAATGACCCTGGAATTTAAGGGGAAAAGGGAAAAAAGGTTTGACTTTATGATGCAATTAGGTGCAAAAGAAAAGCTCCCTCGGATCCTTAATCAATTAGCAGATGACACAATTTTAGACTGGTCCAAATTCAAAGAAGTTGCAGACAACATTTTTAAGCTGATGAAATTTTAAAAAATCTTTGTCTAATATGATTTTTAGGAAAGCATCGTGGACTATGAAGGAATTACACATGAGTGATTTCTTTATTGTACACAATATTTTCCCAAGCTTTTTGACCGGCAACTGAAAGTGCTGATGAAATCTTAAAATTCTTTGTCCAATAGGATAGAAATTCTTGGACTATAAAGAAATTACACATGAGTAATTTCTTAATTGTGCACAATATTTTCCAAAGCTTTTTGACAAGAGCCACTGTGGGAATAGGTTAAACCTACTATCAGACAATAAGTTCAGACTTGGTCCAAAATTGAAGATTACAACAATGTCAAATTGATAGAATATGAAATATCTTTGTATTTCTTACAATAGAAAACAATGTAGAAAATAAAGGAATTACTCGTAACAAGCATTTTCTACATTTTCATATTGTTTTGTTGAACTCTTTTGAAGGGCGTAAAAAACCTTAATTTTAGGGGAATGGGTTAAACGGAGTATTCTTTTACCTTTAAAATTATTCAATCAATTCTTTGCATACCCTGCTGAAGGCAGGGTTGAGGTTGATCTCGGTCACAAGTGTGTCTGCCCACCAGCATGTTTGTATACTTTAATCTTTTTATAAATTGAAGTTCTATATCAAGATATATTTGGGGCGAAATTTCAAAGAATATTTGTCATCGAGTGGTATTCCCGAATTGTTGGAGTTACATATTTTTTTCACTCAATCACAGAAACTATCTTGTTAACTTCTCTTACTGGTCCTGCTGCTTAACCCTTTCCTGTTTTGCAAAAGTTGACCAATTTCAAAGGTTTTGCAGACGGAAATCTAAAGTCAATTTAATTAGAAAAATAACCATTTTGTAGGGTAGAAAATATTGTGGAAAAATATTAAATTGCTTGTTACAATCAATTTCTTCTTTCTCTACAATATTTTCTCAGTTATAAAATCACAGGGGCGAAAAAACCAGGGATTAAACAAGAAAAGGTTTAACTCATAAAGCCCGGATCATGAATTTGAATCCTATTTCAGCAATTTTTTTGACATATATTGATAAAAGTCATCCCGCAAAACATGCATTTTTTATCTCTTACCAGTGGGTGAATGATAAATAGTGTCCCTAAATGATATGAGCATGTGTGGCTCAGATTTAATCCAGGTGTGGTAAATGACATGAATCCATGTTTGGTTCACCAGCATCTGTGATGTAACTGATTTGTGTTCTTTTCATCCACGTGAAAAATCCCGCTAAATAAGATTTCTGAAGCTCTCTAAAACACAATTTTGTTATTTTGAATGAAAACATTTGACGCCTCCAAGGTTCCACAATTATATTCTTAACCTTTGTCATTATGTATAAATAACCATACTACATTGATGTAAAATCAAAGGGCTGATAGGACTGATAGAACTTATTGTTCATAAATCAATATTTCTTTTAGCAATCAATTTCATAAACAGTTCTGGCATGAAAAGTACAAGCAGGAAGTGTAGACTAAGATCAGACTACTCTTTTATTGTTTAAGTTCAACCAATCGACAATAATGCTTCTCATAAATGACAGCCATTTCGACATGGCCTAATTGTCCTTTACCAAAATACTTCAAAATATTGCCCTTAATTGAAAACTAGCCCTATATTGAGCCATACTTATATAACAAAGATATAGGGAAGGAAGTCTTGAAAAATCTTACAACCCCAAACCGAAAGGCCTAGAGCTTTAGTATTTGGCATTTGACTTTACCTAATGGTCCTCTACCATAGAATTTCGAATGGTTGCTCTTACTTGAAAATTAGTCATTTTTATTTGATCAAAGCTCTTATCTAGCGATGAATAAGGAAATAAGACTCTACCAAAACGGTCGTTTGACATTGTAAACAGCATTCTGTTGGTAGACATATTTCAGCTACTGGAGTGACACAGGCCCTTTTTGGGCCTCCTGTTTGGATACAAATTGCCTTATCCTTACGTACATTTGCAAAATCGTAGTGATTGAAAATTTAATTATAATTATTAGGAGAATAACTTGTAGAAAAAGGAAATATATTGCATGTTGTAATTAAGGTTGCAATCCATTCCATTTCAATTGATTTGGCATGATGGAGTTCGCATACAATTTGTAAATATAGACTTTCAACAATTACCAACTGCTTTCATTCTGATGCGAATATGAATAATGAATTCAATTAATCTTCTCTCATTTCTTTCCCATGACACCCTTCTAGTAAAAACGTTAAACAATTTGAATCGAAACGGTCAATAGTTGCCGGCTATTTGGTAGTTTGTTCCAATAATCCGGGCGAAGGGCTTTCGTTTAACAAATCCTTGCTACGTGTACCAAGCATTAAAATTATTGTAATTTGGGAATAACGGTCTATTTTAAAAACGCTTTGACATATACTCCCTAGGCGCTGATAAAAATCAAGTTTGGGAAATCATTGTAGTAAAAGAAGAAAATGTTGGCGTCCTTTTCTGAAGACTTGTTTATGTTATGACCAGACACAAAACATAATCTTTTTCAATTTCGATCGACAAAAACTACCTTCAGTACTCTGGTGTTAGCACAATAGTATGATCGTGATTTCGCCTTTTCGAACATTATCGTGTTCTAAAGATATCGTCCTTTCGTACTCTCGTGATATCTTCACCGATACTCTCGTACTCTGGCGTTAGCACTATCGTATTCTCGCGATACTCTGGTGTTAGCATGATCGTGTGGACCCTCGCGAATTATTTTGCGGTGACACTGACAGCTATTACGAAGGCACGTGAATATGACGTGGTGCCAAATGATCGGAAAATTACTAAAACCAAGTTTTAACTTGTTGAGGATATCGAGATACGAGACCGCGTCAGTGTGATTTCTTATGTTGAAGTGATCGGACGTGTTTTTCAGTTCTGAGCGTATTCAATAGGAAAAGCACAGTATTCGTTTAAATTGTAAGTAGATAATTCGATATTTTAAGTTTTTTCTTGGGGAAAATTAAGAATGCGGAATTGTTTAAATTGGGCTACTGAGCTTTGTAACGGAATTATTTCTAAAATATTTACATGTAATTACGGATATGAATTGAGAGGTTAATCGTTGATTGATGATCTAAACGTCATAACCACGTTTAAGTCGCCAAAATAAAAAAATAAGCTTAAAGTATATATTAAAAAAAATGTTGGACAATGTTCGAGTCTAGAGTTCTCCACCAGTCTAAATTAATAATCTGATCAATCGACTGTTTGGTTTACAACCACCATCCGTCAATTGGTTTACAAAATGACAAAGACAACCTTTTTATAATCGAATAAAGATCGAGCAATGAAATGTGTAAATCAAAGTACTGAAAGTACGGTAAGCTAGCAAAGCATAGTTTTATTCAGTAATCTTCTTTGTCGAAGGTCATCATGATAAATTAACAAGGTTAAAGTAGCCCAGGACTTAATACATTTAACATGGCAAAATCATAGACTGGTTCAAATTGAAAGAAGTTGCAGACGATAATTTCAAGTTGGTTGAATTTAAAAAAAATATACATACCTTGCATGGTAGAAAACATTGTGGATAATGAAAAAAGTGCCTGTGACAAGCAAGTCACAAGCAATGTCTTCATCGTCCACAATGTTTTCTAAAACTTTTTTTTCTTGAGATGCTCAAAAAGTGGAATTGAGTGGGAATGGGTTAAATAGCATGCTTTTGAAAAAGTTCTCTACAATTTGAATAGAGTTTGCAGTATTCCTGTAATACATAAGAACTACTTTTTATGGCGTAGGCATTCAATGTATTTAATGGTTAAGCCTCCACTGGCAGTTTGCACTCGTTGAACTTTGAGAAGACCTCAGACTTCCGTCTGTCAACTTAAGCTTTCAAAGCTGATGATTTCTAACTAAAAATACTTTAAATAGTGAACGCTTGCACTTAACCCTTTTTAACTGAATAAAATCTTTTTTATAATTAGATAAGAATGAAGTACTGAATTATTTCTATTGGAAACTGATTGACAAATGTTTGAATTACTGGGCCCGCCTACTTCCTCCGTTGCCCGCCCCCTACCCCGACTACAGCGGAAAGTTTCTCTTCGAATTTAAACGGTATTATTTAAACAAAATGCCAGTAGCTAAACTGTACAATGGTTGGTTGGCGACTAAAAAGTCGTAACTACAGCTTGAACAAGCTGTAGTTATAATGTTTATGTCGCTAAACTAAAAGAGAAAACTTCACAAAATGGCGGCCAATGTAAGAGTTCAAACATCTCTTCTGCTTCGAATGAATCATTTCATTGGTCAATTGAGTCTTTAATTGACGGCCGCGACTATTCAATTCCATGACGAAGGTATAAAACGTCAAACAGATGGTGAAGTGCAAGACTAGACTGCACATAAATGTTGACTGATCTCTGTCTTTACCTCCTGCCAAAAGAGGAATATTCCTGGTTCTGCATAAAAGAGGTTACCTGCGATATCGTGGTTGATTCTCTCCTGTTTTGCAAAATTTTAGACCTGTCCAAATTCAAGGGTTTTGCAGACGAAATTCAAAGTAGATTTAATTTGAAAGGTAATCATTCAGTGAGGTAGAAAATATTGTTAAAAAAGAAGACTGATTGTCAATATCAATTTCTTTTGTCTACAACGTTTTCTCGATTATAAATTCACAGGGACGTGAAAAAAACAGGATTTGAACGGAAAAGGGGTTAAAGGGTTGTATAAAGAAAATATCCGAATACTGGCACCCTAGCCTTTGATAGGCTAATAAATATGTCATAAATAGCTATGATAGAACATACCAACCTATTTACACACAACCAAATAATCTTAAATACACTTTTAGACCGTCAAAATAGAAAAAAAAACATTTTTGATCATTGATTTTCTTTTATTATTTATGTGTTATGTAAGCAGCTATTCAAAGGGGAAAAAACTAGGTAAATACATACAGAAATGGCTACCAATAAGCAATTCGTCCTTTTTTTTTATTATGTATGTTTTATGTAAGCCCACATTCAAAGAAAAAAAAAAATAACTTGGTGAATACATCCGTTCTTTTTTAACAATGTTTAAAAAGCTTTTGTTTCTTAACGAGGAAAAGATAATGTGTGTTGGGGGGATGATATTGGTTGCTCTAATTGATTTTTACATCCAGTTATCTTTTTCTCTGTATTAAGAATCTTTGACAACCTCTCGTGTTTAACCAATTACCAGACAAACTTTTAGACAGTTCAAAATTGAAAGAAGATGCAAATGACATTTCAAACATTATGCCCACTGGGTTTTTCATTTCGGGGGTACATGTACCTCCTAACTTTTGAAGTGGAGGGTACAAAGAAAAAGTCGAGGGTACAATGTAACCTAGCTGCGATATCGTAGCCCTCTTTCTGATAATCTGCTGGTGCAGATTATTGGAAAGAGGTCTACAATATCGCCGCTAAGTGTACCCTTTACTCTCAGAATTAGGAGTATACCCTAGATTTTGAAGTGGTGGTACCATAGATGCGATATCGTAGCCTTATTTCTTATCATCTGCAGGTTCAGATCATCAGAAAGAGGGCTACGATATCGCCGCTAAGTGTACCCTTTACTCTCAAATAAGGGGTAGACAATAAAAGCAGACACACCATTTTTTTTAGGTATTCCGAGACATTGGTTTAATATTTTCAGAATCAACAGGATATTTCCTGGCATAACCCTCCACCACTACACACACACACAAACATGAAAAAAAAAAACTCAAACATACACATACGAGAAAACACAAACAATTTTCCATTCAAACTCCGAAGTCTACAAATTGATCAGTTTTAGACAAAGAAATAGGGCTAAAGTGACTCTATTTATAGTTACTATTAACTGTCTTGCACATTAACCCTTTTCATGCTGTATTCCGGTTTTTGCACGAGGTATAGACCAAGATCAGCCTGCACATAAGTGCAATCTGATCTTAGTCTACACCTCCTGCTTGTACTGTTCCTGCCAGAATTGTTTATGGACTTGATTTCTAAAAGAAATATAGATTTTTGAACAACAAGTTCTATCAGTGCTTTCATCGCTTTGATTTTACAGCGATTCAGTAAGGTAATTTATACAGCGTGACAAGGGTTAATTACTTACCCAAAGCTCTATTTCTAAGATCGGTGATTGTAAACTTTAAAAAAGATCACTGTCATTGCGGCTTTCTTTCAGCTTGATTTCCTGAAACTTTCCTCTTATGATGGAAAAACACAACTGATGCAACATAAATGTCAGGTCTGTCCATTCTACCCTAATGGAGCTCAGGGTCTCGGCGTTCATCAAAGGGATCGACGAGGCAAACTCGGGAAGGTCGACCACGTACTTTTTTTCCAACAAAACACGGTCATTTGTTAGTTTTAGTGAATTTTCGAATCATTAATCGAGACTCTTTCCACCCTTAAAGTAAGATTTTCTGATTCGTTGTTCCTTTGTTGGAACTAACTATATCATCAACATATTTTATTTTGTTGTTGATGTTTATTTGCTACCACAGGGACGTGTGACAATTAATATCTTTTAGCTTAGATACGCCAACATAATCACATCTAGATTTAAATCAAAGTACTGAAAGTACTATAAGCTAGCAAAGTAATCTTCTTTTTCAAACGTTATCATGATAAAGAAAGGAGGTAAAAGTAACCAAGGAGTTTACCCATTCCCATACAATCCCTCCTTTTACGCCCCTTAAGAAAATAGCTGTTGAAAACAATGTGGAAAATGAAGAAATTACTTGCTACACGCAATTTATTCATTTTCTACATTGTTTCTGAATGGAGAGATAAATATTTAAGAACTTTCAACAATTTGAAATTGTCGTCTGCAACTTCTTTGAAGACTCTGATCAAAGTCATTTTAACACGATGTGCTCAAGTGAGCGAAAAATACCTCGGAGATGAAGTTGCAGGCAGAGTTTGCAATCTGCCTTAAATACATAAGAACTACTTTTTATGGCGTAGACATTTTACGGATTTAGTGGTTCAGCCTCCAGTGGCGGTTTGCACTCATTGAACTCTGAGAAGACCTCATAATTTTGTCTGTTAAATTAAGCTATCAAAGCTGACGATTTGCTAACTAAAAATCATTTGTTACAAGTCCCCGAGTATGCTACCATGGAACTTATTCTACTGATTGCTTGTATCTATTGCATCAGACGCGAAATAATTCTAGTTTTATTTAAGACGGGTTTATACGAATGTTTGCACATACTTTTTTACAAGATTTTCATTTGAAAGTTTGAATGTACGTTCGCGTAATGACCTTTTTCTGTCTAAGGTCATTAACTTTTCCGTACGTACTTGCACGTGCTGGCCTAAAAAAATATGCGCGAACGGATGTATTTGTACAAGAATTAAATACTGCAGTACGTGAATATAATTGCAATACTTCAAAATAGAGTATTTTCATTGGCCCAAATCGTATCACGTGATCAAATCAATTGCACTTCATACCTCGATAAAAGGCAGAACTATTTTCGACAAAAATAGAAACAAACAAGGTCAGGGATTTCCGATATTGGGAATTCACTTCCAAGAAATACCAAACTTGTTTTGTTACTATTTATAGTCATCACTTTTTGAATTTCGATTTCCTCGAATTCCTTTATACTTCCATGGATTTTCAATAGATAAACAAATAGTGTCCTTATAACAATTATAATGTTCGTTTTAAACATGAAGATTTCGAAAAACTCACATTTATTAGCCGTAAATCCGAGATGTCGAATCGGCTTCGCCACATCAGCATGCATCGTGTCCATGTGGTAGGTTTATATTTCTTGTCTATTACAAAGCATCTATTCATAATTCTAACTGTTATCGACCCAGATATAATAATTTACAGAGTTTAAAGTTAGTATTTCCTCATAATAATTCCAAATAAATCCAACGAATGTTCGAATTTCAATTTCAAAAAACCAAAGCGACGAAATAAAATGTCCGCCGTTTCAACGACTCGAGCGATAAACTGTGTCAATGTATCCATACGCCTGTCAAAGAAAAGTAACTCCGCCCACAGTTCGTTTATTTGTTTTTATTTTCATCTCTCTATCCGTTTCGGATTTGGAAATAGACGTATTGCAATTATATGGGCCGAGTGTATTTTTCACTGCGATTATTGGAGTATAAAGTGCAATTGCCTTAGCACATGGCTTAAACATAACGCCCTACGGGCGTTATTTGCCATGTGCTAAGGCAATTGCACTTTACACTCCAATAAACGCAGTGAAAAATACACTCATCCCTATACTGCACCCTGTCAAAGTGCGATAATTTTTTAGAGAAAGTGCAAGATAAACTAGGAAATACTGTGAGAAAAGGAAAAATTGATTGTAACACTCAAATTCTCCTTTCTCACAAAGTTTAACATAACTATTGTATTTCCCCAGGGTGTCAAAAGATTGTAATTGGTAGTTAAAAAAATTATTTCCGAAACTATATACCATTATCACTTTAATTACAGAATATTTTTAAATGGTATTAAGTTTATAAAACTATTAAAGTAAAAGGTATTTGATCTATTAACATGAGGCCGAAAAAGGCCTGCGTTTCTCCGCGTATTATACTTCTTTTTTTATATGTTTAATGAATCCCCTACCCCCATTTCTGTTCAGGACAAATTTCCTTTATTTTTTTTAATTCAATAAATAGTGCATGTAAATATAAACAAGAAGACTTAGATCTAAGGTATTAGGAACACAATTCACTTGTTTTACTATGTTACTAAATAGATAGTTGTCTTTCTTACACTATAAATTAAGCATAATCCAACAAATACATGTATTTGCCACATAAAGCCTTGTTTTTAGCTCACCTGAGCACAAAGTGCGAGGTGAGCTATTGTGATCGGTCGTTGTCCGTCGTCCGTCTGTCCGTCCGTCCACAATTTCTTTAAAAATCTTCTCTTCCTAAAACAGTAGGCCAATCAGGCTGAAACTTTGCAGGGATGTTCCTTGGGTGAAGTTCTACAAAAGCTGTTAAAAGAATTTAATTCCGTTAAAAACCCTGGTTTGCGCGGCATTTGAAAATGGGAATATTAAGTAAATCTTTAAAAATCTTTAAAAAAAATTATTCTCCTAAACCAGTCGGCCAATCAAGCTGAAACTTTGCAGGGATGTTCCTTGGGTGAAGCTCTAAAATAAAGTTTTTAAAAGAATTTTATTTCGTCAAAAACTCTGGTTGCCGCGGCATTTGAAAATGGGAATATTAAGTAAATCTTTACATTTTTCAAAAAAAATCTTCTCCTCCTAAACCATTAGGCCAATCAAGCTGAAACTTTGCAGGGATGTTCCGTGGGTGAAGCTCTAAAAAAAGTTGTTAAAAGAATTTTAATTCGTCAAAAACTCTGGTTGCCGCGGCATTTGAAAATGGGAATATTAAGTAAATCTCTACATTTTTTAAAAAAATCTTCTCCTCCTAAACCATTAGGCCAATCAAGCTGAAACCTTGCAGGGATGTTCCATGGGTGAAGTTCTACGAAAGTTGTTAAAAGAATTTAATTCCGTCAAAAAATTCTGGTTGCCACGGCATTTGAAAATTGGAATCTTTTGTAAATCTTTTAAAATCTTCTCCTCCAAAATCAGTAGGCCAATCAAGCTAAAAATTTGCAGGAGTGTTCCTTGGGTGAAGCTCTTCAAAAGTTGTTAAAAAAATTTCATTCTGTTAAAAACTCTTGTAACCGCCGCATATGAACATGGGAAATTTTAGAAAATCTTTGTTGTCTTTTTTTCACAGACTACAAGGCCATAGGCATTTATATTTTATATAGAGCTTAATCATATGGTTCTCTACCAAGTGTTTAAATATTTAATCTCTGGGGTCAAAAATGGCCATGCCCCTGAGGTCCGAAAATGCTTAATTAGATCAATTTCAAAAGACTTCTCCTCTTAAACTATTAGGTCTAGGATATTCATATTTGCTATGTAGCATAACTAGATGGTTTTTACTATATCACTAAAAGTTGTCTTCCTCGGGTCAAAAACTGCCCTGCACTAGGGGCCCAAAATTGGGAAGAACGCAAAATTTGAGTATGCTAAAAAAAATCTTCATTTTAAGGAGGGGGGCATTTATATTTTGAGTGTAGCATAGCCTGGCTGTTATCTATCAGTTTTGATTACATTATGCCTGTAGGTTTATAAACACCACTTCCCTGGGTGTCCAAAGTTTGTAAAAATGCTCAATTAGACTATGTACAAGAGTCGTTTCCTCCCAATCTACAAAGTCTAAGGAACTCATATTTTGTATATAGCATATCCAGTTGGTTCTCTACAATGTTAGCTAAAATCTTAGCCTTGGGATAAAACATGGCACTGCCCCAGAGGTCAAAAACTTTGGAAAACACCCAATTAGAGCAACATCAAAAGTCTTCTCCTTCTGAAATATAAGGTGCTGGGCATACATAATTGGTATGTACCATGACTAAATAATGTTGTACTATGTAACAGGAAAATATGCTCTTAGGATAAAAAATGTCTCTGCTCCTGGGGTCGAAAATTGCGTAAATCGCTTTGAAAGAATTCTTCTTCTTAAATATAGGTTCTGGAGCATTTACATTAAAAACATAGGATAGCATTATTGTTATCTACCATGTTTATATCCTTTCGACAGACATGGCCCTTCCCAAGGCATTCAAAGATATGAAAAACGCTCAATAAGAGCATGTTCAAATATCTTCCACTACTCATATATAAGTTGTAATGCATTCATATTTTAATTTATGGTACATCCAGATTATTCTTTATCAAGGTTGCTAAAATTACACCCATTGAAGTATCAGACAGTAATGAGAGTTTGTTTGAAATTTAAATACAATGAATTTCAGGTAGACAACACTGTGAGAAATGGATAAATTGCTTGTCACTCCCTTTCTCACTATGTTTTTTTTTTCAAACCTAATTTCCCTGAGGGTGACAAATTCTTGGACAGTTTGGTAATGGATTAAACTACAAAGCCAAAGGAATTCATTCTTATTGTAAAGTATTACAGGATTGTTTTGTACAAAGCCCAAAATCTTATATTTGTTTAATTTATTTTGCTCAAGTTGTGTCTTTTTTATACTAAAAAGTACTGTAATTTGCAGATGCCTAAGGTGGGCGATTTAGGACCATCATGGTCCTCTTGTTTTTTTTTTTGTTTGTTTGTTTTTCAATTTTAGCTCATCTGAGCACAAAGTGCTAGGTGAGCTATCATGATGGGTCATTGTATAACATAATCCTTTGCGGCAGTTCATATATTTCTTTCATGAAGAAATAAGTAGAGTAGCCACGGTCCGAGTCCATGAGACTATTAATACTAAATATTATGTTGATGGGTCGAAGATAAACTCGCCCATCTGCTGCCAATACTTTCTTGAATGAACATTTTTGAGAGGAAGATGCGAAACAAGATATTTGATTTGTTGAACTAGTATTTTGGTCCCATATGAAAAAGGAAGCAAATGCACAAGACGAGTCGAGAGTTTTGAAATGTGATCGATCACGTATACGACTGTTTGGGGCTTATGCTCTCGGAGTAGTTAGACGTACTAAATATTGTACGGTTAAGAGAAGTTTGAGTTATTGTTAAATAATTCACTATACGATCACTCAGAAGAAATATTGTAGAAGCAGGAGAAAAGACCGATATCATCACACAATTATCTGACGTCCGTCCTTCCGTCTGTCCGTCCACAAACTTTAAAAATCTTCTCCTTTAAAACCAGTCGACCAATGGAGCCGACACTTTTCAGTGGTGTTTATTTGGTGAAGGTCTACGAAAGTTATTAAAAGTTATTAAAAGAATTTCATTCCGTGGCATATGAAAACGGAAATTGATTGATCTAATAATTGGGGTTCAACGCCACTTTTAACAGTATTTCAGCCATATCGCGGCGGCCGGAGCACCTAACAATGGCTTCCTGGTATTTCTCACAACAGTACTACCACTACATCGTCTAAGAGCCTCCAGCTGCTCATCCCACTTAAGTTTATGATTATCCACCTACTGGTAGAAGACATATATCATAAGCTATATACGTCACGGCCGGAGATCGAACCCGGAACCCCGTGATTAGGAGTCCTACGCGCTACCACTGCGCTTTAGCCGCATAAATGCGAAATTTTTAGTAAATCTTCAGAAAATTCTGTCAGAAACTACGAAACCAATGGCAATTATATTTAATGTACCATGTTCTCAAAAATTATACCCCTCCTGTCAAATATCACCGCGCCCCGTTAGATCCTAAGTTAGGAAAACCCTTCAGTTGGAGCAAGTTCATAAGTCTTCGCCTCTTTAGTTATATGGCCAAAGGCATTCTTATTTGGTATGCAGCTGTTTTTTCTTGAGGGTAGTAAAATGCAGGATTATTTGGTAATGGATAAAACTCAAAAGCCTAAGCCATTCATACTTATTATGTAACACTACCAGATGATTTTGTACAAAGCCCAAAATCTTATATGTCTTATATTAATTGGCATTAGTTGCATCTTTTATTATTACAAAAAAAAATAAATAAATAAAAAAATACTTTAATTAGCAGATAACTCATGTGAGCGACTTAGGACTATCATGACCCTCTTGTTCACAATGTTTCCGACAGAGTGTCGACCAACTTATAATCGTTATCTGCATTATTTTTCCACTTGGAAAAGTCTGAAGTTTGTTGTCCGAGAAGGGTTAACTAAATTTTAATGAGCTCTCTTTTTTATTAAAATCAATCAAAAGTTCAAATATACAAAGAACCAGGGAGATAATCCTTATATATCAGACTCAAATACAAAACAGCATTTGTTGTGCCCCTGAGATCGTAAGCCCCACCCACAAAACTCTTCTTTTTTTTAATCAAATAATTTTATCGCATTAAGTAGACCTCGGCCCAAGGAATATTTCTGCAAAAGAATTTATGAAATACATGTAAATTGAAACCTTTTAGAGAAAACGACTTTTAATGATTTTCTATGGACCATAACTGTTTGAAGGAATCTGACAAAGAACAATCTATGGAACAATCCTATGGGATTTAGTTGAGATCTAAAAGGTATTTCTGAGGAGGAGATGTATTTTTTAAGAAAAAAATACACGCAATAACGGACGAACGCACGACAGACAATACGCCGTAACAGTAGGCAGTCGACCTTCGGCTAGTTGAGCTAAAAAACCATGTTGAAGGTTTTGGACATCAACAAAGTTGGGTTACAGGGTCTCTGCTTAGGGGACGTGCCGTAAAGTGTTTAAACTCTACCATTGTCGCTCCTTACCATAAAGAACTCATTTAACCCAGTTTTACACAAACAGGCATATTTGCGCTTCAAAGAATTGTAGTTTTTAAAACACCGAGAAAAAATATTGTAACGAGCATTTTCTTCTTTACACACAATGATTTCTACTTTATGTGGATTTTAATCTTCAGTCACAACCAACTTTATTTTGTCGTCTGCAATCTCTTTCGATTTGGACCATTCTAAAGTAGATTTATGTTTTAACGGGTGAATTGATTCAGGCTGTAGGTACGACGTTCGGAGGGAATTTTGAACTGTTATTTGATTAGCGACTTAGACGTGTCATTTACACTGAAGTTACGGCGTTCAGAAGGTTTGATTTATCGGCTTAAACGGTTGAAACAGACTGTAGTTACGGCGTTCAGATGGAACTTTTAATTGTTGTTTGATAAGCGACTTAAACGTCTGATTCAGACTGAAGCTACGACGTTCTGAAGGAACTTCGGACTGTTGTGTGATTAGCGACTTAAACGTCTAATTCAGACTGAAATTACGATCTTTGGAAGGAACTTTAACTGTTGTATGAGTAGCGACTTATACAATTATAGCTTTAAAAAAAAGACGAGAAAAAATGCTTTTAACTAGCATTGTCTTCTCTTTTTTTCACCCAATGATTTCTACGTTATGAGGATTTTAATCTTCTGTCAAAACCAACTTTGTTTTTTCGTCTGCAATTTCTTTCGATTTTGACCATTCTAAAATTGTTGTATGCTTTAACGACTTAAACGTGTCATTCACACTGTAGTTACGACGTTCGGAAGGAACTTTAAATTGATGTTTGATGAACGACTTAGACGTTTAATTCAGACTAAAGTAAGAATGTACGGAAGGATTTTTGAATTGTTGTTTGATTAGCGACTTAAACATGCCATTCATATTGTAGTTACGACGTTCGGAAGAAACTTAGAATTGTTGTTTGATGAACTACCTAGAAGTCTGGTTTAGACTATAGATAGAACGTTCGGAAGGAACTTTGAATTGCTGTTTGATTAGCGACTTGAATGTCTGATTCAGACTGTAGTTACAATGTTTATGTCGCCAACAAACCATTTTCTCTTGTTCTTTTTCTTAGTTGTTGTTAATTGTTACTGATTATTAATTTTTTCAAAACAACACCGTTTACATGTTTGTATCTCAGTTGAACTTCCTGTCGGAAATCAGATGATGTGATCAGCGATCCCCGATTGTACGAGAAGGTTTTTATTCAAATACACATTAGGTCCTTCTTTATCATGAGAGCCTCTTTTCGTATTAAATATCTACTAGTTCATTATCTTTTCTCTTTTTCTGAAAACGCGTCATTCTTAAAATGAAGTGCCAGTTTTATAAAAACTAGGTATAGATCATAATCAGATTCCATCACCTGCGCACCTGTATTTGTAAATCCAATATTCGACGCACCTACTCTTGTATTAATAAATTAATTGAAGATGACGTCGTTTATGACGTATTTTTAAGTAATTCCACGAGAGCGTTAAGTCAACTTTGTTTAAAAGATTGTTTATCCCTGCGTAACGTACAGGTTAGACTTTCGGCATTCTGGTAATTATTTTCATTATTACGTTTTTTTTTTTCATTATTTTTCTAGATCTAGATCTATCTGAATAATGAAGAAAGTGTGAACTTTTGATTGAATAAGTTATTGTAAGTGTTTATAGAAAATATGAATAAGATGGAGTCGGTGTCAAAGTACTTAAGAACATTGTGTAGATGTATTTGTTTTTGTTTGAATGGGGTTTTACGCCGCTTTCAACAATCTTTCAGATATATCGCGGCGGCTGGAACACCTAACAATGGAATCCTGGTAATTTTCACACCAGTACTACCATTACATTCTTTCCTAGCCTCCAGCTGCTATCCCACATAAGTCTACGATTATCGACCCATTGGTTAGAGACAAATAGTCGGAAAGGATGAGTGCCGCCGTCGGGAATCGAACCCGGGATCTTTAGATTGACAGGCCAACGCGCTACCAACTGCGCTGTGACGGCGGCTAGATGTATTTGTTATTGATACGTGGAATCTTAGTATTCTTTTACGATATATTTTCAGGCATCAGCTTTGGTCTGTAGATATTTGAGAAGGCACCTTGGCGATCTCTGAAAAACCAACCTAAGAGCAAGGTATGAATATTCTGATGATACTTATTGCTTTAAAAAATTAATTTCTTCATATTTTTTCTTATCTAAACGATCAAAATAAATAATTTCCATCGACTTTATCTTGTACTTTGCAACTTCCGTTTATTTGGATGAGTATAAAATACGATGTTTGGTAATGGGTAAAATGTACTTAAAGAAAGTAGATCTATAGGACGACGTACTTTGATTAACATTATAATACGTTTCACAACTCTACGGTGCAAAATTGAAATGATTGGATACTCGATGACATTTTACCTTACTGTAGGATATAATTTCTAACATCAGATATCTTTAATGATTTTGTTGTGTAAAATCCTACTTCCCTGGCTGGTACATATTATTTGGTAATAGTGTTGCTATATAAGATATCATGTTTATGTCATTCTACCTTACAGTAGAATATGATTTTAAACCGCATATATATATATATATATATATATATATTTTTTTTTCATATCACGATTTCCTTTCATGATTATAATTTGAGTGGTGTAAACATATCATTTTTCTGTCATTCTACCACACTGCATTATATTAACCCTTTTCATGCTTGATAAAATCTTTCCATTGATATTAAAAAGCTAAAAGCATTGGAAAGCCTCTAGTCTTTGTTGGTCAGTATTTTCTCGAAAATTTATTTATAAACATTATGTATGGCTTGAAAAGGACAAGCAGGTGGTGAAGACTAAGATCAAATTGCACATATGATTTTTATCTATACCTCCTGCAAAAAATGGAATATTCCGGGCTAAGCATGACAAGGGTTAAAACACACACATTCTTTAAAACTGTTTTTTAATTTCAGAAAAGATATACAAGCTGTAAGAAAGGCGTTGTTCTAGACCCGAAAGATAAGTAGAGTCAGGTAAGGGGTTAGATTGCAAAAATTCGTAATTCTCAGCACATGACAAGAAAGTCATGGTCCAAATTTGGGACAACAGCAGCCTCTACAATATGACTATGATTTCCGTGTCGAGTATGGTCGGTAACATCATAGATAAAGGAGATACTGCTGATTTCAAGGATTTGTTTACAAACTCTTTCCAAAACAACTTTTTACGTCTCTCAAGAAAAAAAAAAAAAAAAAAAAAAAAAAAAAAAAAACTAGAAACACTTTGGAAAATGAAGGAATTGCTTGATTTATCCATTAGGAGTTAAAAAGGTCCCCAGCAGTCAACAGGTAGAATCGAGCAATCTTTTACTTAACCACAATGTTTTCTTTTCAAAAAGACGACAAAATTTAAAACTCTAACAACTTAAAATTGTTGTCTGCATCTTTCGTCCTATGGGTCACATATAATAAACGGGATAAAATTGATATTGAGAGTAAACTATAGAATGCAATGTAAATGCGTAACAGTAAGGTAGAATGGCCGTTTTACGTGAGTAAAAAAGCTTTCGAACCTGATTTGATTTTTTACTTTTTATCGTTTAATCAAGGACATTGAAAGGCTAACTATCTTCACTCTCGGCTGTTAGAATTTATGGCTCGCTAAACACGCCAAATGTCCTCTGACAAGGCAGTTTGCCTGAAATATAAAACGGGTTTATTTTGAAAGGCTTACTATCTTCACTCTCGGCTGTTAGAATTTATGAATCGCTAGACACGCCCACTGTCCTCTGACAAGGCAGTTGGCCTGAAATATAAACGGGTTTATTTTGCAAAAATAGATTCAACGTCCCTTTTATTTCATACTCGTAAAAATATTGTTCAAAAGAAAAAAAATGCTTGTAACAAACAATTTCTCCTTTTTCCACTATATTTTCTAAATCATAGGATGGTTTGTTTTCAAATTGCACCCAATTTTCATCACCCACTGCCTCTTGTCTCTATTTGGAGCGGTCTTGAAAGGGTTAAACGTGGTAACAACAGATTGAATAAGCCGTAGTTTCGAGGTTTAAGTTTCCTTCAAACGTAAACAGTTGATATAAATTTCGAAACAGTGTACTTCCATTTTAAATTAATAAAGTCAGACAACATTCTAAAAGTCAGCGGCGATCCGTCAATTGCACAGACTGTCCAGGGTCAAAATGTTTCGGTTTTGAAGATTTGGTCATTCTACCTGACTATAAGTATATTTTTATAATATCAAAACAAATGGCCTACGCTCGAAAAGATATATTCTCTAATTGTTTGTTATATGGAGTTTCCAGATGGCCCCTTTTCGCATGGCAGATCAAGTGTTTTAATCTATTTTCAGACAAAATGGCAGAAAACAATTTTGGAGAGAAAAGGATGTTTGATGAGCCCCAGAGTGACGAGGAGAGTGTTGGATCCAGCAGTGGTGGAGAGAGTGACGTTTATGAAAGGCTAGATGTATACGAGATGAGAGAAATGGAACTGAATGCCAACAGAAACAAATCAAACAAACAAAAAATGAGTGAGGGAGAGGCAAAGTGTGACAGTAAAGAGTGTGTGTTAAATATGAGTGGAAAGTTTGCGTTGTATTTATGTTTTGTATGTGATATGTATTTATGTGATGAGTGTGTGAGAGTGCATGATAGAACTCATGATTTTGTAAGAGTTGTTATAGTTAAGAGCGAGGAAAGTAAGACAAAGAGAATGAATGAAAGATTGTTGGAAAGAATGAGGAGAGAAAGAATGTCAGACAGAGAGTTTTATGAAGAAAATATTAAAGTGTGTGGAAGAGTAAACGTGAAACATGAATTGGATAAGAAGAATTGTGGGATATCTGGATTATGTGGATTGAAGGATAAAAGGTGGGTAGTTTTGGATTCTCGTAATTCTTGTATGAAAATAATTAGTTCCGTAACCAACACGTTACTAAGATACGTCCGGTTTGGATCAAAACCTCGGGATGTTACAGAAATAAAACAGAAATTTACTGATCCGAACTCAGCGTCCGGCAGTAAATCTGATGTTTCTGGGGCAGCCCGGGATGATCAGGATAAACACTGTTTGTTAGCGGTAACTTTTCCGTTTATAAAACAAATCTGGTTTATAGACGTGAATCAAACTCCGGCAACCAAAACTAAATCTATAGAAATGCAGAAAGAATGTTGGTCTATAGATTTTAGTGAAGATAAGATTTTTACCCTCTGTAGGGAAGATGTCGGATCTGAATATCGTGGTTCTGTCGACATTTTGTCTGCGGAGGGAAATCCGCTTAAAGTTATACAGGTAGGCTTCATACCTGATTTATTATTCTCTGGCCTCGCTGTGTACGAACACAAAATCTATGTGACTGATTACTATAACAACAAAGTATTGTGTATAAATGTGGAGGACGGGAAAACTATTTCAGAACTCTCTATAGAAGAGTTCTCGAGGCTGAGGGGGATCTGTGTGGACCCCAGTAATAACGTGTTTGTATGTGGACACTACAACAACAAAGTGTATAAACTGTCTCCAGATTTACGTGGATTTGAACCATTAAATCTGGACACAGATTTTACACGGAAACCAGACAGGATTTGTTTTACGGGCGGAAAATTGTTTGTCAGCCATTTTGACTGGTCTCCATCTCCTCTACGTAACACTGTTACTGTGGTCCAGCTGACATAACGTCTCACCCCACCCACCTGTATTGTTGCATTTATACTAGCTTACATTATTCCATTAACGTTACGTTGTCTTAACAACAAGTGATGTTCCATTGTTACCATGGTTACGATAGAATGTTGTTGCCATGGTTACGATGGAACACGCCGCTGAAATTCTTTTCCCGTCACTATTTTTACACGATACTTTATCTGCCAATAAAATACACTGTATTGCTTTAAGCGAATAAAAATTTTGTCTTCTATTATAATTATCAGTCCCTATTTACTGAATTTATTTACTTTTGTTTGTTTTAAATTGAAACTTTTTCGAAAATTATTGAACGAGAAAAAAATAATGATAAAGAATACTGTCGGCCTTAACCGACCTCGGAACTATAAACCATATTTGTTTAAGCGGATTCGTTACATGTTTGTACATATTTTTGTCTAGCTTTAATTGTATGAAAGTAATACTAATATCAAATTAATAATTATTATTTACTATTTCATGAATTTTTAATTATTTGTTTTTTTATATTTAGTAAACACGAACTTTGTTTATCCTGTGACATACGCAACAGATTAAACGATCCCTCTTTGCACGAAAATGGCGAAAACAACTGTTGCGAATCCTAAACTACCCATAATACTCGACAATTCACATAATCAAAATAAACTTAAACATTAAAATAAAACCGATTAATAACAATAATAAAGAAAATAATACACGGATGCGTAGGTTCTTTAAATATTTTTCCTTTATCTATCCAATTCATGTTTCACAAGGAGAGAGTGAGTGAAATAGATTTGTTGTTTGTATTGTATTATTATAAAAATATTCTTCGTGTAAATAAATTCCATATTTTATGATATTAAAGAAATGTTAATTATATTGGACTTCACCTGAAATTCTGTTGTTTTGTTTATTTTAAACTGCACCCCTCCCCGCCCCCCCCCCCTCCACTGCTTTTCCCCACCCACTTGTAATGAATGACACATATGAAGTCTGCAGAACTTTATCTTTCACTCGGTGCTTTACGAGTTGCAATCCTGTCGAAGTTCAAATCGTTGCCTCCAAAATTAAAGTGCATATGACACTGCCAGAACGAAACGAAAACTTGTGGTAAAAGGAATCATCCCTTTCACGGATCTTTGTCGATGTACTTCTAAAATTTTGTAACTACAGCTTTACTCGGGTCCTAGATGAAAGGCTTTAAAAGTACACCGACAAATGTATAACTATGAATTAGTTTGAAACTGCACCCCGCCCCGTTACCCCCCCCCCCGCTCCCCTTACCCACTTAATGATGGAAATATATTAAGTCTACAGAACTTTATCTTTCACTCGGTGCTTTACGAGTTGCAATTAATTATGGGCCATTTGCATTTAAATACCGTGGCAAAAGGATTAATTGTCTACAGTGTTACGTGGTGATCGTATCTAGTCCGTCCTGTCTGTCAGCCCGATTAGCTCAGTAGGTAGAACACTCGACTTCAAACCTAGAGATCGCGTGTGTAATCCCCGGTTAGGCCAAACTAATTGACCAACCGCAGGCTTCAATTAGGGAATCAACCAACCAGTTAAATCATTTATTCAGTCCGGGCTTGAGCTCTGAACTCCAACATTGGCCGCCATTTTTGTTAACTTTTTTGTTGGTTTGACAACTAAAACGTCGTAACTACAGCTCATTCAAGCTGTAGTTACGACATTTAGGTCACCAACCAACCGTTTCACTTTATAGTTACATGCTACTGGCCATAGATTTTGCAAAATAACGCCGTAAAATCGAAGCGAAACTTCCTGTTGGAGAGAAGGGGCGGGGCCAAGGGAATCAGTGGGCGGGGCCAGCGATTTGTAAATTGTTCTTAAACCGATGCCCTGTGTGACGGTGATATCCATACAGTAATTTAATCCATTCTCAAACAATCACGCGTTTTAACGCCTCTTGAAAATTGTATTTGGACTATTTTCTAGAAAAGAAGAAATTGTTGCTTGTTTCACTATCAATAATGTTGTCTATCCAAAAAAGTAACATCCCACAAGCTAAACATTGTCGTCTGCAACATCTTTAGAATATAGACCAATCTAAAGAGGCTTTGTCCGGTAAAAGGTAAAGAACCAGGAGGGGCTCTCGACAGTCTCGTCGTATATCCATACATTATCCCAATAACAACTGACCTTCATCTGGCTGCGTCGCTCTTATGAGCATGTCCTACGATAGTGACGATAAATTAACGAAATACTTACAAAATATAAACATTTATAGTCGCTGTCTGATGCCAAAAATACGTCAACACAGCCACAGTAACCATGATTTGGCGATGTGTGAACTAAACTGTAGTTACAATGGTTTGTCGTAATGTCACCTCGCCAATGGTTTGTTGTAGGGGAAAGGTAGTTGTTGTTACAATGATATGTCGTAGAATGGATTCGGTTGTAGTTACAATGGTTTGTCGTAATGTCACCTCGCCAATGGTTTGTTGTCGGGGAAAGGTAGTTGTTGTTAGAATGATATGTCGTAGAATGGATTCGGCTGTAGTTACAATTATTTGTGGAAGAGTCAACTCAGCTGTAGTTACAATGATTCGTCGTACTGAGCTGTAGCTATACTGTTTTTTTGAAGAGACAACGCAGTTATTATTACAATGACATGTTGTAGAATGAATTCGGCTGTAATTACATTGATAAGTAAAAGAGTCGACTCAGCTGTTGTTACAATGATTTGTAGAAGAGTCAAATCAGCTGAAGTCACAATGATTCGTAAAAAAGGTCAGCTCAGCTGTAGTTACAATGATTTGTAGAAGAGTCATCTAAGCTGCTATTACAATGATTTGTCGTAGAGTCAACTCAGCTGTGATAAAAATGAATTGTTGAAAAGTCAACTCAGTTGTAGTTACAATGTTTTGTAGAAAGATCAACTCGGCTGTAGTTACAATGATTAGTCGTAGAGTCAACTCAGCTGTAGTTACAATGATTTGTCGTAGAGTCAACTCAGCTGTGATAACAATGAATTGTCGAAGAGTCAACTCAGTTGTAGTTACAGTGGTTTGTAGAAGAGTCGACTCAGCTGTATTTACAATCTTTTGAAGAAGAGTCAACACAGTTGTTGTTATAATGACTTGTAGAAGAGTCAATCAAGCTGTAGTTACAGACATTTGTAGAAGAGTCAACACAGTTGTAGTTACAATGATTTGTAGAAGAGTCAACTCAGCTGTTGTTACAATGATTTGTAGAAGAGTCAATCAAGCTGTAGTTACAGACATTTGTAGAAGAGTCAACTCAGTTGTTGTTACAATGATTTGTAGAAGAGTCAATCAAGCTGTAGTTACAGACATTTGTAGAAGAGTCAACACAGTTGTTGTTACAATGACTTGTAGAAGAGTCAATCAAGCTGTAGTTACAATGATTTGTAGAAGAGTCAACTCAGCTGTTGTTACAATGATCTGTAGAAGAGTCAACACAGCTGTTGTTACAATGATTTGTAGAAGAGTCAACTCAGCTGTTGTTACAATGATTTGTAGAAGAGTCAACACAGCTGTTGTTACAATGATTTGTAGAAGAGTCAACACAGCTGTTGTTACAATGATTTGTAGAAGAGTCAACTCAGCTGTTGTTACAATGATTTGTAGAAGAGTCAACACAGCTGTTGTTACAATGATTTGTAGAAGAGTCAACACAGCTGTTGTTACAATGATTTGTAGAAGAGTCAACTCAGCTGTTGTTACAATGATTTGTAGAAGAGTCAACTCAGCTGTTGTTACAATGATTTGTAGAAGAGTCAACACAGCTGTTGTTACAATGATTTGTAGAAGAGTCAACACAGCTGTTGTTACAATGATTTGAAGAAGAGTCAACACAGCTGTTGTTACAATGATTTGTAGAAGAGTCAACTCAGCTGTAGGTTTAATGATTTGTCGAAGAGACATCTCAGCTGTAGTTATAATGATTTTTAGAAAGGTCAACTCGGCTGTAGTTACAATGATTAGTCGTAGAGTCAACTCAGCTGTAGTTACAATGGTTTGTAGAAAAGTCGACTCAGCTGTATTTACAATCTTTTGAAGAAGAGTCAACTCAGTTGTTGTTACAATGACTTGTAGAAGAGTCAATCAAGCTGTAGTTACAGACATTTGTAGAAGAGTCAACTCAGTTGTTGTTACAATGACTTGTAGAAGAGTCAACTCAGCTGTTGTTACAATGATTTGTAGAAGAGTCAACTCAGCTGTTGTTACATTGATTTGTCAAAGAGTCAACACAGCTGTAGGTTTAATGTTTTGTTGAAGAGACATCTCAGCTGTAGTAATAATGATTTGTAGAAGAGTCAACTCGGCTGTAGTTACAATGATTAGTCGTAGAGTCAATTCAGCTGTAGTTACAATAATTTGTAGAAGGTTCAATTCAGCTGTAGTAACAATGATTTGTAGCAGAGTCATCTCAGCTGTAGTTATAATGATTTGTAGAAGAGTCAACTCAGCTGTAGTTACAATGAATTGTAGAAGAGTCAACTCAGCTGTAGTTACAATAATATGTAGTAGAGTCGACTCAATTGTAGTTACAATGATTTGCAGAAGAGTCAACTCACCTGTAGTAACAATGATTTGTAGAAGAGTCAACTCAGCTGTAGTTACAATAATTTGTAGAAAAGTCAACTCGGCTGTAGTTACAAAGATTAGTGGAAGAGTCAACTCAGCTGTAGTTACTAAGATTAGTGGAAGAGTCAACTCAGCTGTAGTTACTAAGATTTGTAAATTTATTATATCATTATATGTCACCCCCTGATCGACCCATCAATTTACAACATTCTGTTTAACAAAGTCCTCAGCTGGTTTCTTCATATAGGGTGATAGTAAAGCTATCAGATTCAATTTTGCACGCAGACGAATGATGAATCTTGAAATTTAATTCAAAAACATGTAGACGAAAGTTAAATTGCACAAAATTTGATAAGGCTTTGTCCGGCATTTAGGTCTGTACGTACATCTCGTGCAAGAAAACAAACTAAACAAATCAATCAAACAACAACAACAACTAAAACAATGATCAGTCAAACATCGGTCGACCAATGAAATCGTACCTTTGGCCCAGAAGTGAACATTTATCTCAGGCATTTTGTTGAAACACTTTTCGTTAACGGATGGCACAAACGTCGTAACCACACTTTATTCAAGCTATTGTCATGTTGTTGTTTTTTGTCGTCGAGCAACGATTTGTTTTTGCTTGATGTCTCTGGCCACATATATATAATTTACAAAATAACGTCGTAACCTCAGTCAAACCGCCATGTTGTAGATAGGTTGGCATTACCAGAGATCAGTAAACAACCGAAATATCAACAAGCTCTGTAAAATACTTGAAGGAATAATTGTCCGACTTTACGGGATGTTGACAACAAGCTCTGTAAAAAACTTGAAAGAATAATTGTCCGACTTTACGGGATATTGACTCGAATGGTCGATTTTCATAACCGTTGTAATTTTCGCGTCTCTTCAAAGCCTCATCAAAGTACAGAAAGTACTGTTGAAGAGCAAATTTGATTAAAATGCTTTCCAGCTGTCTAAAGAATTTGTTTGAAGAAGCGTATCAATCGTTTATCATTTGATTGCATACAGCGCTGTCTTGTAAATTGATAAGTCTTTTTCTACCCAGAAAAAAGAGAGTTTTAAATTTCATGAACCTGCTGTCTGCATATGAACTGAAACTATTTTTATGCTCCCCGAAAGACGAGCATATAGCCTCCGTCTAAGTCTATCCGCCCGTCCTTCCGTCCGTCCGCCTTGATTTTTCCACAACCCTTGGGCTAATTATTAGATGAAACTTGGCATGTGAATTCCTTATGATAATGCACGCAAGCATTTTCAGGGTTTTTGGATATTTCCAAGGTCACAGCTCAAGGTCAAATATTCAAATTGAGCTTGTCCGGAGCATAGCTCCTGCAATTATGGATGGATTTCAATATGACTTAGGAAATATTAAGATAGCTATAAGGTCAATGTCATAGCTGAAGGTCAAATCTTAAGATTAAGCATGTTCTGACTAAACTCCTAAAATATGGATGGATTTTTAAATAACTTTTGCACAATTGTTCTCTATCATGAGTAGTTGTGCCACTTGAATCAAATTTTTAGATTTCCCCAAGATCAAGGTCACAGCTAAAGATAAAACGTTAAAATCAAGCATATTCTGGAGAAGGGCGAGCATACAGTCGCCGCTTCGTCTGTCCTTTCGTCCGAACCTTTTTAGGAACCTTTTTCCCTGTTTATTTGATACTTTTTATGACAGGGCTATATTCGGGGATCATATTCCGTCTCTGGCGGCTATTGTTAAATAATCTAACTTGGCATGAAAGTTTCAATATTATTTAGTTCATGCTAATTTATTTTAGTTCGATTGCTACAAAAACTTTAAGCTTATAGAGTCGCTCTCGAACACACAAACCAGGTGTTTTCAAGTCTTTGAAAGAGAGGCAGTGGTTTTACCCCAATGCTACCTACTTCTACAGCTGGGTAGACCGGGGTTGGCTATTTAGTGTCATGCCCATTAACACACCCCGGTGGCACTGGGGCTCGAACCCGTAACCTTCAAATCACGAGTCAATTACCTATACAACTCGGCCATCGAGGCAGTCAATTACACTTCAGAGATTGAATTGCTGAACCTTTTCCCCCATAACATCCTCCAATGGAAGACATTGTCGAAAATAGAGGAATTGATTTTAAAATGCAGTTTCTTCATCACTTTTTTTTTCAAGATGGTAACAGATCAAATTCAAAATTTGAAGTTTGCTTCAATTTGAATCAATCTAAACTTTTGTCATCATATGGTAAATTTAAGACTGTCCAAATTGAAAGGAATTGCAGACGACATTTTTTAACTTTGTGAAATTTTAGATCTCCAACTTTTTGTGTAGAGAACATGGAGTAGCAAGAGGCCCATGAGGGCCTGAGACGCTCTACTGGTTATCAAGTTTTCCGTTAAAGAAATCTGATATTTAAGGAAGTTAATTGCTCAAAGAAGAATGCATAAAGAAAAAAAAGGCTTTATCCCCTTTATTATTTTAAGCAACAATTCTCAAGGCCCCTTTTCCCATGTTTCATGACGGATCCACTCCATCTCCAAAAGAAAGTTACCGTATGACCCTGCAATCATTTTATGAATATTTAATCAGAATCTGACAATAATTGTGGACTTTATCACATAAACAGGATTGTTTTGAATGAAAATCAATAAGGCCCCCTTTCCTGTCTTTTCTAATGGATCAATTTCAATCCAAAAGAAACTTTCCTTACAACCCGACAATTGTCCTGTGAAATTTAAAAGACAATTTGATAATGATTGTGATCTTCATCACATACACAAGAATTTTTTGAATGTTAATCTGTAAGGCCCCTTTTCCTGTGTTTCACATGCCACAATTATTCCATGCATCTTTGAAGAGAATCCAATAAAACTGTTGACTTTATTGTGTTAACAAAGATATTAGATTCAAGTTCTCATAAGGCCCTTTTCCCGTGATATTTTACTGTTGGTCTTATCATTCTGTGAAAGTTAAAAGTGAATCCGATGAAATATTGGGAATTCATTATGTTTACTAGAATATTTAAAAAAAAAATCATATGACCCCTTTTTACATGATACTTGATGGATTGTACCCAGTTCTGAAAAGAACCATCTAAGTATTTGTACAATCATTCTGTGAAATTTTGAAGTGAATCCGGTGAAATCAAGGGACATTATTGTGTTAACCAGAATATTTAAGAGAGTTTTTAATAAGGCCCCTTTTTATGTGACACTTGCAATAGTCAGATCCACTGTCAAAATCAGCAATTGGAATGATGGTACAATCTATCTGTTTAATCTGTGGAATTATTGTGTTAATGAGTTCATAGTGAAATCTTCAGAGGGCCCCTTTTCTCATGATACTTTACAGAACAAACCAAATTTCAAAAGGAACAATTCTAATGAAGGTACAATCATTCTTTAAAAGTTAAAGAGAATCAATGAAAACAGTTGACTGAATTGTGTCAAGAATTTTTGTAACAAAATTTTCATTAGGCCCCATTTTCCGTGAAACTTAACAAATCAGACCCAATGTACAAATGAACAATCCTAAGGGTAGTTTGAAGAAAATGATAAAGACTGAGGACTTTATTGTAATAATGATGTTTTGTAATAAAATTGTGTCACTTAACCAATCAGACCTAATTTACAAAGGAACAATCCAAATGATGGTACAATCATTCTATTAAAGTTTGAAGAGATTCTGATAAAGACTGAGAACATTGTTGTGTTTATGAGGATTTGGTAATAATTTTTCATGCAGTCCCTTTTCCTATGATACTAGACAGATCAGGCCCAATTTGGAAAGAAACAATCCTTATGATGGTACAAACATTCTGTGAAAGTTTGAACAGAATCTGATGAAAACTGCAGACTTTATATTGGTGTAAAATTTCTAAAATAAAATTTTCATAAGGCTCCTTTTTCTGTGATACATGAAGGATCAGATCTCATGTAAGCATCAACAATCGTGATTATTGTACAATTATTCTGTGAAGGTTTGAATTAAATCCAATGAAAGCTCTGGACTTGGTTACAAGGATTATAGATAAAATTCTCAAAAGGCCCCATTTCCTATGATAATTATTAATTGAATTTTCATATAGCACCTTTTCCCATGTTACTTGGTGGATCTGAACCAATTCCAAAGGGAACTCTTCTTACAAAAGTCTAATTATTCTGTTTGAGTATAAAGATAACCCCATCTCATCTGTGGACTTACAAGCATTAATTAAGATTTTTTCAATTGAATTTTCCTAAGGCCCCTTTTCCTATGTTTCTCAATGGATTTGAAAGGAACAATCCTTATGATGGTACAATCATTATGTGAAAGTTTGAAGTCAATCAGGTGAAATCTAGGGCCATTATTATGTGTTAACTAAGATTTTTTTATTAAATTTTCATAGGACCCCTTTTCCTATGAAACTTGATGGATCAAACCTTTTTCCGAAAGGAACAATCCATTTAATGTAATGATCATTTTTGGAATGTATGAAGAGAATTTGTTGAACACTATGGACTCTATTGTGTTAACGAGGACTTTTTCAATCCAGTTTTTCAAGCCCCTTTTTCCCTTGGTCCTTGACTGATCATACCAAATCTTGAATGGAACAATTCTTATGATGGTACAATCATTCTGTGAAAGTTTGAAGTCATTCAGATGAAAGCTGTGGACTCAAGAGTGTTAACAAAGATCTTTGAATTAATTTTTAATAAGGCCCATTTTCCTATGTTTCTTGAGGAATCATATCCGATTCAGAAAGGAACAATCCTTATGATGGTACAATCATTCTATGAAAGTTTGAAGGGAATCCGATGAAAACTGTGGACTCCAGAGTGTTAAATCGGATTTCTTAAAAGATTTTTAAGGCCCATTTTCCCGTGTTTCCTGATGGATCTGACCAAATTCCCAAATGAACAATCCTTATGATTGTACAATCATTCTGTGAAAGTTTAAATACAATCTGATGAAAACTGATGGACTCTAGAGTGTTAACGAGGATTTTTTAATTAAATTTTCATAAGGCCCATTTTCCCGTGTTTCTTAACGGATCATACCCAATTTCGAAAGGAACGATCCTTATGAAGGTACAAACCTTCTGAGAAAGTTTGAAGAGAATCCGATGAAAACTGTGGACTCTATCGCGTAAACGAGGATTTTTAATGGAATTTTTAAATGAATTTTCATAAGGCCCCTTTTCCCATGTTTCTTGACGGATCATACAAAATTTCGAAAGGAACAATACTTATGATAGTACAATCATTCTGTGAGTGTTTGAAGAGAATCAGATGAAAACTGTGGACTCTATCGCGTAAACTAGGAATTTTAATTGAATTTTCATAAGGCCCCTTTTCCCATGTTCCTTGACTGATCATACCCAATTTCGAAAGGAACGATCCTTATGTTGGTAAAATCATTCTGTGAAAGTTTAAATAGAATCTGATGAAAACTGTGGACTCTAGAGTGTTAACGAGGATTTTTTAATTAAATTTTCGCAAGGCCCCCTTTCCCGTGTTTCTTGACGGATCATACCCATTTTCGAATGGAACGATCCTCATGATGGTACAATCATTCTGAGAAAGTTTGAAGAGAATCCGATGAAAACTGTAGATTCTATAGCGTAAACGAGAATTTTTAATTGAATTTTTAATTAAATTTTCGCAAGGCCCCCTTTCCCGTGTTTCTATACGGATCATACCCATTTTCGAAAGGAACGATCTTTATGATGTTACAATCATTCTATGAAAGTTTGAAGAGAATCCGATGAAAACTGTGGACTGTATCGCGTTAACGAGGATTTTTAATTAAGTTCTCATAAGGCCCCCTTTCCCTTGTTTCTTGACGGATCTGACCGGAGTTTGAAAGGAACGATCCTTCTGATGGTACAATCATTCTGTGAAAGTTTGAAGGGAATCTGATGAAAACTGTGGACTCTATCGCGTAAACAAGGAAAAGTTTAACGGACGGACGCCGGACGGACGGACACACGGACGCCGGACGAAAAAAGCCATCGCTATAGCTCTAGTGGACTTCGGCCAGTAGAGCTTTAAATAAAGAAATGGGTTAGCACAAGCAATTTCTTTATTTTTCTTTTTTTCCAGTTGTTGTCTTGGAGGAATCCAAGTGCGTCATTGTGTGGGAATAGGTTTATATGGTTACACTGTGGTTCCTTATTTCACCTGTAAAGGAATTAATTGCCTGTAACAACCAATTTCTTAATCTTCCACAGTGATTTCCAAAGATGTTGGAAGTGTTAAAAATCATTGTGTGGGGATGGGTTAACCACGAAATCATTGATAAAGAATCCATCTAGTCTATTCTAAGAATATATTACAATGTACACATCTAGTCTATTCTAAGAATATATTGCAATGTACACATATTATCTATTCTAAGAATATATTACAATGTACACATCTAGTCTATTCTAAGAATATATTGCAATGTACACATATTATCTATTCTAAGAATATATTACAATGTACACATCTAGTCTATTCTAAGAATATATTGCAATGTACACATATTATCTATTCTAAGAATATATTACAATGTACACATCTAGTGTTTGTAAAACAGTAAAAGTGCAGTTAAGTGAACTCGATCGTATGACCTGATTTTCAATGAGCTATCATTGAGCCATAATAAATGCAAACTGTTATTTTCTGTTTGTTCTACGACTTGTTTGATTAAATAAATTTTCGAACGAAGAAGCAACGAACGAAGAACAAATGTATTCTGTACGTACAACATTCTTGAATCGAGAGAATATTTGATTGTTGTTCCTCTCAATTCCCTGCTTTCCCCTTAACTATTTTGAGAGCAGTTCAAAAATTGTTTATCCGACACCAAATGTACATACTAGTAATGCCATGGGAGAGCTATTTTCTCTTAAAAAAAAGTGGAGAAAACTTTACGTTAAACGATGTATACTCTACATCGTTTGGGAAAAAATTCTTACAATTTAGAAAGTTTCCTTTCGATTCTGATTCCTTGTTACATATCAGTACATATATATGGACCAATCAAAGAACAAATATCGTTAGCCACTCTGGGAAATCAAACCCGTGACCTTTTGTTAGGAAAATCGGCGTTCTACCCGGTCCCTAAAAATGACCAACACGCAGATGAAATCTTATTGGCGCAGTAATCAAGACCCTTTTATCTGATATATGATATATGGTTCAGGCATAAGGCCTTATTAGTAAACTCAAATAACAGTGCTTAAAATTTTGACGATTAACGAACTTTCGTAGGTTTGGAAGTCTCTCTAAACATATATTTTAAAAAGGTTGATTTTCAAAACATTTCACATCGTGTAAATTCTAAAAAATGTTTATAAAATCTACTATTCTAAAATTTAAGTTGACATGTCGTCTGCTCGATAACATAAGATGACTCTGACAGAAAATTGTGTTACCGTAGTAAAGTGACGTAACCCCACTCCCGTTTGTGTTACCGTATAAAAGTGACGTAACCCCACTCCCGTTTGTGTTACCGTATAAAAGTGACGTAACCCCACTCCCGTTTGAAATACGCTATAGATCCACAAGATATAGAGATGTGTAAAGATGGTCATCATTTAAAAAAACATACGAATTTACCTCCCGACTTAATTCACATGTGTTCTTTTACTCACCAAAGTGTAGCTTTAAATTGGCAACATTGGCAGCTTTGTTGTTTTAACCAACGCATTTTATCGGTCACTCATTGTCTGTTCTAACTTTTAAAGCTTTAATTTTTAAACCGCCCTTTTAATTGTTTTTAGAGAACGGTCTTCGTCTAGTGATATATTAATACTGTCGAGCTATACACTTGTTAAAGAACCCAGATAAAATATAAATCAATTGTCACGAAAGACTACCCCGTGCCAATATTTCAATATATTTGAAAATGATTATCTCCCTTTCGCCACATGTTGTTAATCTTTGTGTGTTTCCTGGTCAAGAGAGTACCACTTATTCCTACGTTTTGACATACAAAGGAAAAAGTGGTCACATAATAAAACCGGAAAGGGAGAATTTTCTTATGTGGCACGCAATTGCTCTTTTCTCACAATGTTTCCATCGAAAATGGATGGAAAATGATTATCTCCCTTTGGTCAAATGTTGTTAATCTTCGCATGTTTCCTGGTTAACCGATTACCATTTATTCCTACGTTTTGAAAAAGTAAAGAAAAATATTCACAAAAATAATTCCGGAAAAGGAGAATTTTCTTATTTGGCACTCAAATCGTTATTTTCTCATAATGTTTCCCATCTAAAATCAACTACCCTTCCATTGTTATCAATTTACAAAATTGAATTTGTCATATTCATTTGTCTAAGCTAACTTTCTTAACAAATATCAAGTCGAATGAGAAACAAATATGACCTCAAAAGTTCAAATAAAGATTTTTCTAAGAATTCACCTAGTGACCTAGTTTTACACCAATATGACCTAATATCGAACTTGACCACGATATTATGAAGACAAACATTCTGACCAAATAAGGACATTTGAGCGCTCAGTTACCTAGTCACCTATTTTTTTACCTCATGGGAATAAAATCGGACTTAACCAAGATATAATAAAGACGAACATTCTGACTGAATAGCACGACTATTCAGCAAAAATGAGGCCTCTATAGTGCTCAATTTATTTCATAATTTGACTTTAGGACCTCGTTTTATGAAGACATTGTGCCCAGATTAGCTAAATAGGCACATGCACAACGACATATGAAACTGAACAAGTGTTTGAAGTTTAATCAAAATCGATTTAATGATATCAGAGCATTCGTCCAACGAAAACGTCGATTTACGCAGTGTGACGGGGGCCTTTTTTAAATCAACAGCCATTTTGAAAAAAAGAGAAGCTTAGAGCACTACTAGGGGAGAAACCAAACAAGTGTCTGGAGTTTGAACGAAAACGTAAATTTACGCTGTGTGACGGGTGCCTTTTTTAAATCAACAGCCATTTTGAAAAAAAGAGAAGCTTTGAGCACAACTAGGGGAGAAACGAAACAAGCGTCTGCCACGGTTTTTCAACAAAACCTGTCCAACGCTTACATGGCATTTTCAAGACAAGAAATGTTGATTCATATTGTAAAATTTCGGCCGTTTTAAAACTAGTGGTTATGTTGAAAAAGAAATGAGGCGTTTGCAAATAGGAGGTTCTGAACAAGTTTGTAAGTCTCATGAAAATCTGTCAGATGGTTAAAGGTTATTCGGAAGGATAAGAAAATATCAATTAGCTGAGTACAATGGCGGCCTTTTTGAAAACGGCGGGCATTTCGAAAAAAAGTGTCTTGTGGAACTAGAAGTGATACTAAACAAGAATGTGATGTTTCATCTAAATCGGTACAACGGTTGCATTGACATGAAAATGTGGTAAATCGAAAACCACAGTGGTTTACCTTTCAGAGCTAAGGGGCTTCGAAAGAATGTAGTGGTTGTACTGGTATGAGAAATACCAGAAATCCATGGCGCAATATGACTGAAATATGATTGCATGTGGCGTTAAACCGAATACAAACAACAACCAAGGAATATTTTACATGGAAGGGGGATGTATTGCTCTATAATTAGGTTATGTTGTTTCTTCTTTTTCCGTTGTTATTTTATTGACAACATTATTCAAGGTAGATAACAACTAGTGCTTATAATGGAAAAAGGGAATGCTTATAATGGAAAAAGGGAAAGTTCTTTTTTTCAAAATGACCCATTTTTTTATATTATATAACATGAATTAAGTAAACACAATTAAGCGTTACTAAAGGTTGATTTAGCTTGCAGCCCCATCTTCAATCAGATTGGTAAAATATTATCAAGCATTAATTCTTACGAAAAAATAACGAAGTAATCGCCTTAAGGCTTGTATTCTATATTATACAACTATCAAATCAGGTCGTTATTTTTTCTTTTTATTGAAAAGTAGTTAAAGGCGAGTGAACGAAATGAATATAGCTGTTTTTACGATATTTTGGTCTCCAAAAGACGATATAATTATAAAATTTCCTTGATACAAGATATTCTAAATTGAGTTTAAAACAGAAAAGAAAAAAGCGACATTAAATTTTTTCTTTCTGCAGATCGTTTATCGTAAGGCAAACGCAATTTGATTACCCATTCCTAATTCTTTCTGCAGATCGTTTATTTAAAATGTCATCGTAAGGCAAACGCAATTTGATTACCCATTCCTAATTCTTTCTGCAGATCGTTTATTTAAAATGTCATCGTAAGGCAAACGCAATTTGATTACTCATTCCTAATTCTTTCTGCAGATCGTTTATTTAAAATGTTATCGTAAGGCAAACGCAATTTGATTACCCATTCCTAATTCTTTCTGCAGATCGTTTATTCAAAATGTCATCGTAAGGCAAACGCAATTTGATTACCCATTCCTAAATCTTTCTGCAGATCGTTTATTTAAAATGTCATCGTAAGGCAAACGCAATTCGATTACCCGCTTTTTCGCTCTGCGAGAAAAAGGGGGAGAAGGATTGGAAAACATTGTTAAAAATAAAGAAATTACTTGTAACAAGCAATTTCTTCTTTATCGACAATGTTTTCTACCAAAAATAGACAGAAAGAAATAAAAACTCTCTCAATTTAGAAATTTAAACCGGTTTTTTTATTCAATATGGACAAGCCTAAAATTACTGAAGAAAATCATATCTACCTGAATGCACCAATCAGTTACCGCATGACCTCGACCCATTTACATCAGAAAATACAAATCGTCTCTTGTCAGGATTTATCTGTTTGTATGAATTAACCAGATGTTTATCTTATATTTTCTCACGTTCACAAACATAACATGATTTTTTTCATTTTCTCTGCTAAAACGGAGGACAATTTTCTTTGCTTATTAGTCCCCCACCGGTTACCGATTGGGGGACTTTAGGTTTGCTCGATTCCGTCCGTCTGTCTGTCTGTCCGTCTGTCACACTTTTGTCCGGGGCATATCTCCTAAAACCATAAGTGCTAGGAACTTAAAACTTTATACACTTAAAGATCACAATGTGGAGAAGTGTCATGTTAAAGAACGGCAAATCTAGCCTGCCTATTTTTTGAGTTTGTGGCCTTTATTGTTTTTAACTTTACACTTTTGTCCGGAGCATATCTCCTATAGAAAAAGTGCTAGTAATTTGAAACTTTAAACACTTACAGATCACAATCTGGTGAAGTGTCATGTCTGAGAACGGTAACTCTAGCTTGTCTATTATTTGAGTTATTGCCCTTTTTTGTCTTAAACTTTACATTTCTGTCCAGAAGATATCTCCTATTCCATAAATGTTAGGAACTTCGAACTTTATATACTTATAGATAACAATGTGGAGAAGTGTCATATTCAAGAGCCATAACTCTAGCTTTCTTATTTTGAATTATTGCCCTTTGTTGTTTTTAATTTTATATTTTTGTCCAGAGTATATCTCCTATACCATAAATGCTAGGAACTTCAAACTTTATACACTTATAGATAACAATGTGGGGAAGTGTCATTTTCAAGAACCATAACTCTAGCTTGCCTATTTTGAGTTATTGTCCTTAATTGTTTTTCACTTTACATTTTTGTCCGGAGCATATCTCCTCAAGAATATGTGCTAGTAACTTGAAACTTTTTACACTTATAGATCACAATGTGGAGAAGTGTACTGTCTAAGAACGGTAACTCTAGCTTGTCTATTTGAGTAATTGCCCTTTGTTGTTTTAAATTTTATAATTTTGTCCGGAGCATATCTCCTAAACCATAAGTGCTAGGAATTTGAAACTTTATACACTTATAGATCACATTGTTCAAGAATCCTTATTCTGCCACGCCCATTGTTTGAGTTATTTCCCTTTGTTGATTTAAACCTTGTATTATAAGAATCGTTACTCTCCTATGATTATTTTTTGTTTTGTTTTGTTTGTTTTTGCCCTTTGATTATTCTAAATATTCCTAATATTTAATAACCGTGATAAATTGATCTTACACTGAAACAAACAATTATGCTCTATTTAAACCTTTCACAAGCAATAAATTTTACACTTCTCCAAATTTGAAGTGAAATGGTTTTAAAAACTTTTTAAATCCGGTAGGGGACTCCTGTATTGCATAGCAATACGACATGCACTTGTTAGTTTAGTTGTTGAAACGAATTTATTTTTGTTCGATTGCGACAGAATATGTAAGCTTATGGAGTCACTCTAAAACACTGACAATCCAGATTTCTTCGTGTCCCCGAAAGAGAGGCAGTAGTGTAAACCGACTGATATACAATTTTACTGCTGGGCAGACTCGGGCTGACTACTAAAATTCCTGCCAATGAACACACCCCGGTGACAGTGGGCTCGAACCTGTGACCTTCAGATCATGAGTTAAGCATCTACACCATTCGTCCATCGAATCATTAGTTTCGCTCTGTCGCTAACTTTAACTGACTTGTCTCCATATTTGTTTATCTGTCGTCGCTACCGTAGAATTTGTCCATATGTATAGTCTCTACCGTAGCATTTGTCAATATGTATCGTCGTTACAGTAGCATTTGTCCATATGTATCGTCACTACCGTAGCACTTGCCCATATCTATCGTCGCTACCGTAGCATTTGTCCATATCTATCGTCGCTACCGTAGAATTACCCATATCTATCGTCGCTACCGTAGCATTTGTCCATATCTATCGTCGCTACCGCAGCATTTGCCCATATGAGCTTCGCTCTCAGAAGACTGTTATTTATTAAGGAGGATGGTGCGAAAGACAAAATGAAAGTACTTTGAGCCCGGTCTTGTTCTTGATCAATTTCGGTGGAAGTTTAAAGTCAAGTGCCCTGGCAACTGAGCTTATGGGCTGTCTAATGCTTTTTCTCTCGTATTTTTTGTTTGTTTATCGTCCCTACCTTAGTATCTGCCTATATGAGCGACGTCTACAGATGAAGGTTAGTAATGGTGGAGAATAGTGTGAGGAAACAGGACGAAAGTTCTAGGTGATTTATCAGGTTCTTTCACGTCTAAGATGTATAGCATCGTAACAAAGGTCTTCGGTAACGTCTGGGGGAAACAGGACGAAACTTCTAGGTGATTTATCAGGTTCTTTCACGTCTAAGCTGTAAAGCACCGTTACAAGAACCTCGGTAACGTCTGGGGAACCATGAGAAACTTCTAGGTGATTTATCAGGTTCTTTCAAGTCCAAGATGTATAGCACCGTTACAAAGGTCCTCGGTAACGTGTGGGGAAACAGGACGAAACTTCTAGGTGATTTATCAGGTTCTTTCACGTCTATGATGTATAGCACCATTACAAAGGTCCTCGGTAACGTCTGGGGAAACTGGACGAAACTTCTAGGTGATTTATCAGGTTCTTTCATGTCTAAGATGTATAGCACTGTTACAAAGATCCTCGATAACGTCTAATCCGAAAGACAAATTCCGACAGTCTGCGGATTGCTAGGCCCGCCCACTTGACTCCAACAGGAAGTTCGACTAGATATCAAACGGAGTTGTTTTGCAGCATTAATAGCCAAGAACACATCATTGTAACATAAAAGTAAGATAGGCAGTGTCTTCAAATCTCGAGATCGCATGTTCGAGCTCCGGTCTGAAATAATAAACTAAGTTTTTGTCTAAAAATCTATGCCGATCGAATTATTTCATTGATCAACCGAGTTTTGATTTACCGCATAAGACTGTTTAACTGTTCATTTGAATAATCGTTGCACCCCCCCCCCCTTTCAGTTACTACGTTGGCTCCGCCCATCGACTTCGACAGGAAGCTTCTCTTCGATATTTAACGGCGTTATTTTACAAAATTTATGGCCAGTAGCATGTAACAAACTAGAGGACCATGATGGTCCTAAATAGCTCACCTGGGAGATCTGCTAATGAAAGTAACTTTTTTGTACAAAAAAGACATACCTGGAACCAGATGAATATTACAAATATAGAATTTCGGGCATAGTACAAAACCATTTAGTAATGCTACATACCAGTTATAAATGCTTTAGGCTTGTTACAAGCAATTTTTTCAATTCCCACTATGTTTTCTACACTAAAAGCTACTTATAGTTTAATTTCAATCCAATTTGAATTGCCAACACAAATTATTTCGGTTTGAACCAGTCTTGAATTTTGTGCTGGTCATGGGTGTAGAGAAGAAGAATATAAAATTGCGCTTATTTGGCGTGTTTCCTAACTTTGTAACCATGGGGCGGGGCCTATTTTGACCCCAGGGGCATAATTTTTAATTACATACTACAAAGCCACCTAGTCATCTAAATGAATGACTTCATTGGTCAACTAATTATTTGACTGACAGCCACAATTGGTCAGATCTCCACAAATCATCCGTGAAACCAGTGAAATACGGAAATAATGTAAAATAACACATATTTCAACATAACAGTTACTTTAATGCTATGTCCCATGATAATCAACAAAAAATATCTAAATACTAAACTATGTAAGAATCATGTCATACTTTTGTGCTATAAAAGTATCCATTACGTAAACGCTTTCTCTTAATTGATAATACAAAACAAGCGGCGCTTGAGCGCCTATATCGCTCGAAAGGCCTGGATATACTGAATATTTTCTGGAATTCGATATACATGTAACCTGAATCATCTTGGAAAAAAACACACCAAAAACAGAACCTGATGAAGGGTCGCTTCACTCATTCCCAATCAACTGTTCCAAACTGAAAGAAGCTGCAGACGACAATTTAAAGTTAGTGGAATTTCATTTTTTTAGTCTTTGTGGATAGAAAACAGTGTGGACAATCAAGAAATTGCTTTTTCTTCATTATCCACAATGTTTCCAAAGTTTTTTTTGTTTTTGTTTTTTTTTTCTTAAGGGGCGTAAAAAGAAGGGATTCTGTGGGAATAGATGATAACAGAAACATTTCAGTGAAAACTAGTTTAAGTCAATGAGGTATATTAAGAGTGTTTACAAACGTTCATTATATACCATATATGGAAATTAGACCCACCCATGAAAGCTGAATGTTTTCAGTCGATTAATTTCTTTTCTATGAATTTGATAGAGGTCGCTCAATTTTTTTTTCTAATTTTTTTTTCTAAATCTGGTAAAAAGCTTATCAATATTTTTTAGAAAATATTTTCAAAGTTTTCAGTATACACCATATATACAAATTAGCCCCATAAAACCAATGTTTTTGATCAAATTTCTGTGGATGATCTGGTAAAGGGTCATCAAAGGATCGTTCCTACGCAATTTAGTTGGACTCATGCCAAAAGTTTCTGAGGAGATTTTTTAACCCTTTCTTGTACAAACCCGGGTTTTACATTGCTGCGAATTTATACTCCAGAAGACATAGTGGAAAAAGAAGAAATTAATTTCTCCTTTTCCCACAATATTTTCTACCACATAGGATGGTTTCATTCAAATTGCATCCAATTTTTATTGTTGTCTGCAACCTCTATCAATTTGGACGATTATGAAATTCCCGAGAACAGGAAATGGTTAAGAAAAGATTAAGGACGGACGCACAGATAGACCCATGACGAACACTGCACCATGGCAATTGCTCGCTGGTCTTGAGACAGTGGAGCTAACAAACATAAAAAAAACATATCCTAGGGCTAAGAAGAAATGCGTGCAGACACTCAATTAACACACCATATTATCACACGATGCGATGTAATTTTTCATCTACTCACAATGTTTTCTGACTTCTATGGCACTAATGTGTCTTGAAGAGTACTTTGTTACTCGTTCGTCTAGAAATTTATGATAGGATTCACAATCAAAGATCACTTTGTCTGATATCCCCCCCCCCCCGAAGAAAAATATTGAAGATTACTTTGTTACTTGGTAGTCTAGAAATTGATTGATAGGATTCACAATCAAAGTTTACTTTGTTTGATACAACCCCCCCCCCTTAAAAAATGAAATTAAAACAAAACCTTAGTTCTAACAATCACACATAAAACAGTTACCATCTAACCCATTACCAGATAGCCAAATTTTAGACTGGTCTAAAATTGAAGGGAGATGAGGACAATCTTTTAAATTTGATGATTTTCTTTATGTTTTTCAATTATCTTGGTAGAAAACATTGTGTAAAATGTAGCAATTGCTCATAACAACAATATTTTCTGTATTGTTTTTCTTGAGGGGCGTCAAAAAGCGTCAGGACAAAATTTTTGACGGATCCAAATTCAAAGAAGTTGCAGATAATAAGAACTATAAGATGGAAATTGTGTAGAAACCATTGTGATTTTCCAAAAAATCTTTTAAAATACTTTGCTTTCTACCAGAAAGGTTATTTTCAAATCAAACCAAATTTTCGTCTGCAAAACCTTTGAATTTGGACAGGTCTTAAAGTTTGATAAAAAGGAAGGTTTAAATTGTCACCTGCAACAAATAGGTTTGCAAATAACATAATTTTAAAAGAATGTTTTTGCCCTAATTTTCCAGTTAAAAGCCTGTTGAAAAGATAACAAGAGGACCATGATGGTCCTAAATCGCTCACCTGAGGCATCTGCAAATTACAGTACTTATTTGTATAAAAATGACACAACTTGAGCAAAATTAATAAAACAAATATAAGATTTTGGCTTTGTACAAAACAATCCAGTAATGCTTTAAAATGAAAATGAATGCCTTTGGCTTCATAGTTTAATAGATTACAAAACTATCCCAGAATTTGTCACCCTCAGGGAAAAAGGTTTAAAAAAGCATTGTGAGAAAGCAAGCAATTTCTCCATTTCTATTTAAGAAGAATCATTTCAATGCGATTATGCAATTTTCAATTCCAGGAGCAGAGACATTTTTTATCCTAAGAGCATATTTTCCTGTAACATAGTACAAAATCATTTAGTCATGCTACATACCAAATATGAATGCCCTTCATCTTATATTTCAGAAGGAGAAGACTTTGAAGTTGCTCTAACTTTTGGTGTTTTCCAAAATTTTGGACCTCTGGGGCAGTGCCATGTTTTATCCCAGGGCTAAGATTTTAGCTAACATAGTAGAGAACCATATGGTTATGCTATAAATCAAATATGAATGCCTTAGACTTTGTAGATTGTGAGGAGAAGACTGTTGAACATGGTCTAATTGAGCATTTTTACGAACTTTGGACACCCAGGGAATGGGTGTTTTTTAACCTACAGGCATAATTTAATCAAAATTGATAGATAACAGCCAGGCTATGCTACACTCAAAATATAAATGCCCTCCGCCTTAAAATGAAGAATTTTTTTCAACTTACTCAAATTTTGCGTCTTTCCAATTTTTTGGACCCCTAGTCAGGGCCCTTTTTGACCCTTGGATGAAAACTTTTTGTGATATAGTACAAAACCAACTAGTTATGCTATATACCAAATATAAATATCCTGGACCTTATAGTTTAAGAGGAGAAGCCTTTTGAAAATGCTCTTATTAAGAATTTTTCCAAACTTCGGACCTCAGGGGCGGGGCCATTTTTGACCCCAGAGATTAAATATCTAAAAACTTGGTAGAGAACCATATGATTAAGCTCTTTACAAAATATAAAGGCCTTTGGCCTTGTAGTCTATGAAAAAACAACATCAAAGATTTACTAAAATTTCCAATTTTCATATGCCGTGGTTACAAGAGTTTTTGACGGAATTAAATTCTTTTAACAACTTTTGAAGAGCTTCATCCAATGAACATCCCTGCAAAGTTTCAGCTTGATTGGCCTACTGGTTTAGGAGGAGAAGATTTTTAAAGATATTTAAAGAATTACTAAAGATTCCCATTTTCATATGCCGCGGCAACCAGAGTTTTTGACGAAATTAAATTCTTTTAACAACTTTTGAAGAGCTTCACCAAATGAACATCCCTGCAAAGTTTCAGCTTGATTGGCCTACTGGTTTAGGAGGAGAAGATTTTTTAAGATATTTAAAGAATTACTAAAGATTCCCATTTTTATATGCCGCGGCAACCAGAGTTTCTGACGAAATTAAATTCTTTTAACAATTTTTGAAGAGCTTCACCAAATGAACATCCCTGCAAAGTTTCAGCTTGATTGGCCTACTGGTTTAGGAGGAGAAGATTTTTAAAGAAATTGTGGACGGACGGACAGACGGACGGACGGACGACGGACAACGACCGATCACAATAGCTCACCTCGCACTTTGTGCTCAGGTGAGCTAAAAACTCTGTACCAAACCTTTTATTACCAGTCATTTTTGTGTAATCTCAACTCTTTCCTTCACCCTACTGGGCTTGTGCAAGCCATTTAGTCCTTGAACGTGAAACTCTGGGGATCAAAACTGAATAATTTAATAGTTAGTTTTGTCTATCAAAAACGAGCGATCTGATTGGTCGAAAATTTAATTCATACTTCCATGAACAAAATTTTGAGCACGCAGTCATTTCGTATGCTTCCACACAAAATAGTTCCATTCAAAAAGTTATCAAAATTCGTAAAGTTGTTGCATTTTTCGCTCGATGCTATTAAATTATAAGAAATGAAGAGAATAATTTTTGTTTTCATGGAAATATGAACCGAAAAACCTAATCGAAGTTATGTATGAACCCGCTTCGCGTATTCATACAGTGTGATTAGTTTTTTCGGTTCATACCTTCATGAAAACAAAAATTATTCTCTTCATCTCTTAATTTAAAAACAAAACAAAAGGACTGCTTCATGCATTTTGAATCTGAAAGTTTAACCCTTTCCAGTACAATCCCTGCTTTTTTAAGCCCAGGTCAGTGACTAATGAAATAGAGTACAGAAACATTTTTTGGTTAACCCATTCCCACACAACAAAAATTTAGACTGGTCCAATTTGAAAGAAGCTGCAGACGACAATTACAAGTTGATGGAATTTTAACTTTTTTGTCTTTTTAGATAAAAAACATTGTGGATAATGAAGAAATTGCTTGACATAAGCAATTTCTTCATTTCCAACAATGTTTTCCAAAGCCTTTTTCTTAAAAGGCGTTAAAAGGAGGGCTTGTGTGGGAATGGGTTAAATTTCAATTGTGACCTTGACCTACTTGACCTTGGATCACTGACAACAATTTTATACAGATTCAAGGTCCTAGGTCAAATGGCTAATGAGCTAAAGAACAGAAATGGTTTTTGGTCAAAGTTCATTTTTTTGACCTTGACAAGCTTGACCTAAAAACAATAAGACACTTCCTTGGATCACTGACAATAATTTGATAAAATTTTAAGATCAAATGGCTTATTAGCTAGTGAACAGAAACAGTTTTTGGTCAAATTACAAACTGAGAGCAATTTACATTAGATGATAATCAGGTGACATATGTTTTATGAAAAATCATGACCGTATGATAATGCTAAACAAGTATCTATAATGCTATTACTTTGTGGTAAGTTTAATTAACAACAAATAAATCGGTTTTAAAAGTTTAATCTATTTTTTAGTCATGTATTATACAAAAAATGTCGATATTGCAGTCTCCTTGATCATTGATAGCACACTGTACTTTGGTGGGTCAGCATGAAACAGTTGTAACTGCCTTTAAACATATAGGCAGTTACATCTGTTTCACACTGACTCATTGACTTGTCAAAAGCACAAACTTCCTCAAAATCTCAAAATTCAACAAATGGTAGCCAAACCTACCTTAACCCTCTCCGACTGTTTGAAATTTAAGACTGAATGAGACTTTTTAGACAGCATCTCAAGTTGACGGAACTTTCAGTGTGTCCGTTTTTCTGGGATAGAAAAAGATGTAGAAAATGTTTGTAACAAGAAATTTCACCATTTTCTTCATTATTTTTCTAAATTCCTTTCTTGGGTGAAATTTATTGAAAATTCTATCAACTGACTGAAAAATCTTCTAAATCAGTCTTAAATATCGTCATCTAGTACTGGATTAACCCTTGTCGTGACGGATAAAAAATTCAAAGTACTGAAACCACTGATGGTACTAGTCAATATCTATTTCGAAAATCAAATTTCAATAACAACTTTGACTTAAAAGGGACAAGCAGGCGGTGTAGACTCAGATCAGACTGCACATTAGTCTATATCTCATACCAATACTCGAATATTCTAGGTTCAGAATGACAAGGGTTGAATTGAGCTCCGACAGCTCAGTTTGTCTGACGTAGCAGACGACAACTTTTTTATGATACCAAGAACGATACTCGAATTAATCATTGGTTGGTGACCTCAACATCTTTGTTGTACATTACAGTGGAGATCAATATTGCTGCTCAAGAGAAAAATAATGATTTGATTGCTAATTTTATTTTATTTTATTCAAATTGTGAATTATTTTACAATCATATTGATTGGATCAACAAAAACTACCTGTCCAATCATTTTTTTATTGACTCTTGAGTTTGCCTGGCAATTTTCATGAACCCGTCTGACCCATAAATTCTATTATGGGTTCCATAACACTAATAATGATTATTAATATATATATATTAAGCAATCACAGAGCTTGCTAAGGAAATTTGAAACTGGACTGGTGAAGGAGACTGGTTGTCATTTACAAGTCAACAGGTAGTTCTGCTGTAGAATGTTACATCCTTGTGACCAGCCTCTCATGATTGTTTGTCCTTTGAACTCTGTTATCGATGGTTTAATTATTTTCTGGCGTAACGTCCTTGGCTGTTCTAGTGCGACCCTGAAAAACCAGGCAAAACTTTTGGTTAACTTAATTCATTCACACATAATGATGCTTTAAACGCCCCTCAATATGAAAACCTTGGAAAACATTATGGAAAATAAAGAAAAAGCTTTTTTCAAGCAATTTCTTTATTATCCACAATGCTTTCTACCCCAAGTCATATATTTTAAAGATTTCACCAAATTAAAATTGTTATCTACAACTTCTTTGAATTTGGAATAGTCCAAAATTTCATTTTTGAGAATGGAAAAATCATTACCAAATGACAAAACTTTAGACTGATCAAATTTGAAAGAAGTTGCGGAATTTAATTTACAGTTTATGAAATTGTAAAGATCTTTGTATTTTGGGGTAAAAAAAGAATTGCGGGAAATGAAGAGATTTAAAGAACAGATAGCTCCATTTAATAGCAACTTCTGGTTAATTTCAACAAAAGTGCAGACAATTTGGTGTTGCAATTAACAACAAGAGGACCATAATGGTCCTAAATCGTCACCTGAGGCATCTGCAAATTACAGTACTTTTTAGTATAAAAGACACAACTTGAGCAAAATAAATAAAACTAATATAAAATTTTGGGCTTTGTACAAAACAATACAGTAATGCTTTACAATAAAAATGAATGCCTTTGGCTTTATAGTTTAATCCATTACCAAACTATCCAAGAATTTGTCACCCTCAGGTTTGAAAACATAGTGAAAACGGAGTGACAAACAATTTATTCATTTCTCACAGTGTTTTCTACCTGAAATTCTTTGTATTTAGATTTCAATCAAACTCTAATTACTGTCTGACACTTCAATGGGTGTTATTTTAGCAACCTTGGAAGAGAACAATCTGGATGTACTATAAATCAAAATATGAATGCATTACAACTTATACATGAGGAGTGGAAGATATTTGAACATGCTGTTATATCTTTCATATCTTTGGATGCCTTGGGAAGGGCCATGTTTGTCCAAAGGATATAAACAGGTAGATAACAATAATGTTATCCTATGTTTTTAATGTAAATGCTCTAGAACCTATATTTAAGAAGAACAATTCTTTCAATGCGATTTACGCAATTTTCGACCCCAGGAGCAGAGACATTTTTTATCCTAAGAGCATATTTTCCTGTTACATAGTACAAAATTATTTAGTCATTCTACATACCAATTATGTATGCCCATCACCTTATATTTCAGAAGAAGACTTTTGATGTTGCTCTAATTGGGTGTTTTCCAAAATCTTTGACCTCTGGGGCAGTGCCATGTTTTATCACAGGGCTAAGATTTTAGCTAACATGGTAGGGAACCATCTTGATATGCTATATACAAAATATGAATGCCTTAGACTTTGTAGATTGGGAGGAAAAGACTATTGAACATGGTCTAATTGAGCATTTTTACCAATTTTGGACAACCAGGGAAGGGGTGTTTATTTACTTAGAGACATAATTTCATCAAAACTGATAAATAACAGCCAGACTATGCTACACTCAAATTACAAATGCCCTCCTCCTTAAAATGAAGAATTTTTTTAGCGTAATCAAATTTTGCGTTTTTCCCAATGTTGGACCCCTAGTGCGAGGAAACAACTTTTAGTGATATAGTACAAAACCATCTAGTTAATTTACATACAAAATATAAATATCCTAGACCTTATAGTTTAAGAGGAGAAGTCTTTTTAAATTGCTCTAATTGAGCATTTTTCCAAAGTTCGGACCTCTGGGGCTGGGCCATTTTTACCCCAGGGATTAAATATTTAAAAACTTGGTAGAGAACCATATGATTAAGCTCTATATAAAATATAAATGCCTTTGGCCTTTTAGTCTGTGAAAAAAAGACAAGAAAGATTTTCTAAAAATTTCCCATTTTCATATGCCGCGGTTACAAGAGTTTTTCACATAATGAAATTCTTTTAACAATTTTTGAAGAGCTTCACCCAAGGAACACTCCTGCAAAACTCAGCTTAATTGGCCTACTGGTTTAGGAGGAGAAGATTGTTAAAGATTTTTAAAGATTTCCTTAAGATTCCATTTTTCAAATGCCGCGGCAACCAGAGTTTTTGACGGAATTAAATTCTTTTAACAATTTTTGTAGAACTTCACCCAAGAAACATCCCTGCAAAGTTTCAGCTTGATTGGCCAACTGGTTTAGGAGGAGAAGATTTTTAAAGATTTACTAAAGATTCCATTTTCAAATGCCGCGGCATCCAGAGTTTTTGACGGAAATAAATTCTTTTAACAACTTTTGTAGAACTTCACCCAAGAAACATCCCTGCAAAGTTTCAGCTTGATTGGCTTACTGGTTTTGGAGGAGTAGAATTTAAAGAAATTATGGATGGACGGACAGACGGACAGACGGACGGACGACGGACAACGACCGATTACAATAGCTCACCTCGCATTTTGTGCTCAGGTGAGCTAAAAATCCAACATAAAAAAGTATTCTTCTACCTTATTCGAATTTTGTATCAACCCCTTCCTGTTCAATCTACGGTTTTTATATCCCTGCATTTCTATATGTGAGAAGCATTGTGGAAAAAAAAAGAAATTGTAACAAGCAATATCTTCTTTTTTCACAATATTTTCTATCCTACTGAATGGTTATTTTTTCGAATAAAAATAAAGTTTTACTTGTGGTCTTCAAAACCTTTGAATTTGGTCTAAATTTTGCAATACAGTAAAGGGTTAACCTATAGCCTGATTTAGACCTTTATGCTTTAATTCACTCCCACACAATCCCGCCCTAGAAGCTGTAAAAACATTGTGGGAAATAAAGAAATCGCTTGTTACAAGCAATTTTTCATTGGACACATTGTTTCTATAAAAAAAAAAAAAAAAAAAAAAAAACATTTACTTGTCTGCAGCTTCTTTCAATTTGGACCAGTCTGAAACTTTGTTATTAGGGAATGGGTCAAAAGTTCAATTGATGGTCATGCTCACTGATCTTCAACAAATAAATGAGAGCATATGGTTTTGTGCCACTTTCAACAGTATTTCAGTTGGATTGGGGCAGCTGGTGAATCTAATCATGGGTTTCTGCGGATTGTATAAGCGAATACTATTTAAACACACATGATAACATTAATATATTAACATTTTCTTAACTCACTACACTACTCTACTGTATAGACCATACTTAAATGTATTCTCTGTCGGAAATATGCATGCTGTCCTTGCCTATATACGAATCGCTTCCATTACATATATACATTTGAGTATATCCCGACCTCACACTTGTACTTTGCTAACTATTGAACATCATTTGAGTCAAAAACCAGCCTCTTTTCGTGTTTACTTTTTCCTGTGTTTTATTTAGGGGAACCAATAATTAGGCGAGAACGGTTCATTCAGGATGATTTTTCGGGATGCATTTATTCTTTTGTTTGATTGACCGGAATAACTCATTGTCCGTTACAGATTCTCTGGAGCTATTGTTTGTGCGGGAATCTTTCTACATAACTGGAATAGAAACAATTAAAGGTAACCAAGTGTTTATTTCCGGACAGTGTTTCTGGCCCGGATACGTCCAGCGCCATTCGTGCAAATGGATAAGCACTTAAACTAGTTGTTTGCAAAAGAGCCTCAAATTCCGAGTCTGGCATGGAACGCATCCATGTATATGCTCATTTATGTTATGAATAGATTTGGCCAGAAATACATGGGTTTGATGGTGTAAAACATTTGTCTATCCCGATATGTCCGTTGAATCATGGTATTGCATGAATCCGTTTGAATCATGGTATAGGACGCATTTTCGTATTTTCGTAAATGTCCTGGCGTGAAAAGTCCTGAAATTGGATCGAAGTCGGCACTCGACAGATAATACAAAATTTCGTTTAATAAAAATAGTTATTTTGTATGGTTTTCTTCTTTTCAAAATGAGTTTTTTATTTCCTATAGTTTCTTTATCTTTCTTTTGTTCAGCGACCATGTCAGTTAAAGATTCCTCTAGTAAATCTACATCGGGTATTTCAACTTTGGCAAATTTTTTTGGGTCAAAAGGGGTAGTATCGATTACATTTACCACTGGATAGAGATCATAATGAAAATATCATCTTCCTGTAATTTGTGATCTGTTTTCTCGTTTTCTTACAATGTTTATTATCACTCTTTGTTGGACTTATAGTAAGAAAATCAGAAATAAAATTTTCCATTCCTTTAAAATGTTTTATTTCTGTGTTATACCCGAGGATATTTAACGTCCATTGTGGCATTCTTCTATTTCTAATATCACTTTTTAACAAGTTTTGTAATGGCGCATTGTCAGAGTAAATCGTAATTTTACTATTGTCAAAATAATTGTGCAATTTGTGTAGAGCGAATACAATAGCTCACGCTTCTTTTTCAATAACTGAGTATCTTTGTTGAGTAAGACTTAATTTCTGAGACAAGAAATATACCAGCTTTTCATTTTTAAAACATTTTATTGGGTAAGGCTTATCATCTTCCGACATAGGCTGTGTCAGCTCAGCAGCTACTGCGCCGAAACTTGCATCGACATACAGATTATATGATTTGTTCATATCTTGGAAGGCGAGCAAAGAGATTGAGTTTCTAGATTTTTCTTTAAATATTCAAATGCCTCTTGTTCCTTTTCTCCCCATTGGAACTTTTTGAACTTACGCGTAAGAGCAATAAGGGGTTCTGCTATTTGAGAAAAGTTAGGCTCGAAACTCAGATAAAACCCAATACAACCAAGGAACGTTCTGATTGCGACATTTTTACCGATAATTTTCCGAACAGCGTAATTCATGTCCGACTCATTTTTCTGATTAGCTGCAGCCTCTTTAGTTAAAGAGACACAATTTTGCTCACTAATCTGAGTAGCTAAAGCTACCACCCTGCCCCGTTTAGCTTGACTGATTTTCCAGTACTGTTTGTAAACATTTTTACTTTTGCACGTGCTTACCGAATTCACCAGAGATATGCCCGATTCAATATAGAGACACGTTTTCCATACCTTGTATTTCACAAAGTGCATTTTTCTCGATGACAATATTTCTTTGTAAGCGACAATCAACGACGCAACAAATAGACGGTTTAATTACTTATGTTTTCTTTGAGGCGTACAAAAGAAGACACATCGATGGTTCAGCGCGTAACAGTTTTAACTGCCTTTATGTTGATAGGCAGTTACAACTGTTTCGCGCTGAACCATCGACATGCACATTCTCTTGCATTTTAACGTAAATCTTATCAACACGAAACATTCCTAGATCAAAGTAAACCCTAACGCCGTTTTCTTTTAACCAATCATGACCTAAAATGAGACTTCTGGTCATATCCTTTACGACGAAAAATGTTTGTATCACCGTCACATCATTCACTTTAAATGAAATCTCTATACAGCCATCAATGGTAAGAGGTTGGCCATTTACGGATTGTAAACAAAATGCCTTTTTGAATAATTTCGGTTTAATTTCAAAGCTTTGATAAACTCGTCTATGTATTTAAGATACTCAATTTACTTAGATAGAATTTAGATTTCCTGATAGATTAATTCTATATTTTTGTACTCTACGCACACACTTGCATAGATATTTCTTTTAGATTTAAAGTCGTTGTTAAAACGAAAACCTCTCATTATGTGCCTATAACGATGACACTTATACCGCTGTTTTTGCCTTGAAAGAGCGACCTCCATCGGCTCTTCGCCACGTGTATTTTGTACTCGCAATTGAAACCGCTTTAATGAAATGTGTTCAAAAGTTACAGCTTTTACAGCATCTTGAAAAGTTGAGGGATTATCTCGCATGACCCGCATCTTTACTGCATTGTCTCTTACTCCATCAATGAAATTTCCGATTAATTGTTGTTCCATAACCGGGCTCTCTTGTTCCACAAACGCTTGCGTGGCAAGATTCAACAAACATTCCGCGAATACTTGTACATTTTCACTCGGACTCTGTCTAACCCTAGATAGGAGGGTAAGCGCATGCAAAAAGTCCGTCACGAACGCGAACCTCGAACTTAATTCATATTTTAAATTTTCCCATTTTCATGTAGGACGCGATTTCAATTACCTTTGAAAAAAGTCGGCTACTATACCGGCTGAATATTGTAACGCAATTAAACCTTTTTGATATTCCAAAATTTGAGCCAATTACGAGAACCGATCTATTGATTTAATCAAATTTTGAAATTCTAGTGACTCTCCCTTATTTGTTGGAACAATTTGAGATTCACCCTCACCCTGAAATGCATCTTTTAAACCCCAGAGTTGCCTTGACGAGATTTAAAGAATGGCCACTAAATCTGGTTGGTTTTTACTTGAAGCCATGTTCGAAATATTAACAACATACTCACGGTAAAATTGAAAATCATTAAATGTCGACACTGTGTAGCCTAGAGTTCTTCCCACAGTAGAAATAAATGTGAATGTTGCTTTATCCAAAATATGTCTTCCGACATGGTTTATGTCTAGTCTGATACAAAGAGATTCGATAGCTTTAAACTACTTAACTCTCCTGCTGATCTTTATCTACGAATTCTTCCTCCTCACACGACTGTTAGCCGATCCTGGTCACCCTGCAACAAATTAAAAATGTAATTTAACATCGGCCTTTTGTCCTGTTTCTACAATGTTTCTTCTCAGATATCGTATAGTGGGTACATTAACAATAGATCTAACATTAATTTTAATCATGCAAAATTTGATACTTCTAAACTTATCTAGGAACATAAGCCCTAAACAGTCTCATACGTGTTATATCCAATTCCTAACTCTCGACTCCTCCCGTGTCGTACGCATTTGCTTCCCCATTTCGATGGGACCAACAAAGCGAATTTCTTGTTTTGCATCTTCCTCCAAAAAAATTCGCAGAAAGTATAGATAGTAGATGGTCGTGTTTATCTTCGACCCATGAACATAATATTTAGTATTGATTTCCTGGATTCGGACCGTGGCTACTCTGCTTGTTCCTTCCTTAAAGAACTAAGTGAGCTGCCACAAAGTTTGACATGGCAGTTTGACTTGGGTTACAAACAACAATAAAGAAATGAAAATATATTGTGTCAGGGATAGATAAAGTTTAGCGACCTAAACTTCTTAACTACAGCTTGAATAAGCGTTAGTCACGACGTTCAAATCGCCAAGTAAAAAAATCTAAATTTGAACCCTTTCATGTTTTAACATCCCTGTGACTCACGCTTAATTATTGTGGAAAAAGACAAAATTGCTTAGAACCACAATTTTCTCCTTTTGCCACAATAATTTCTACCACATTGGATGGTTTCATTTCAAATCGCATTCAATTTTTTCAATGTCGGCTGCAACTTTTTTTATACCTAGGACCAGTCTAAAATTTTGTAAAACAGGAAAGGGTTAATGTCTCGGTTCTACATTCACTCTCGGTCAATAATGATTTGATTTGTCAATCGATTTTTGACTTGTGGCGAATCTCAAGCCCTTCAGGACTTTGGTTTTTAACTAGGACCAGTCTAAATTTTGTAAAACAGGAAAGGGTTAAGGTATTGGTTCTACATCCACTCTCGGTCAATTATGTTTTGATTGGTCAATCGATTTTTGACTGGCGGTAGAAAGCCGCAAATCACGTGACTGGCTTGACTTAACGCAGATTTATGTAGACTCGGGTTAAGATGAGGCTTGCATATACTTGAAAAATCGTTTGTTCTTCATCCTAATATTTACAGAGTAAGTCCACTTTAATGTGGGGTAAAGGTTTATCGATAACGAAAGTAGGACCCTCCAAAGATCACCATTGTATTACTTTATCTAAATTTGTTTTGAATCACATGAAAAGGGTAAAATCAAGAACAACACAAATGGGGGTCGAGTCCTGCTTATTTAATTCAAAATAAGATTATATTATGACAAATTAACTTTACAGTTATGCAATTTAAATTCGAAATTAGTCAATATTAGCATTTACTGCTTTTGTTTTTCAGTTATTTTTTTCTCGATTTCCTTGATCTCGCATTTAATAAAATAATGTCGTTTACTACCTCCGTTTTAAAAAAGTTAGAGTGCGTGACCAGTTCTCTGTCAGATGCCATTCTACCTCAGCGTATTTTCACTTTGCTCTAAGTTGTAACTGACTTGTGATGTATTGGCAATCTCCTGTCAAATATCTTAGGTGGACGACAATTGATTTCAAACAAAATTTTAAAGTTAGCTGTAGTTACGAATTTTTGGTCTACTGACGATACCCCCCCCCTTTTCAGTCGATCCCGTACAGAGAACCACACAGGTATATCGACTGTGTCTTTAACCCTTTCATGATTTGCATAACTTTAGACCTGTCCAAATTTAAAGGTTTTGCAGACGAAAAGGATGTGGAATTTAATTGAAAAATAACCATTCAGTAGGGTAGGAAATGTAGAAAAAGAACACATTGCTTGTTACATGCAATTTAATCTTTTTCTACAATGTTTTCCTAATTATTAATCACAGGGACGAAAAAAAACAAGGAATGAATAGGAAAGGGTTAAACCGCACATAATCAAATCAAACCCGAATAATTTCACTCTTTACATATTCGTCTAAGAGATGTAGAGAATATTTTTTGTTTTATGAAGGTATGAAATGAAAATGATTTATCACACCGTATACATAAGCTCAAACATAATTGTGATACGGTTTTTCGTTTCAAATCTCCATGAAAACAAAAAATATTATCTTCATTTTTTATAATTTAAAAAAAGTACGCAAAAAGGAAGTATTTTGCAAATTTTGATATTTTTTGTATGGAAAAAGATTGTATGGAAACATACAAAATAGCTGCGCTCTCAAAATTTCGTTTATGGTTCTATTCTTTACCAATTAAAACGCTCGTTTTGATACGACACGTATTCATAACGGTGTGATTAGGTTTGCGTTTCATACCTCCAAAACAAAATAATATTGTCTTAATTGAATAATGATTGAAGAATTTTATAATATAGATATTCATTACAAGTATTTTTCCCGAAAATTTCTGATGTCACTTCCGGTTAAAATGTATAATTTAATTGGTCTATTGATAATAAGATTGACAACCGCGATCAGTCTATTACTAACTAAAGCGGGTGTGACACTATTAGTAAGTCTGTTGTCACTTCCGGATTAAATATATAATTTGATTGGTCTATTGATAATTAGATTGACAACCGCGATCAGTCTATTACATACTAAAGCGGGTGTGACACTATTAGTAAGTCTGATGTCACTTCCGGTTTAAATGTTTAATTTAATTGGTCTTTTGATAATTAGATTGACAAATACAATCAGTCAATTGCTAACTAAACCGCGTATGACACTATAAGTATGTCTGATGTCACTTCCGGTTTAAATGTATAATTTGATTGGTCTTTTGATAATTAGATTGACAAATACAATCAGTCAATTGCTAACTAAAGCGGGTGTGACACTATTAGTATGTCTGATGTCACCTCCGGTTTAAATATTTAATTTGATTGGTCTTTTGATAATTAGATTGACAAATGCAATCAGTCAATTGCTAACTAAAGCGTGTGTGACACTATTAGTATGTCTGATGTCACTTCCGGTTTAAATATTTAATTTGATTGGTCTATTGATAATTAGATTGACAAATACAATCAGTCTATTGCTAACTAAACCGCGTATGACACTATAAGTATGTCTGATGTCACTTACGGTTTAATTGTTTAATTTTATTGGTCTTTTGATAATTAGATTGACAAATACAATCAGTCTATTGCTAAGTAAAGCGGGTGTGACACTATAAGTATGTCTGATGTCACTTCCAGTTTAAATGTATAATTTGATTGGTCCATTGATAATTAGATTGACAACCGCGATCAGTCTATTACTAACTAAAGCGGATGTGTCACTATTAGTATGTCCATACAATAATCATGTTATTATCATTTGGGATGATATCAGTTCAATTAATGGTGGTTATATAATATTCAAAAGTGACTTTAGATACTTGCATATTTAGCTTGAAAGTTTATATGAATGATTATGAGATCTTTAAGCCAATTTCTACAAAACCAACTTTAATACCCTAAAGACAGACATTTTGAAAAATAGTTAGGAAAGAATTGCTATTTTATTATTATTTTCTTTCGGGCAATTTCTTCATTATCCAAACTCTTTTCGTCAAAAAGACAAACGTTTTCAATATTTCACCATTTAGAAATTGTCTTCTGCAGGGTTTTCCAATCTGGACCCGTCCTTTATTTTGTCGTCTGGAAATAGGTTAATGATTATGATTTCTGACCAATGGGCAACATGTTAGATCAGTCTGTGTGGCTTCGATGAACAACTACCAAATATAAGTGAGATCTTGGAGCCAGTCTAAAGATTTGTCGTTATGGTGATTTCTGGGCAACAAGGTAGATCAGTAAAAGTAGCTTTCAGGGCTAATATATATCCGTGAGACTGGTAGCCAATCTAAAGTTTTGTCGTTATAGTGATTTCTGACTTATGGGCAACATGCATGTTAGATCAGTAAAAGTAGCTGTAAGGGCTAATATATATCCGTTAGACTGGTAGCCAATCTGAAGTTTTGTCGTTATAGTGATTTCTGACTTATGGGCAACATGCATGTTAGATCAGTAAAAGTAGCTGTAAGGGCTAATATATATCCGTTAGACTGGTAGCCAATCTGAAGTTTTGTCGTTATAGTGATTTCTGACTTATAGGCAACATGCATGTTAGATCAGTAAAAGTAGCTGTAAGGGCTAATATATATCCGTTAGACTGGTAGCCAATCTAAAGTTTTGTCGTTATGGTGATTTCTGACTTATGGGCAACATGCATATTAGATCAGTAAAAGCAGCTGTAAGGGCTAATAAATATCCGTGAGACTGTTAGTCAGTCTAAAATTTTGTGATTATGATGATTTCTGACCAATGGGCAATATGTTAAATCAGTCTAAGACAACTAAAAAATATCAGTGAGACTGTTAGCAATCTAAAGTTTTGTCGTTATGGTGATTTCTGACTAATTGGCAACATGCATGTTAGATCAGTATATGTGGCTTCTATGGACAACTTACATTTATCAGTGAGACTGGGAGCAAGTCTAAAGATTAGTCGTTATGGCGATTTTTACCAATGTGAAACATGTTAGATCAGTTAATGTAGCTTCAAGTAATAAATATCAGTGAGATTGTGAGCCAGTCTAAGTATATTTCTCAACAGTCAACACTGTATAATGGCAGCTCATTTGAAGCTGATTAGAAAGAGGAGAGCCAGTCTAATCACAACGTGAAGCCTATCCATAAATAAATGTGATTAGGTTTTTCGGCTCATACCTCCATAAAAACAAACAAACTTTTCATCTTTTAAATGAGTTAAAAAATTGCAAACAACGCTTTAAAACATTGACATTTGAAAATGAATTATTGATCATTGAGAAGAAAAGTGACCCCCCTTGGTGTTCCGTAAAGCAAATGTTTAAAACAGTGAACGTTTATACCAGAGGTCAAGCATTTAAATATTTTCAAAAGTATCAGCAAATATTTAGGTAGAATGACATATACTACCCGGGCGCTGATAAAAAAATCAAGTTTTGGAAAATCATTTTAGTAAAGAAGAAAAGGTTGGTTTCCTTTTCTAAACAAGTGTTTAAGATATGGCTAGACACCAAAACATAATCTTTTCAATTTCGATCTACTAAAATTACCTTTAAACCGAGTGATGTCAAAATTACAAAACATGGTATTCTAGTGATATTACCATCGTTATTTCCTGATATCACCATCTCGAACATTGGTATTAGCGTCATCTTATATTCGCCCTCTCGTACGCTGGTGTCAGCACTATCATGTTCTAACGATATCGTCTTCTTGTACTCTCGAGATATCAATACTGATTATCTCGTCCTCTGGTGTTAGCAACATAGTATGATCCCGATATCGCCATACCGTACATTGGTCTTAGCGCCATCGTATTTAGCATTATCGTGTTCTCATGATATCGTCTTTTCGTACTATCGTGATATCACCATCGTCATTTCGTGATATGGCCATCTCGAACATTGGTGTTAGCGCCATCGTATGTTCGCCTTCTCGTACGCTGGTGTTAGCAATATCACGTTTTCATGATATCGTCTTCTCGTACTCTCGCGATATCACCACCGATTCTCTCCTAATCAGGCGTAAGCACAATAGGATGATTGCGATATCGCCTTCACGTACTCAGGTGTTAGAATTTTCGTGTTTTCGTGACATCGTCTTTTCGTTCTCTCAAGATAGTACTCTGGTTTAAGCACTATCGTATTCTCGCGATATCGCCCTCTCGTACTCTGGTGTTAGCACCATCGTATTCTCGCAATATCGCCATCTCACACCCTCGCATATCATTTTTCGGTGACGCTGACGGATAATAGGTAGTCATGTGAATATGGCGCGATGTCATATGACTGAAAATTACTGATACTGATTTAACCAGTTCAGGATATCGAGAAGAGATACCCCGTCAGAGTAATTTCATATGCTGAAGTGAGCGGGCGTGTTTTTCAGTTACGAGCGTATTTGAAAGAAATTAGTACATTATTCGTTTTAATTGTAAGTAAATATTTTGTAATTTTAAGCTGTTTGGAAAATTAAGAATGCGGGGTTGTGTAAATTATTGTATAGCTGGTCGACTGAATTAGGTAACGGAATCGTTTGTAAAATATTTACATGTATTTACGGAGATTAATCGTTGATTGGTGATCAAACATCGTAACCAACTTTTAGTCTCCAAAATCAACAAATATGCTTAAAACATATAAAAAAAAATGTTGGACAAGGTTTTCTACCAGTCCAAACTAATAATTTGTTTGATCAATCTACTGTTCGGTTTACAAAAATCATCCATCAATTTTATATTCGAATAAAGAGCAGCGATTTATTTAATAAAAAAATACTTTGAATAGCGAACGTTTGCACTTAACCCTTGTTAACTGAATAAAGCCCTTTTTATAATTAGATAAGAATGAAGTATTGGAATCTGATTAACAAATGAATAATTGCAATACTTCAAAATAGAGTATTTTCATTGGCCCAAATCGTATCACGTGATCAAATCAATTGCACTTTATACCTCGATAAAAGACATATCTATTTTCGACAAAAATAGAAACAAAACAAGGTCAGGGATTTCCGATATTGGGAATTCACTTCCAAGAAATACCCAACTTGTTTTGTTACTATTTATAGTCATCACCCTTTGAATTTCGATTTCCTCGAATTCCCTTATACTTCCATGGATTTTCAATAAATAGATAAACAAATAGTGTCCTTATAACAATTATAATGTTCGTTTTAAACATGAAGATTTCGATAACTCACCTTTATTGGCCGTAAATCCGAGATGTCGAATCGGCTTCTCCACATCAGCATGCATCGTGTCCATGTGGTAGGTTTATATTTCTTGTCTATTACAAAGCATCTATTCATAATTCTAACTGATATCGACCCAGATATCATAATTTACAGAGTTTAAAGTTAGTATTTGCTCATAATAATTCCAAATAAATCCAACTAATGTTCGAATTTCCATTTCAAAAAACCCAAGCGACAAAATAAAATGTCCGCCATTACAATTGACTCGAGCGATAAACTGTGTCAATGTATCCATACGCCTGTCAAAGAAAAAGTAACTCCGCCCACAGTTCGTTTATTTGTTTTTATTTTCATCTCTCTATCCGTTTCGGATTTGAAAATAGACGTATTGCAATTATATGGGCTGAGTGTATTTTTCACTGCGTTTATTGGAGTATAAAGTTCAATTGCCTTAGCACATGGCTTAAACATAACGCCCTACGGGCGTTATTTGCCATGTGCTAAGGCAATTGCACTTTATACTCCAATAAACGCAGTGAAAAATACACTCATCCCTATATTGAATTACTGGGCCCGCCTACTTATTCCGTTGCTCCCCCCCTGACTACAGCAAAAAGTTTCTCATCGAATTTAAACGGTATTATTCAAACAAAATGCCAGAAGCATGTAGCTAAACTGTAAGATGGTTGGTTGGCGACATAAAATTCGTAAATACAGCTTGAACATGCTGTGGTTATACTGTTTATGTCGCCAAACTAAAAGAGAAAGCTGCCAATGTCAGAGTTCAAACTTCTCTTCTGGTTCGAATCAATCATTTCATTGGTCGATTGAGTCTTTAATTGACGGCCGCGACTTTTCAATTCCATGCCGAAGGTCAAACAGATGGTGTAGTGCAAGACTAGACTGCACATAAATGTTGGCTGATCTTTGTCTTTACCTCCTGCCAAAAGAGGAATGTTTCTAGTTCAGTATAAAAAGGTTTACCTGCGATATCGTGGTTGACTTTCTCCTGTTTTCCAAAATTTTAGACCTGTCCAATTTCAAGGGTTTTGCAGACGAAATTTAAAGTTGATTTAGTTTTAAAGGTAATCATTCAATAAGGTAGAAAATATTGTCGAAAATGAAGACACTGCTTGTCACAAGCAATTTCTTTTGTCTACAATGTTTTCTGTATTATAAATTCACAGAGACGTAAAAAACATCATTTGAACAGGTTTAAAGGGTTATGTAAGGAAAATATCCGAATACTTGCAACCTGGCCTTTGATAAGCTAATAAACATGTCATAAGTAGTTGTGATATAACATACCAACCAATTTCCACACAACCAAATAATTTTAGACCGTCCAAATAGAATAAATAAAATAAAAAAAACTTTAATTCGTTGTTTTTTTATTATTTATGTTTTATGTAAGCCCCTATTTAAAGAAAAAAAACTAGGTGAAAACATGAAGAAATTGCTAGCAATAAACAATTCGTTCTTTTTTCACAATGTTTAAAAAAGCTTTTGTTTCTGAATGAGCAAAAAATTGGGGTGTGTGATATTGGTTGCACTAATTGATTTTTACATCCAAGTATCTTTTTCTCTTTATTAATGATCTTTGACAGCCTCTCGTGTTTAACCAATTACCAGACAAGCTTTTAGACAGTTTAAATTTGAAAGAAGATGCAAATGACATTTCAAAAATCATGCCCAACGGGTTTGCATTTTGGAGGTACATGTACCCCCTAAATTTTGAAGTGGAGGGTACAAAGAAAAAGTCGATAAAGTCTAGCTGCGGTATCGTAGCCCACTTTCTGATCAATTGCAGGTTCAGATCATCAGAAAGAGCGCTACGATATCGCAGCTAGGGTGTACCTTTTACTCTCAGAATTAGAGGTTACCATAGAAGCAGACACACCATTTTTTTTAAAGTGTTCCGAGACATTGGGTCAGAATCTACAGGATATTTCCGGGCATATCCCCCATAACTACACACACACACACACACTCAAATCTCTCACATACGAGTAAAAACAAACAATTTTCCATTCAAGCTCCGTAGTCTACCAATTGGTCAGTTTTACACAATGAAACAGAGCTAAAGTGGCTTTATTTATAGTTACTATTAACAGCCTTTTGCATTAACCCTTTTCATGCTGAATCCGGAATATTCCGGTTTATGCATGAGGTATAGACCAAGATCAGCCTGCACATAAGTGCAATCTGATCTAAGTCTACATCTCCTGCTTGTATTATTCCTGCCAGAGTTTTTTATGAAATTGATTTCTTAAAGAAATATAGCCTTTTGAACAACAAGTTCTATCAAGGCTTTCAGCGCGATTCAGTATGGTAATTCATACAGCACGACAAGGGTTAATTACTTTTCCAAAGCTCTATTTCTAAGATCGGTGATTGTAAACCTTAAAAAAGATCACTGTCATTGCGGCTTTCTTTCAACTTGATTTCATGAAACATTCCTCTTTTGATGGTAAAACACAATTGATGCCACATATATGTCGGTTCTGTCCATTCTACCCTAATGGCGCGCAGGATCTCGGCGTACATCAAACGGATCGACGAGACAACCTCGGGAAGGTCGACCACGTACTTTTTTCCCGAGTAGATTTTGGAACAAAACACGGTCATTTGTTAGTTTTAGTGAATTTGCGAATCATTAATCGAGACTCTTTCCACACCTAAAGTAAGATTTTCTGACTCGTTGTTTCTTTGTTAGAACTAACTGTATCAATAACATATTTCATTTCGTTGTTGATGTTCATTTGCTACCACAGGGACTTGAGACAATTAATATCTTTTAGCTTAGATTCGCCAACATATTCACATCTAGTTTTAAATCAAAGTACTGAAAGTGCTGTAAGCTAGCAAAGTATTATTTTGTTCAGCAATCTTCTTTTTCAAACATTATCATGATAAAGAAACGAGGTTACAGTTACCAAGGAGTTAACCCATTCCCATTCCCACACAATCCCTCCTTTAACGCAACTTAAGAAAATAGCTGCTGAAAACAATGTGGAAAATGAAGAAATTGCTTGTTACACGCAATTTATTCATTTTCCACATTGTTTCTACATGGAGAGATAAATTTTCAAGAATTTTCAACAATTTGAAATTGTCGTCTGCAACTTCTTTGAAGACTCTGACCAAAGTCATTTTTAACACGATATGCTCAAGTGAGCGAAAAATACCTAGGAGATGAAGTTGCAGGTAGAGTTTGCAATCTTCCTTAAATGCATAAGAGCTACTTTTTATGGCGTAGACATTTTACGGATTTAGTGGTTCAGCCTCCAGTGGCGGTTTGCACTCATTGAACTCCGAGAAGACCTCATAATTTTGTCAGTTAAATTAAGCTATCAAAGCTGACGCTTTGCTAACTATAAATGAAGTGTTACAAGTCCCCGTGTATGCTACCATAGAACTTATTCTACTGATTGCTTGTATCGCATCAGACGCGAAATTATTCTAGTTTTATTTAAGACGGGGTTATACAAATGTATGCACATACTCTTTTGCAAGATTTTCATTTGAAAAGTTTGAATGTATGTTCGCGTAATGACCTTTTTCTCTCTTAGGTTATTAATTTTTCAGTACGCACTTGTACGTGCTGGCCTAAAAAATGTGCGCGAACGGAGGTATTTGTACGAGAATTACATACTGCAGTACGTGAATATGCACCCTGTCAAAGAGCGATGAATTTTGAGAGAAAGTGAAAGATAATCCAGGAAATAATGTGAGAAAAGGAAAATTTAATTGTGACACCTAAAATCTCCTTTCTCCCAAAGTTTAACATAACTATTGTATTTCCCCAGCATGTCAAAAGATGGTAATGGGTAGTTTAATAAAAAGGGTTTTCTGAAACCATATACTATTATCACTATAATTACAGAATATCTTTAAATGGTTTAAAGTTTATAAAACTATTAAGATAAAGTGTATTTGATCTATTAACATGTGGCCGAAAAAGGCCTGCGCTTCTCCGAGTATTATAAAAAATTTTGTTTTTGTTTTTGATATGTTTAATGAATCCCCTGTCCCATTTCAGTTCATGACCAGATTTCCTTTATTTTTTTTAATTAAATGAATGGTGCATGTAAATATGAACAAGAAGTCTTATACCAAACTTAGATCTAAGGTATAAGGAACACAATTCACTTGTTTGACTATGTTACTATATAGATAATTGTCTTTCTTACACTATAGATTAAGCATAATCCAACAATTATATGTATTTGCCACATAAAGCCTTGTTTTTCTTTTCTTCAATTTTAGCTCATCTGAGCACAAAGTGCTAGGTGAGCTATTATGATGGGTTATTGTGTAACATAATCCATGATTCGAGCCTATTGCGGAAGTTCATATATTTCTTTCATAAAGAAATAAGTAGAGTAGCCACGGTCCGGTTAATACTAAATTTGTTGATTGGTCGAAGATAAACTCGCCCATGGTTACACTCCTGTCCGTTTTTGCCTCATTAAATAAAGAGCAAAAAGGGCCCATTTTCACAATCTGTAGCTCCTCCCAAAAGTTTCGTTGAGCCTTAAATCTTAGTCCGTCTTTAAGAGCAGTCTTTGGTCTTGAATTACAGGCCAGGAAAATGGTATCATTAGGGGTAATTTTTTCGCAAATCTTTAGTCTGCACATCAACCCATGAAATTCTTTAGGATCGGAAGTGAAAGTCTTGTAGGGTACCACCTTCAAATGTCAGTTTCTACAAGGAAATAGTTCCCAGATAAATGCTTTGAATCACATGCATGACATGCAGTAGTGATCTCTCACTCAAGCAACTTGCTGTCATTAAACGTTAAAACAGCATGACAAAAGGAGATCAAATTTTCTTATTGGACTCCTTTAGGGTACAACCACCCGGAAGTAATTCCGGAGTGAAGTTGACCCCCATCTGCTGCCCATATTTTATTGGACACTTTTGAGAGGAAGATGCGAAACAAGAAATTTGGTTTGTTGAACTGGTATTTTGGTCCCATAAAAATAGGGAAACAAATGCGCAAGACGGGGGTACGAGTCGAGAGTTTGAAATGTGATTGATCACGTATAGGACTGTTTGGGGCTTATGCTCCCAGAGTAGTTAGACATATTAAATGTTGAATGGTTTAAAGAAGTTTGAGTTATTGTTAATTAATCCACAATACGATCACTCAGAAGAAACATTGTACAAGCAGGAGAAAAGACCGATATCATAATACTATTGTCTGACGTCCGTCCGTCCGTCTGTCCGTCCACATCCATTAAAAATCTTCTCCTTTAAAACCAGCCGACCAATGGAGCCGACACTTTTTTTCCAGCGGTGTTTATTTGGTGAAGGTCTACGAAAGTTATTAAAAGTTATTAAAAGAATTTTGTTCCGTGGCAAATGAAAATGGAAAATGATTGATCTAATGAATGGGGCTTAACGCCACTTTTAACAGTATTTCAGTCATATCGCGGCGGCTGGAGCACCTACATATGGCTTCCTGGTATTTCTCACAACAGTACTACCACTACATCGTCTAAGAGCCTCCAGCTGCTCATCCCAATTAAGTTTATGATTATCCACCCTCTGGTTGAAGACACATATCAGAAGGTATATACGTCAAGGCCGGAGACCGAACCCGGAACCCCGTGATTAGGTGTCCTACGCGCTACCACTGCGCTATAGCCGGGGCCGAAAATGGGAAATGTTAGTAAATCTTCAGAAAATTCTTTAAGAAACTACGAAACCAATGGCAATTATATTTAATGTACAAGGTTCTCAAAAGTTATACCCCTCCTGTCAAAGATGACCACGCTCCCTTAGATCCTTATTAAGAAAAAACGTTCAGTAAGAGCAAGTTCACATAAGTCTTCTCCTCTTTAGTTATATGGTAAAGGGCATTCTTATTGGTATGCAGCTGTTTTTTCTTGGGGGTAGTAAAGTGCGGGATTATTTGGTAATGGATAAAACTCAAAAGCCTAAGCCATTCATACTTGTTATGTAGCACTACCAGATGGCCCAAATCTTATATTCATTTGGCTTTATTTGCATCTTTTATTATTAAAAAAAAAAACAAAAGAAAAAAAACAAAGAAAACAACACTTTAATTAGCAGATAACTCATGTGAGCGACTTAGGGCTATCATGACCCTCTTGTTCACAATGTTTCCTACAAAGTGTCGACCAACTTATTATCGTTATCTGCAATATTTTTCCACTTGGACAAGTCTGAAGTTTGTTGTCCGAGAAGGGGTTAACTAATTTTTAATATGTTCTCTTTTTTATTATAATCAATCAAAAGAACTGTTCTACACAGAACCAGGGAGATAATCCTTATATATCAGACTCAAATACAAAACAGTATTTGTTGTGTCCCTTAGATCATAAGCCCCACCCACAAATATTAAAAAAAAAACCAAATGATTTCATCGGATTAGGTAGGCCTCGGCCAAATGAAGATTTCTGCAAAAGAATTTATGAAATCAATTGAAACCTTTTAGAAAAAACGATTTTTATTGATTTTCTATGGACCATAATTGTTTGAAGGAATCTGACAAAGAACAATCTATGGAACAATCCTGTGGGGTTTGGTTGAGATCTAAAAGGTATTTCTGAGGAGGAGATGTATTCTTTAAGAAAAAATGTAAACGCAATAACGGACGGACGCACGCACGACAGACATTAAGCCGTGACAGTAGCCAGCCGACCTTCGGCTAGTGGAGCTAAAAACCGACTCCCCTACCATATTATAGGTTTTAAACATCAACAAAGTTGGGTCCCAATGTCTCTGCTTAGGGGACGTGCCGTACAGAGTTTAAACTCAGCCTTTGTCGCTCCTTACCATAAAGTACTCATTTAACCCTTTATAACACAAACAGGCATATTTGCGCTTCAAAGAATTGTAATTTTTAAAACACAGAGAAAAAACTATTGTAATGAGCATTTTCTTCTTTTCAAACAATGATTTCTACTTTATGCGGATTTCAATCTACAGTCACAACCCACTTTGTTTTGTCGTCTGCAATCTCTTTCGATTTGGACCATTCTAAAATAGATTTATGTTTTAACGGGTAAATTGATTCAGGCTGTAGGTACGACGTTCGGAGGGAATTTTGAACTGTTGTTTGATTAGCGACTTAGACGTGTCATTTACATAGTCGCGGCGTTAAGAAGGTTTGATTTATCGGCTTAAACGGTTGATACAGACTGTAGTTACGGCGTTCAGAAGGAACTTTGAATTGTTGTTTGATTAACGACTTAAACGTCTGATTCAGACTGAAGTTACGACGTTCGGAAGGAACTTCGAACTGTTGTGTGATTAGCGACTTAAACGTCTAATTCAGACTGTAAAAACGATCTTTGGAAGGAACTTTAACTGTTGTATGAGTAGCGACTTATACAAACAAGTATATTTGCGCTTCAAAGAAAGCTTTAAAAAAAAAAGACGAGAAAAATTCTTTTAACTAACATTTTCTTCTTTTCACCCAATGATTTCTACGTTAAGTCAAAATCAACATTGTTTTGTCGTCTACAATTGCTTCTGATTTGGACCATTCTAAAATTGTTGTATGCTTAAACGGGCAAACTTGTTCAGACTGTAGTTACGACGTTCGGAAGGAACTTTGAATAGTTGTTTGATGAACGACTTAAACGTGTCATTCTCACTGTAGTTACGACGTTCGGAAGAAACTTTGAATAATTTGATGAATGGCTTAGAAGTCTGATTCAGACTATAGTTAGAACGTTAGGAAGGAACTTTGAATTGTTGTTTGATTAGCGACTTAAACGTGTCATTCACACTGTAGTTACGACGTTCGGAAGGAACTTTGAATTGTTGTTTGATTATCGACTTAAACGTGTCATTCACACTGTAGTTAGAACGTTCGGAAGGAACTTTGAATTGTTGTTTGATTAGCGACTTAAACGTGTCATTCACACTGTAGTTACGACGTTCGGAAGAAACTTTGAATTGTTGTTTGATGAACGATTTAGACGTCTAGTTCAGACTATAGTTAGAAAGTTCGGAAGGAACTTTGAATTGTTCTTTGATTAGCGACTTGAATTTCTGATTTAGACTGTAGTTACAATGCTTATGTCGTCAACAAACCATTTTTTCTTGTACTTTTTTCTTAGTTGTTGTTAAATGTTGCTGATCATAAATTTTTCAAAACAAAACCGTTTACATGTTTGTTTGTTTGTTTTGTTTGTTTGAATGGATTTTTACGCCGCTTTCAACAATCTTTCAGTTATATCGCGGCGGCTGGAGCACCTAACAATGGGATCCTGGTATTTCTCACACCAGTACTACCATTACATCCTTTCCTAGCCTCCAGCTGCTATCCCACATAGGTCTACGATTATCGACCCATTGGTGAGAAACAAATAGTCGGAAAGGATGAGTGCCGCCGTCGGGGATCGAATCCGGGATCTCTAGATTGACAGTCCGACGCGCTGCCAACTGCGCTATGACGGCGGATGTTTACATGTTTGTATCTCAGTTGAACTTCCTGTCGGAAGTCAGATGATGTGATCAGCGATCCCCGATTGTACGAGAAGGTTTTTGAATAAATACACATTAGGCCCCTCTTTATCATGAAAGCCACTTTTCGCATTTTCTATATGTATAAATACCTACTAGTTCATTATCTTTTCTCTTTTTCTCAAAACGAGTCATGCTTAAAAATGAAGAGCGAGTTTTATAAAAACTAAATATAGACCATAATCAGATTCCATCACCTGCGCAACTCTATTTGTAAATCCAATATTCGACGCACCTACTCTTGTATAAATAAATTAATTGAAGATGACGTCGTTTATGACGTATTTTTAAGTAAATCCACGAGAGCGTTATGTCAACTTTGTTTAAAAGATTGTATATCCAGGCGTAACGTACAGGTTAGACTTTCGGCATTCTGGTAATTATTATCAATATTATGTTGCTTTTTGATTTTTTTTCTAGATCTAGATCTATCTGAATAATGAAAAAAAAAATGTGTATTGACCATGCGACTACTTAGGTAGATCTAAGTCATTGTAAGTGTTTAAAGATAAGGTGGATTCGGTGTTAAAGCACCTTAGAACATTGTGTAGATGTATTTGTAATTCATACATGGAATCTTAGTATTCTTTACGTTATATTTTCAGGCATCGGCGAAATTTGATCTGAAGATATTTGAGAAGGCGTCTTGGCGATCTCTGGAAAACAAGCCTAAGAGCAAGGTATGAATATTCTGATGATACTTATTGCTTTAAAAAATTAATTTCCTCATAGTTTTTTCTTACCTAAAAGATCAAAATAAATAATTTCCATCGACTTTATCTTGTAATTTGCAACTTCCTTTTATTTGGATGAGTATAAAATATGTTGTTTGGTAATGGGTATACTTTAAGAAAGGAGATCTATAGGACAACACACTTTGATTAACATTATAATACGTTTAAACCTCTACGGCGCAAAATTGAAATGATTGGATACTCGATGACATTCTACCTTACTGTAGGATATAATTTCTAACTCCAGATATCTCTAATGATTTTTTGTGTAAAAGCCTACTTCCCTGGCTGTTACATATTATTTGGTAATAGTGTTGCTATATAAGATATCATGTCATTCTACCTTACAGTAGAATATGATTTTAAACTGCAGATATATCTAAATATTTTTTTCATAGCACGATTTCCTTTCATGACTATAATTTGAGTGGTGTAAAACATATCATTTTTCTGTCATTCTACCACACTGCATTATATTATATTAACCCTTTTCATGCATTGATAAAATCTTTCCATTGATATTAAAAAGCTGAAAGCATCGAAAAGCCTTTAGTCTTTGTTGGTCAGTATTTCTTTTCGAAAATTGATTTATAAACATTATGTATGGCTTGAAAAGGACAAGCAGATGGTGAAGACTAAGATCAAACTGCACATATGATTTTTATCTATACCTCCTGCAAAAAAAGGAATATTCCGGGCTAAGCATGACAAGGGTTAAAACACACATATTCTTTAAAACTGTTTTTTAATTTCAGAAAAGATATACAAGCTGTAAGAAAGGCGTTGTTCTAGACCCGAAAGATAAGTGTTATCAGGTAAGGGGTTAGATTGCAGAAATTCGTAATTCTCAGCACATGACAAGAAAATCATGGTCCAAATTTGGGACAACTGCAGGCTCTACAATATGACTATGATTTCCGTGTCGAGTATGGTCGGTAACATCGTAGATAAAGGAGATACTGCTGATTTCAAGGATTTGTTTACAAACTCTTTCCAAAACAACTCCTACTTTTTACGTCTCTCAAGAAAAAAACGCACTAGAAACACTTTGGAAAATGAAGAAATTGCTTGATTTATCCATTAGGAGTTAAAAAGGTCCCCAGCAGTCAACAGATAGAATCGAGCAATCTTTTACTTAACCACAATGCTTTCTTTTAAAAAAGACGACAAAATTTAAAATTCTAACAACTTAAAATTGTTGTCTGCATCTTTCGTCCTATGGGTCACATATAATAAACGGGATAAAATTGATATTGAGAGTAAGCTATAGAATGCAATGTAAATACGTAACAGTAAGATGGAATGGCCTTTTTTCCGGCAGTAAAAAAGCTTTCGAACCTGATTTGAATTTTTACTTTTCATCCTTTAATAAAGGACATTGAAAGGCCAACTATCTTCACTCTGGGCTGTTAGAATTTATGGATCGCTAGCCACGCTCATTGTCCTCTGACAAGGCAGTTTGCCTGAAATATCCAATGGTTTTACTTTGCAAAAAAAGGGTCAAAGACATAAGAAATAAGTTAATTCTTTGTTGGACGGCTTAAACGTCGTAACTATAGATTGAATAAGCTGTGGTTTCGACGTGTAAGTCGCCTGCAAACGAAAACAGTTGATGTAAATTTCTGATGTCAACAGTGTACGACCGTTTTATATCAATAAAGTCAGACAACTTTCTAAATGTCACCGGCGATCCGTCAATTGCACAGACTGTCCAGGGTCAAAATGCTCCGGTTTTGCAGATTTGGTCATTCTACCCGACAGTAGATCTACATTTTTATAATATCGAAACAAATGACCTACGCTCGAAAAAATATATTGTGTAATTGTTTGTCATATCGAGTTTCCAGATGGCCCCTTTTCCCATGACAGGTCACGTGTTTTACTCTATTTTCAGACAATATGGCAGAAAACAATTTTGGACAGAAAGGGATGTTTGATGAGCCCCAGAGTGACGGGGAGAGTGTTGGATCCAGCATTGATGAAGGGTGTGTTATATACAGGAGGGTCAGCTTTCATGAAGGACTTGGCGAGGAAGAGATAAGGGAAATTGAACTAGAAGCGAACAGAAGAGACAAACAGAACATTAGTGAGGGAAAAGCAAAGTGTGAGAGTGACGAGTGTGTGTTGAATATGAGTGGAAAAATTGCGTTATATTTATGTTTTGTTTGTAATATGTATTTATGTGATGCGTGTGTGAGAGTGCATGATGAAACCCATGATTTTGTAAGAGTTGAGAGTGAGGAAAGTGAGAGAAAGAGAATGGCGAACAAAATAGTTGAAAAAATAAGGAATGAAGAAATGTCAGAGAGAGACAGGGAGTTTAATGAAGAAAATATTAAAGTGTGTGGAAGAGTAAACGTAAAACATGAATTGGATAAGAAGGATTGTTTTATATCTGGATTATGTGGATTGAAGGATAAAAGGTGGGTAGTTTTGGATTCTAGTAATTCTTGTATGAAAATATTTAGTTCCGTTACCAACACGTTACTAAGATACGTCCGGTTTGGTTCAAAACCTCGGGATGTTACAGAAATAAAACAGAAATATACTGATCCGAACTCAGCGTCCGGCAGTAAATCTGATGTTTCTGGGGCAGCCCGGGATGATCAGGATAAACACTGTTTGTTAGCGGTAACTTGTCCGTATATAAAACAAATCTGGTTTATAGACGTGAATCAAACTCCGGCAACCAAAACTAAATCTATAGAAATGCAGAAATTATGTTTTTCTATAGATTTTAGTGAAGATAAGATTTTTACCCTCTGTGAGGAAAATGTCGGGTATGAATCTCGTGTTTCTGTCGACATTTTGTCTGCGGAGGGAAATCCGCTTAAAGTTATACAGTTAGACTTGAGACCTGATTTATCTATCTCTGACCTCGCTGTGTACAAACACAAACTCTATGTGACTGATTACTATAACGACAAAGTATTTTGTATAAATGTGGAGGACGGGAAAACTATTTCTGAACTCTCTATAGAAGGGTTCTCGGGGCTGAGAGGGATCTGTGTGGACCCCAGTAATAACGTGTTTGTATGTGGACGGGACAACAAAGTGTATAAACTGTCTCCAGATTTACGTGGATTTGAACCATTAAATCTGGACACAGAATTTACAAATCCAGACAGGATTTGTTTTACGGGCGGAAAATTGTTTGTCAGCCATCTTGACTTGTCTCCACCTCTACGTAACATTGTTACTGTGGTCCAGCTGACATAACGTCTCACCCCACCCACCTGTATTGTTGCATTTATACTAGCTTACATTATTCCATTAACGTTACGTTGTCTTAACAACAAGTGATGTTCCATTGTTACCGTGGTTACGATAGAATGTTGTCGGCATGGTTACGATGGAACACGCCGCTGAAATTCTTTTCCCATCACTATTTTTACACGATACTTTGTCTGCCAATAAAATAAACTGTATTGCTTTAAGCGAATAAAAATTTTGTCTTCCATTATAATTATCAGTCCCTATTTACTGAATTTATTTACTTTTGTTTGTTTTAAATTGAAACTTTTCGAAAATTATTGAACGAGAAAAAAATAATAATAAAGAATACTGTCGGCCTTAACCGACCTCGGAGCTATAAACCATATTTGTTTAAGCGGATTCATAACATGTTTGTACATATTTTTGTCTAGCTTTAATTGTATGAAAGTAATACTAATAACAAATTGATAATTATTATTCACTATTTCACGAGTTCTAAATTATTTGATTTTATACTTTGTGAACACGAACTTTGTTTATCCGATAACGTATGCAACAGATTAAACGATCCCAGTTTGCACGAAAATGGCGAAAACAACTGTTGCGAATCCAAAACTGCCCATAATACTTGACAATTCACATAATCAAAATAAACACAAAAGTTCAAAATAAAACCCAATGATAATCATAATAAAGAAAATAATACACGGATGCGTAGGTTCTTTAAATATTTTCTTTTATCTATGCAATTCATGTTTCACAAGGAGAGAGTGAGTGAGATAGATTTGTTGTTTGTATTGTATTATTATAAAAATATTCTTCGTGTAATTAATTCCATATTTTATGATATTAAAGAAATATTAATTATATTGGACTTCACCTGAAATTCTGTTGTTTTGTTTATTTAAAACTGCATCCCGCCCCGTACCCCCCCCCCCACTGCTTTTCCCCACCCACTTGTAATGATAGACATATATTAAGTCAGCGGAACTTTATCTTTCACTTGGTGTTTTAGAAGTTGCAATCCTGTCGGAGTTCAAGTCGTTTCCTCCTAAATTAAAGTACATATCACACTGCCAGAACGAAACGAAACGAAATTTGTGATAAAAAGAATCATCTCTTTCTTGGATTTTTATCGATGTACTTCTAAAATCTTGTAACTACAGCTTTACCCAGGTCATAGATGGAATGTTTTAAAAGTACACCGATAAATGTTTGATTTCTATTCCTGTCCGCGGCAAATTGTCTATAGACAGATGATAGAAATCATGTAACATGGTGATCACACCTAGCCCTTCAACACATGTAGAAGAGCTCTCGACTTCAAACTTAAGAGATCTTCGAGCTGACCGAACTAATTATCCTTGGGCCATTTGCAATTAAATACCGTAATAAAAATGGTCTACCGTGTTACGTGGTGATCACATCCAGTCCGTTTTGTCCGCCAGCCCTGTTGGTAGAGCGCTAGACCTCTAAGCTAGAGATCCCCGAGCTGACCTTACTAATTATCTTTGGACCTTTTGTAATTAAATACCTTGGCAGAAAGATAAATTGTCTACCATGTTACGTGATGATCACATCCAGTCCGTTTTGTCCGTCAGCCCTGTTGGTTAAGCTAAGACCTCTAACCTAGAGATCCCTAAGCTGATCTAACTAATTATCCTTTGGCCATTTGCATTTAAATACCGTGGCAACAGGATAAATTGTCTACCATGTTACGTGGCGAACACACCTAGTCCGTCTTGTCCGTCAATCCCATTAGCTCTGTTGGTAGAGCACTCGACTTCAAACCTAGAGATCCCCGAGCTGACCTAACGAATTATCCTTGGGCCATTTGTAATTAAATACCGTGGTAAAAGGATGAATAATCAACCGTGGATCACACCTAGCCCGTCTTGTGCGTCAGCCCGATTAGTTCAGTTGGTAGAGCACTCGACTTCAAACCTAGAGCTCGTTGGTGTAATCCCCGGTCAGACCAAACTAATTGACCAACCGCAGCTGTCAATTAAGGAATCAACCAACCTAATCATTTTTGCAGTCCGGGCTTGAGCTCTTAACTCCAACATTGGCCACCGTTTTTGATAACTTTTTGTTGGTTTGGCAACTTAAACGTTGCAAGCTGTAGTTACGACATTTAGGTCACTATTCAAAAGTTTCAGTCTATAGTTACATGCTACTGGCCATAGATTTGGCAAAATTACGCCGAAAAATCGAAGCGGAACTTCCTGTCGGAGTTAATGGGCGGGGCCTAAGGAGAGAGTTGGCGGGACCAGCGAATGGTCAGTTGTGCTTAGGATATGACATTAGATCGATGCCCATGTGTGACGGTGATATCAACCCAGCACTTTTACCCTATCCCACACAATCACGCGTTTTAAAGCTTCGTGAAAATTGTATTTGGGATATTTTCTCGAAAAGATGAAATGATTGCTTGTAACAAGCACATTCTTCACTATCAATTATGTTGTCTATCCGAAAATTTCAAATTCCACAAGCTAAATATTGTCGTCTGCAACATCTTTAGAATATGGACAAATCTAAAGAGTTTTCGTCTTGTAACAGGTTAAAGAACCAGAAGGGGCTCTCGGCAGTCTTGTAATGTATCGATGCACTATCCCAATAACAACTGACCTTCATCTGGCTGCGTCGGTCATAATAGCATGTCCTATACGGTAGTGACGATAAATTATCAATCTAAACATTTATAGTCGCTGTCTGATGCCAAAAAAGAGTAAACAGAGCCGCAGTTACCATGATTTGGCGATGGGTCAACTAACTGCAGTTACAATGGTTTGTCGTAATATCAACTCACCTGTAGTTGCAAGGATTTATCGTACTCAGTTGTAGTTACACTGGTTTGTTGAAGAGACAGTTGTTGTTACAATGATATGTCGTAGAATCAATTCTGCTGTAGTTACCATGATTTGTAGAAGAGCAAACTCGGCTGCAGTTACACTTATTTGGAGAAGAGTCAACTCAGCTGTAGTTACAATGATTTGCAGAAGAGTCAACTCAGCTGTAGTTCCAATGATTTGTAGCAGACTCATCTCAGCTGATATTACATAAATCTGTCGTAGAGTCAACACAGCGGTAGTTACACTGATTTTAGAAGAGTCAACTCTGCTGTTGTTAAAATGATTTGTAGAAGGGTCGACTTATCAGTAATTACAATGATTTGTAGAAGAGTCGACTCAGCTGTAGAAACGATAATTTGTAGAAAAGTCAAATCAGCTGTAGTTACAATGATTTGTTGTAGAGTCGACTCGGCCTTAGTTACAATGATTTGTAGAAGAGTCAACTCGGCTGTAGTTACAATGATTTGTAGAAGAGTCAACTCGGTTGTAGTTACAAAGATTAGCAGAAGAGTCAACTCAGCTGTAGTTGTAATGATTTGTAGAAGAGTCATCTCATCTGTAGTTACAAAGATTAGTGGAAGAGGCAACTCAGCTGTAGTTACTAAGATATAAACCTTTTGGCTCAAGAGTCCACAGGAAATTGACCAATCGCGACTGTAGATCAAATAACCGGTCGTCCAATGAAATCATTCATTTTGATCAGAAATGATTTTTGGTCGTTTTGGTCGTTTAAATCGCAAACCGACTATACTACTTTTTGTCACATGCTACTTGCCATATATTTCTTCAAAATTACCCCGTTTGAAATCAAAGTGGGACTTCCTGTCGGAGGCAGTGGGCGTGGCCAACTTAACAAGTGAATTGGACCAGCGATTGGTCAACTGATTGATCGCCGCTCTCAACCAAATCATCGATTACAATCTCTGAGCAGAGTTGTCGTTCGTTACTCTCAATGAGCACATCTGCCATGGGTTAAATGATAAGATTCTTATCAACCCAAGCAATGAAATGTCATATTTCTGTTGCATTACAAGAAATAAAACGTAAGGGGCATAATAATTATGCTTCAAGATCCAATACACGAGCATTATTTCCTTTTTGCCACTGAACTATTTTTGTTTTAAAACCGTCTGAAAATGCTAACGGAAAAACATCACATATTCATGCTCATTTGGAACACACTCGGCCATTCCCATAAACTTTAGGAACAGACCTCGGACGTATATAAGGCGGAGCATTATGTATTAAAACGGTTAATTTTGTAAGCCGCAAAAAGTGTAGGAAAACGTAGTACGTAATCTCGGTGAACCCGGATGGTTCGGTAGTCTCAAAATTTCTGAAAAGCTCAAATTTCCATTTGTTGTTTATATTTTGCCCTGTATAGCTCTGATATCAAGTTTCATTAAAGACCAAACATAATTCTTGAAGAACATTTATGAGATGTATTTTACCACATTTGTTTTGCATAACGGATAGCGCCATTTTTGAAGTTTGTCACGTGATGCAATAAAGTACATCCGAGTTTTGATTCGTAGATTTATACGAGGAGTTCCGATTGGGTTTTAAACTGAAATCTGTTGCGGTATATGACGTCATGTGAAGAAATTATGACGTATTTGCGGACTATTTACTCAGCCCATTACAGAGGAAAATGGGGAATGAACCGACGTGCAAGAGAGTGCATCGATTATCCGTTCAAATCATTCATTTAGACCAGAAAATAACTTTGAACTTCAAAATTGACCACAGCTGAGAGTCTGTCCTCGTAACAAACAGAAGATGGTCGCCCCATGCCAGGAGACTGAAAATGTCAACACAGAACACTAGTGATGCTATCTTCATCCTAGGAATTGCATAAGATAAACCTGAAAGCCTGACGTTGTAACAAACAGTAGATATCCGCTACATGACAGGAGACCGAGAATGACAGCACAGCACACCAGTAGTGCTATCTTCAACCTAGGATCAGCTTTTGTTGGTAGGAGACACGTGCAACAATGCGACCGTATCACGGTAAAGTAGGTGTCTGTTCTCTCGGTGTCTTCGCGACTTCTAGTATCTAAATATACATTAATGATGTCTACCGCGTTGACCAGTTTGTTAGTATACTCGACTCGCAATAGGACGGTTATGGGTTCGAGTAGCACAAGAGGCTGATGTTGTATTTGAGTAGCACAATTTATTAACAGAGCTAAAGAGCACCCAGTTTTATAAATGGGTGGCAGTGGTTCAAAGTTGTTGCATCTCTCTCTCTCTCTCTCTCTCTCCATCGCTCTCTCTCTCTCTCACTCCATCCCTCTCTCTCTCTCTCTCTCCCTCTCTCTGTCTATCTCTCTCTGTCTCTTTCTCCCCCTTTCTTCCCCGTCTCTGTCTCATTGGTGGATAATCGTAAACCTAAGTAGGATAGCAGCTTTAGGCTAGGAAAGGATGCAGTGGTAGTACTTGTGTGAGAAATACCAGAAATCCATTGTTAGGTGCTCCATCCGCCGCGATATGACTGAAATACTGCTAAAAGTGGCATTGAACCCCATTCAATCAATCAGTCGTCTCTGTCTCTCTCCCCTCTCCCTCCCCCCCCCCTCTCTCAGATGTTTTGATTGGCGGAAACATTGTTCATACTTTCATTTACAAACTTCTGAGGACCCAACTATTTGTATGCATTCGCACAAGGAGGACCCTTAAAACTTTACGTAAAATATTTGCTTTGTTTTATTTGATTGAATTAAATTATAAGAAATGCTATCCCACTTAGGTTTTCGATTATCCATCCATTTGTGAAAGACAAATGTCAGAAAGAATATGTGCCGCCGCCGGGATTCGGACACATGACGCCCCATGATTTGAGATTGGGAGTCTGAAGAGCTACCAACTGCGCTATGACGGTTTATAAGCAATGAAATTCAACATTGTGGAAAATGAAGAATTTGCATGTTACAAGCAATTTACTCATTATCCAAATTGATTTCTACCTAAAAAGACAAAAGCAATTTAAATCATTAATAAAAAATTATTGTCTGCAAATTATTTCAATTTGGATCTGTCTGAAATTGTGTCGTCTGTTAATGGTTTAAGCCAGTCCCACTCTACCAAACTATAAAATCGGAAAGCAGTGTGTTAAAGCCACTGACTCTCTTGCACTGACGTGAAAACATACGGATTGTAAGTGTTCGAGAGCGACTCTATAAGTTAACTACTATCCCTCAATCGAACTAACAAAAATTACTAAAAAATAGTAAATCTTGTATTATGTGACCACTTTTTGGACGATCAAAAAGTGGTCGCTTAAGAAAATGGTCGCTTAAAACACATTTCTGTGAAATATATCAAAGTTTGGTTCGATTGCATACATTGGTTATTACAGAATTCTCGCTAAATCCTTTGTTGTTGGGACCCATTAGAATTGTTTCATTTAGGCGATTCTAATGGGTTCGATTTACATTGGATTGATCAATAATATGCTTTTAGCAAACACGACCACTCCTGATATCAGTCTTTGATTTTGTAAGGGGTTTTGATTGTGGTCGCTTAATACAAGTGACAGCTTAATAGAGGTGGCCGCTCAAGAAAGGTTGACTGTACAAAACAAAACAACCCAAAAGTTCCCTACCGGGTTCTTGATTCGCCGTGACTGGTCCCCCATCTTCCAACTCTACATAATCCGGTAGACTGTACAAAACAAAAGAACCCAAAAGTTCCATACCGGGTTCTTGATTCGCCGTGACTGGTCCCCCATCTTCCAACTCTACATAATCCGGTAGACTGTAAAAAAACAAAACAACCCAAAAGTTCCATACCAGGTTCTTGATTCGCCGTGACTGGTCCCCCATCTTCCAACTCTATATAATCCGGTTGAGGTTGGTTTGTTAATATTTCTTCAATATCTTCGTATACAATCTCTTCATTTATATAGGACGGGTTGTCGTGCTCAACTGTTGTTGTTGTTGTTGTTGTAGCTGCTTTCCTGTATCTCTTTATTCATATAGGACGGGTTGTCGTGCTCAACTGTTGTTGTTGTTGTAGCTGCTTTCCTGTATCTCTTTATTCATATAGGACGGGTTGTCGTGCTCAACTGTTGTTGTTGTAACTGCTTAACTGTATCTTTTCATTGTTTCTCAAACCGGAAAGGGAAAACTATAACTGGCCCATTACCAGATATCAGAAATTTAGACTGGTCTGAATTAAAAGAAGCTGCAGACGAGAATATAAAGATGATTGTAAATTTGTCCGTCTTTTTGGATAGAAAACATGATGGATTATTGAGAAATTGCTTGATACAAGCGATTTCTTCATTTTCCACAATAATTCCAAAATCTTTATGTGGGGCGTAAAAATGATGGATAGTAAGAAAATGGGTTAAAGGGTCGGTGGCCCATCCCAATGACCCCGACAAGAATTTCAACATTGATATTAGACAGCGTTAATTTGCAAAATGTAAGGAATAATCGAATGACTGGAATCTAATGACTAGAAGTGGAACCAATTTTATTTTTTTGCTACACGCTACTAGTAATAAATTTTCCAAAATGACGCCGTTTAAAATCGAACTTGAACTTCCTGTCGGAGTCTATGGGCGGGGCTAATGAAGCAAGTGGGCGTAGCTAGCGATTATTTAATTGTCATGAATCACGGTTGAGAATTTCAGATTAAATCCAATCAAACGATTAACACATCGACCAAACAAGAGAAAAAATCATTAAGTACATTGGTATATGAATGAAGATATGGATTGGATGATTGATTGATTGATTGAATGGGATTTAACGCCACTTTAAAAGTATTTCAGTCATATTTCAGTATTTCAGTTAGGAGCACCTAACCATGGGTTCCTGGAATTTCTCTCACCAGTACTATCACTACATCTATAGCGAGCCCCGAGCTGCTCATCCCGAATGGGTTTACTTTTATCCACACATTGGTGAGAAATAAATGTCAGAAAAGGATATCCGTCGCGGCCAGGGGTCGAACACGCGTGAAGATGTGGATAAAAGAAAGATTAAGTTCTGTAATTCAACAAAATCTATTATTTATTTTATCATTATAATCCTTTTTTAAGAAAATAATAGTAATAATAATAAATGATAAATATTCATTCTAATCTGAGCTCAAGTTCATAGATTGGTAACTTCGGTTTTAGGTTCCTAATTTTGTAGACTTGAAGGATTCTATTTTGCATTGCACTTACAAAATCGGTGGTACTATATTTAACAGTCCCTTTCTACTACACGTCCCTTGAACAAACCAGAAACTTATGTATATGTACGTAAGAATATCCTCGTTAAATTTAATTACGCAATTTGATTTAAATGAAAGTCAGGAAATCATATGCCACTAACACTTACTGTATTAAGCATTAACATCCGAAAAGCCACCCTAGGATACAAATCGACTAATCGCGACTGTCAATCAAATAACCAGTCAACCGATGAAATCAGACATTGAGACCAGAAATGAGTTTTGATCTTCAATATTGGCCGCGATATTTCTTAACCTTTTTTGTTGGTTTGGCGACATAAACATAGTAACTACAGCTTATTCAAGCAGCTATTACAGCTTATTCAAGGTCATGCTACAAGTTTGGGTCGCCAAGCAACTATACTTCATTTCTGTTATTTACTAATGGCCATAGATTTTTCAAAATAACGCCGTTTAAAATCCAAAAGAGTATTCTTGTCGGAATCATTGGACGGGGAAAACAGTGTAAGCGGCCGGAGGGGGGGGATAACGGTGTGAGTGGGCGGGGGGGATAACGGTGTAAGATGGCGGGGAAAACAGTGTTATTGGACGGGAATAACGGTGTAAGTGGGCGGGGATAACGGTGTAATTGGGCGGGGATAACGGTGTTAGAGGGCGGGGATAACGGTGTAATTGGGCGGGGATAACGGTGTAAGTGGGCGGGGATAACGGTGTAAGTGGGCGGGGATAACGGTGTAAGTGGGCGGGGATAACGGTGTAAGTGGATGGGGATAACGGTGTAAGTGGGCGGGGATAACGGTGTAAGATGGCGCGGATAACGGTGTAAGATGGCGGGGATAACGGTGTAACTGGGCGGGGATAACGGTGTAATTTGGCGGGGATAACGGTGTAAGTGGGCGGGGATAACGGTGTAAGTGGGCGGGGCCAGCGATTGGTCATATACAAGGAGAAAACAAATTCTTTCATTTGTGGACGTATTGAGAATTTACCAGATGCATAAATTGAATTATCGCTGACTCCGCCCTCTTACTCCGTTGGTCCCGCCCATTGACTCCGACTGGAAGTCAACTTCGATTTTAAATGGCAATAATATGCAAAATGTATGATCATTAACAGGTAACAAAATAGTAAAATAATTCGTTTGTTAACGAAACGTCGTAACTATAGCTGCTTGAATATGCTGTAGTTACGATGTTTAAAATCGCTAAACTAACAAAATACGCTTCAATGATTTCATTGGTCGACTGATTATTTGATTGACAATCGCGAAAGTTGATCAATCAATTTTTTGGGGGGTAATGGACAAAATGTACGCGCGTTGAATGGTGCGCATGCGCCCTGCGAACTATCACGTTGCTTTATTCATTTAAAGAAAGGTCTTTATTTCCAGTGCCCTAGCTTTTGGCTGGCATCTTAATTGCATAATTTGATTTAGATAAGTTTATTTCCTACTCAAAAGCCGGGTTAATATTCCTGATTTTCCAATGAAAACAAACACGTTTCTTTATCTATTAAAGGAAAAATATATATTAGCTAGTTTGCATCTTAATTGCATAATATGACTTGGATGAGTATTTCCCCTACTAGAAAGCCGGGTTAATATTCTTGATTTTCCAATGCAAAAAATCAAACAAGCAAAAACCACCTTTCTTCATCTTTTTAAGGAAAACTCTTTATTAGCTAGTTTGCATCTTAATTGTATAATATGACTTGGATGAGTATTTCCCCTACCAAATAGCCAGGTTAATATTCCTAATTTTCCAATGCAAACAAACACGTTTCTTCATCTACATAATGAAAATATCTATTAGGTAGCTGTCATATTAATTGTATAATTTTGACTTTGATAAGTATTCCCTACCCAAAAGCCAGGGTAATATTTATGATTTAGTCAATGTTAACAGTGATAGCCAGCTTTTCTTTTGTTCATTATTACTAGGAGCCTCCGTCAAAGCGTAGTCAGTAGCGCGTCAGACTCCTTATCTTCAATTCTGGGATGTCATGGGTTCGATCCCCGGCGGCGGCACATATCCTTCCCGACATTTGTCTCTGACCAATGGGTGAATAATCGTAAACCTAAGTGGGATAGCAGCTGGAGGCTAGGAAAGGATGTAGCGGTAGTTCTGGTGTGAGAAATACCAGGAATCCATTGTTAGGTGCTCCAGTTGCCGCGATATTTCTGAAATATTGATAAAAAGTGGCGTTAAACCCCATTCAATTAATCATTATTACTAGGAGAAGTAACCTACGTCATCGTATTTTTTGCTCGTGAAATGCAGATTTATTACTGAAAAAAGTTAAAATATGTTAGGTTCACTAAACACACTTACCTATAGCGATAGTAAACATATTTGTATTTTTTTTTTGTGAAATGAAATTGTCGAGTCCTAAACCCTTCAATGCATTTTCCTCTAACGTCAAATTCAACACCCATATTTGTAAAGGTTTTGATATAGTTTACATTTCTGCAGAGTTGCTACAAATTATCAAATTACAGTTTTTGTAACTGTAAACACTTCAATGCATTTTTTTCTAACGTCAAATTCAACACCCATATTTGTATAGTTTTTGATATAGTGTACCTTTCTGCAGAATTGCTACAATTTGTTGAAATTGAAGTCCTGTTGGAGCCAATGGGCGGCGCCAACGTTGGGGGGAGGGGTATTTAATTGGTTTTGTATTCGTCTTCTTAATTTGCAAATGAACTTATGAATACAAATTACTTTCTTCCCATTGCCATTTAAAATGCAACTATTTCAAAGCCCCAACCAACGAAAAATTCGATGTAAAAATATGTCTCCCATGGTTTAAAAATAATCAAATACAATTTCCCCCAATTTGTTGTTGTTGTTTTGTCACGTGATTCCCTGCCATGATAACAGCATTTGTCAGGTCTATAATTTTCTAACAAGAAGACGAAACATAAAAAAGAGTTTGCGTAGACTAAGATCAGATTGCACGGCGGTGAAGGCTTATACTGAACTAAACAGCCCACGAAATATCTGGTCAAAACGAGAATATTCTGGCTCGAGTATAAAAAGATTTTCAATACATGAAAGGCCTGGCCTGTCTTTTTTTCTACGTAATGCATGGTTTTGTACAAATACGCAGAATTTGTATAACATCTTATGTCATAGCGTACGTCATTGGAGAAATATCTAATCGGTCATTTTCCGTTTTAAAAGTATTTTTTCAGCTTATAATTCAATATTTAATTTCGTGTGTCAAAATCGAGCGTTCGGATTGGTCGAAAAAAAAATTCATAACTCCATGAACAAAATTTTTAGCACGAAGCTATTTTGTATGCTGTAAAGTGTTTGCTTTTTTCGCTCGATACAGAGATTCAGAGAATAATTTTGTTTTTATGAAGGTATGAACCGAAAAACCAAATTACACTTATGATTTGTTTTTCATACCTCCATGAAAAAAAATCTCTTCATCTTTTAAATAAATTAATATTGCAGACGATATGTCTCATTTGGTACCTGACAACATTTATCCGTTAGTATACAGTCATACTTTGTTCATCAGATTCGCCCATAATGCGCTTACCCCACAGGTGACCATTCGCTGGCCCCACCCATTTAAATCGTTCGCCACGCCCACCGACTCCAATAGGAAGTCCCGCTTCGATTTTTAACGGCCTTATTTTGCAAAACTTATGGCCAGTGGCATGTAACAAAAAATTAAAATGTTTGGTTGGTGACCTTAACTCCGTAACTACAGCTTGAATAAGCTGTAGTTACCACGTTTATGTCGCAAAAACAAAAAAACAAATAAAGGTTAGCAAAAATTGCGGCAAATGTTGGAGTTCAGGTCCGGGCTGAATAGATTATTTGATTGGTAGGTTGATTCCTTGATTGACAATCGCGATTGGTCAGTTGTCGAAGCCGAATACACACGAATTTCACAATAGAGGTCGTATACACGAGATATAGATCCGAAATTGTTACTTTTATGAAGTTTTTTTTTTTCTTACAATATTTTTACCTAAATCCTTAAAAATTTCAAACAACCACTTGTATCCATTGCTCTTTATGGTAGTTTCTAACCAGGAAAAGATTGATTGAATGATAAAGAATTATTAAATTGCTTCCTACTTGTCTACGTGTAATACTATTTAATATGTATATTATATAATTACCCCTTTTCAGAAGTAGACTTTTATCCCGTTAGCAAAGTCTCATTAAATCCATTGTATGTCTATAAAAAGTGGTTCTTATGTATTTCAGGAATATTTTTTCAAAAGCATGCTATTTACCCATTCCCACTCAATTCCGCTTTTTAAGCATCGAAGGAAAAATTGTGTGGAAAACATTGTGGACAATTAAAAATTGCTTGTAACAAGCAATTTCTTCACTGTCCACAATGTTTAATACCCAACAAGGGAAAGACTTTCTGAAATCAACTAACTTGAAATTGTTGTCTTCAACTTCTTTCAATTTGAACCAGTCTAAGATTTTGCCAGCAATGCTGTAATGGGTTAACTCCTGGGTTACTCTTACATCGTTTGTTTGTCATGATAACCTTAACCAAAGAAGATTACTTAACAAAACTATGCTTATTTATCTTACAGTACTTTCAGTACTTTGTTTATTGGTGAATTAGGTTTTACGCCACGTGTATTAGTCTTCAAACAACAACAACAACAACAAAATACTTCACACAAGTATCGACCAATGTTTGTGTTCAAGGTTAACTTCAGACCTAATTGACTCATATAGTATTTAATTGGTCGTTTGATTCTTTGATTTAATGCATGAATTTCGACTAAAAAATGGCGGCCATTTCTAAATTAATATCACAAAAAGCGACCATTTGGGAATTTAATAAAATATCGATCTTATTCAGACTGTACACGCTGAACAGGCTAACCCAATCCCTAATAATGTCTCCTCTTGTTACAGATTTTCTAATTCTAAAATATTAATTCTACCTTTACAATAGGGTGATTTTGGAGAAAAAAGTTCCCCTTATTGATTTCTGATTGATTATCGCTATTTTAAACATGCTAAATGAAGTTCCTTAATGTTGTCAAAAATACATGATAGAGAAATAATTCCTTCATTATCCACAATGATTTCTACAAAAAGAGACCAAAAAACAATTTAAATTCCACCAAACAAAAACTGTCGACTGCAAATTCTTTCAATTTGTGAATGCTGATCTTTGTCAAGACCTCCTCGCGAAACAGGAATATTCCGGGGTTAAAGGTAGGTATCCATGTTTTTTTCATGTCACAGATTATAATAATTCTTATTTCCTTTCATACGCTATTGGAATACAATATTCTGAAAAAATAGTTTTGCGAAAAACAGAGGTCGCTTATCAGAGAAAAAACAGGGTATTTCCCTAAAAGCCTACGTAGGCTATTAATCTATGTTTAGATTAACTAGTTGCAAACAATAAAGGGACATTCACGTGGTGCGAATAACTGTTTGAATCTAGCATTTAGTTTGAATTACATCATACATACGTCATCGTTACGTCATCGGGAGTTTTGCTCGCTAGTCGGTCTTAAATTCTATAAAGATCAGTCCAAAATTGTCGTAAGTGTTTTACGAATATAAACACTTACCGTAGTTTAGCGCTAACCATTTGATGTTATATGATTTAGGAAGTTCATGGTTTCGCTAGTCAATTAGTTATCTTCCGTTGACTTTTGGTCATATGCAAATGAGGTCATATGATGACGACACCCGAATTCCGTGATATCTATAATTAACCTGAAATTCCACCGAACCTTTACTGTTTAATCACAAAAAGCCACTTTAAACATATAGGATTATCTGACTTACAATTAAGTATTAAATTTTTTGTTGGATAGTATCTTTCGACATTTGGAAATTTTTCTAGACAAGGTTTGAGAAACAATGATACTTCCCTTTAACATGATAAGGGTCAAGCTATACTGATCCTCGGCCGTCGGCCTCGTGCGAGTACAGGGGATTTTCTCTGTCTGTAACTCGGCCAATACGAAACAAACTGACCAATTCCGGGCTCCGCCCACTTACTCCGTTTGCTCCACCCATTGACTCTGACAGAAAGTTCCAATTCCAGTTTAAACGGCGTTATTTTGCAAAGTTTATGGCCAGAAGTATGTAACGCAAATGTAGAATGGTTGGTTGTCGACCAGAACGTAGTGCATGTAACTACAGCTTGTTGTAACTTGTAGTTAGGGCGTTTAAGTCGCCAAACCAACAAAAATCACGCATATAAATGGCGTCAAATATTGAAGTTCAAATTTATGTCAATATATCGCCTGTTTATGTAATGTACGACGGGGTCTCAACAACACTACTGTAAGGAGGTGGGTTTTCAGAATAAGCAGGGGCGGGGCTTAGCCCGACAAACTCGTCCCTATTTCTACTCTGCTGTTCATTCAGCTGTTGTTGTTGTTGTAATAATAATTGCTGTTGTAAAATTGCGTTGTGTATTTGGAGTTCCTGTAAGCGTGCGGGCTGGTCTCCATGGATATGGAAATGAATATCACGTGACTCTCTTGTACCCAATTCTCTCTGAGTTGTGTCCGGTGCTACTCGCCGGGTTGAATCGCTGAAATTGGTGCCAAGTCCTTGGCCTACAGTACAGCCCATGTAAATAGTCAGAATGCTTGCTAGCAAGGCTAACCCTGCACATGTAAATGTCAAGATGGCGTAGGACAAACGTACATTAGTCTCGCTGGGTTCGTTGCCAAAAAAAAACACCGACCAAAACGAAAATGACCAAGATCACGGCAAATTCCGGAAACGTTACCACCATTCCAACTTGTATCTACAAAAGTAATAGAACGGATGAAATTAAACAGTTTTTTATGCAAGAAGGTCTTCAATCTTTTGCTGTATACAGAATCACGGTGAATGTTCAGCTACGCGATATTTGATTTCCGTTTCTTCACTTAACGAGATTCATCTTCTTTTGCAGTTATCTAATACCGAGACGGACATGAAATTACTTGAAGAATTATGCATTCCGCGTTCTTTGCGTTATATACCATCACGGAAATAAAGAATGAGTGAAATTCAACTTCGTGTAACGAAATCAGCACAGTGAGAATGAAAGTTTAAACCATATTGCAAATCAACACGCACGGTGTACCCGCGATACTTTGTTTAGAACTGTTTGCGTACCTGAAGCATTACGCGAGATTATATCGCTAATTACAAATTAGTGCATTCTTAAAGATAAACGTAGATCACAGCACTCACTTCGATCATTTTAAGCTAGCAAAGCGTGACCTTTATAGCTTAAGTTAACAGACAATTTTTAAGGTCTTCCCAGAGTTCAAGGAGTGCAAACTGTCACTTGAGGCTTAACTACTAAATTCATTAAATGCTTCTGCCATAAAAAGTAGTCCTTACTTATTTCAGGAATATTGCAAATTCTGCCTTCAAGTTCATCTCTTAGGCATTTTTAGCTCACTTGAGCATATCGTGTTCAAAATGAGTCTGATCAGAGTCTTCACTGTGCACACTGCTTTGTATGGCCACATGAATTAACTTGAATCAAATTGTAGAGAACTCCTTCAAAAGCATGCTATTTAACCCAATCCTACTAAATCGTGTTTTTTAGGCATCTCAAGAAATTGCTTGTGTTTTTCTACCCTACAAGGCAAATATTTTCTAAGTTCCACCAACTTGAAATTGTCGTCTGCAACTTCTTCCAATGTAAGCCAAACTACGAATTATGTCGTGTTGTAATGGGTTAACTCTTGGGTTATTTTAACCTTGTTTATTTTTTTCATGATAACCTTTGACAAAGAAGATTACTCAACAAACCATGCTTCGTTAGCTTACTGCACTTTCAGTACTTTGATTTTTCCTAGCGGGTTGTTTACTTTGAAAGTACAGTTAAACTTGTATTAAGCGACCAGTCAAAAGACGGCCAAAATGTGGTTGTTTAAGAGAGTGGTCGCTTTATACACGTTTTGTGATATTTATGAAGGATCGGTTAGACTGCATACATACATTATTTCTGGATTCTCACTTAATACTGTGTTGATGGGACTCATTAGAATCTAATGAGATCCACCAGCTTAGTATTTAGTTTTGATAATTTTATCAGCAAAATGTCTAAATATGACAATCATCTTTTCGGCATGGAATTTTGAAACTGGTCGTTTAATGAGAGTGGTCGCTTAATAAAGATGGTCGTTTGAGCAAGATTGGCTGTACTGCTAGCGCTTTACCGAATGGCATTATGCTTGATAACACGAATTACTTTAATTCGAAGCCATACGTAATGTAATACGTAAAAAACGAAGACGTAGAATTAAGTCAACAAAGTTTAACCCTTTCCTTTACAAACTAGCGCTTTACCGAATGGCATTATGCTCGATAACACGAATTACTTTAATTCGAAGCCATACGCCGACGTAGAATTAATTCAACAAAGTTTAACCCTTTCCTATACAAACCCGGGATTTTACGTACCTTTTATTCTACACTTGAGAAAACATTGTGGAAAAAGAAGAAAGTGCTTCTAACAAGCACTTTCTTCTTTTCCCACAACATTTTCTACACTACTAAATTGCTATTTTTCAATTTAAACCCACCTTTAATTTTGTCTGCAAAACCTTCGAAATTGGACGAGAAAGGATTAATTGATTTATTTCACAAGTGACAGATGGCTAATCATGCTTACTGACCTGTTACAGAAGGATCGACGTAAATTTCAAATATCAAAATGTGTGGTGAAGTACAAGTAATTATAACATGAAATGGTTGGTTGAGGACCTAAACGTTGTAACTTTATCCTCAACAAGTTATGATTACTATTTTTAACCCATTCTCAAACAATAAAGCTTTTAAAGGCAATATGAAAGGTTTGAAAACATTGTTGAAAACATTGTGGAAAATGACGGAATTACTGTTACAAGCAATTTAATCATTATCCATATTGTTTCTATTCCAAAAGACATAAATGATAAAGATTGTACCATTTTAAAATTGCTGTCTGCAACTTCTTTGCATTTGGACTGTTCTATAATTTTGTCGTGTGGGACTGGGATAAGTCGCCATGCCAACAAAATACACTGCACACAAATGTTTACCGATGTCGGAATTTAAAGTTCATCTCAAGTCTAAATGAATAATCTGATTGGACGTTTATTTCTTTGATTGACGTCGTTTCATATCTCGAAGTCGGACAAACTGTCGGAGTTCAGTGAGAATGTCTAGCGATCCGTCGATGGAGAACGAAATTGACCAATCGCTGGTCCCGCCTACTTACTCCTTTGGTCCCGCCCACTTATTCCTTTGGTCACGCCAACTTATTCCTTTGGTCCCGCCCACTTATTCCTTTGGTCCCGCCCACTTACTCCTTTGGTCCCGCCCACTTATTCCTTTGGTCCCGCCCACCTTTTCCTTTGGTCCCACCCACCTTTTCCTTTGGTAACGCCCACTTATTCCTTTGGTCCCGCCCACTTATTACTTTGGTCACGCCCACTGATTCCTTTGGTCACGCCCACTGATTCCAACAGGAAATCCAGCTTCGATTTTTTACGGCATTATTTTACAAAATTTATCTACAGTAGCATTTAACAAAAAAGTAGAATGGTTGTTTGGTGACCTGAACGTCGTAACTTCAGCTTGGATAGGCTGTAGTTACGACATTTAAGTCGACAAACCAATATAAAATGTTTCAATTTTAAAATGGCGGACAATGTTGGAGTTATAAGCTCGATTCCGGACCGAATGAATGGTTTGATTGGTCGAATGATTCCTCGATTGACAGCCACGATTGACTAATTGCAAATGCGCAAATCTAAATTTTTATGTTGACTTATTATATCGAGTTGATAAACAATTCTATTTTAAATACAAAACACCTTTTTTAAATGAGGCAATTCTATACAGAGTCTCCTTTCGTTAATTAATCGCTAATTTTACTCATTTCATTCCATTGTTTAATTATTCACTGAGTAATTTTTGTATTTTTCTATTATTATTGTTATTATCATTTAACCCTACTTACGAAAAACCCGCATTCCTTGTTGGTTTCACCGAGTTCCGTCTTTTTGCCAAAATGATAAACCAATCCGCTCATCACGGCTTGGATTAACGTCTGGAAAAGGAAAAAAAAAAGAGACTAAGACAACGCGAATATGAAATAATTTGCAATTAATCCTTGTCTTTCTGAACCAGGAATATTCCTGTTTCTACAGGTGGTCTAGACAACGATCAGGCTGCACTTATCTTTGTCTTGACCTCCTGTTTATTCCCTTAAAGACAGCATTGTTTAAACCATTAATTCTCTAAATAATCACCTAACCAAAATGAGTGTCTTCAGTGCTTCCAGTCCTTTGATTTTAACATAATATTGTAGAGCTTTTATTCGGCATGACAAGGGTTAAGTAAGCTGATAAAATTTGTTAGTGTCATCCTCTTTACCCTAACGTCAATCATTACATCACTCGTGATTGACGGATCGCCTGTCTGTCCGCTGACTCCGCTAGTCACGCCAACAGAGATCCTACAGTAAGTTCTACTTCGATATTAAACGACGTTATTTTGGCAAGTAATTTGAAATAAATGTGTTAGAGTCATCCTCTTTACCCTAACGTATATTATTACGTCACTCGTGATTGACGGAACGCCTGGCTGTCCGCTGACTCCGCTAGTCACGCCAACATAGATCCTACAGTAAGTTCTACTTCGATATTAAACGTCGTTATTTTGACAAGTAATTTGTAATAAATGTGTTAGAGTCATCCTCTTTACCCTAACGTAAATCATTACGTCACTCGTGATTGACGGATCGCCTGTCTGTCCGCTGACTCCGCTAGTCACGCCAACAGAGATCCTACAGTAAGTTCTACTTCGACATTAAACGTCGTTATTTTGACAAGTAATTTGTAATAAATGTGTTAGCGTCATCCTCTTTACCCTAACGTAAATCATTACGTCACTCGTGATTAACGGAACGCCTGGCTGTCCGCTGACTCCGCTAGTCACGCCAACAGAAATCCTGCAGTAAGTTCTACTTCGATATTAAACGTCGACATTTTGGCCAGTAATTTGTAATAAATGTATTAGAGTCATCCTCTTTACCCTAACTGACCAATTCCTGGCCCCGCCCACTTACTCCGTTTGCTCCTACCATTGACTCCGACAGAAAGTTCCACTTCAATTTTAAACGGCGTTATTTTTCAAAATTTATGGCCAGAAGCATGTAAAAAATGTTAAATGGTTGGCGACCTAGACGTAATACATGTAACTATAGCTTGAATTCCAACTTGTATCTACAGAAGTAATAGACCGAATGAACTGAAAACTTTTTTTTTAATGCAAGACGGTCTGTAATATTTTGCTGTATACAGAATCACGTTGTATGTTCCGCGACACGATATTTGATTTCCGTTTCTTCTCTTAACGAGAATCATCTTCTCTTGCAGTTATGTAATACCTAAACGGAAATGAAATTACTTGAAGAATTATGCATTCCGCAGTCGTTGCGTTATATACCATCACGGAAATAAAGAATGAGTGTAATTCAATTTAATTGATTTATTTCACAAGTGACAGATGGCTAATCATGCTTACTGACCTGTTACAGAAAGATCGACGTAAATTTAAAATGTCAAAATGTGTGGTGAAGTACAAGTAATTATAACATGAAATGGTTGGTTGAGGACCTAAACGTTGTAACTTTATCCTGAACAAGTTTTGATTACTATTTTTAACCCATTCCCAAACAATGAAGCTTTTAAACGCAATATGAAAGGTTTGAAAACATTGTGGAAAATATTGTGGAAAAAGAGGGAATTGCTGTTACAAGCAATTTAATCATTATCCATATTTTTTTCTATTCCAAAAGACATAAATGATAAAGATTGTATCATTTTAAAATTGTTGTATGCAACTTCTTTGTATTTGGACTGTTCTATAATTTTGTCGTGTTGGAATGGGATAAGTCGCCATACCAACAAAATACACTGCACACAAATGCTTGCCAATGTCGGAATTTAAAGTTCATCTCAAGTCTAAATGAATAATCTGATTGGACGTTTATTTCCATGATTGACGCCGTTTCATATCTCGAAGTCGGACAAACTGTCGGAGTTCAGTGAGAATGTCCAGCGATCCGTCAATGGAGAACGAAATTGACCAATCGCTGGTCCCGCCCACTTATTCCTTTGGTCCCGCCCACTTATTCCTTTGGTCACGCCCACCTTTTCCTTTGGTCCCACCCAACTTTTCCTTTGGTAACGCCCACTTATTCCTTTGGTCCCGCCCACTTATTCCTTTGGTCCCGCCCACTTATTCCTTTGGTCCCGCCCACTTTTTCCTTTGGTCCCGCCCACTTATTCCTTTGGTCCCGCCCACTTATTACTTTGGTCCCGCCCACTTATTCCTTTGGTCCCGCCCACTTATTCCTTTGGTCCCGCCCACCTTTTCCTTTGGTCACGCCCACTGATTCAGACTGGAAGTCTAGCTTCGATTTTTGACGGCATTATTTTGCAAAATTTATCTACAGTAGCATTTAACAAAAGAGTAGAATGGTTGTTTGGTGACCTAAACGTCGTAACTACAGCTTGGATAGTATGTAGATACGACGCTTAAGTCGACAAACCAACAAAAATTGTTTCACACAAATGGCGGCCGATGTTGGAATTATAATCTCAATTCCGGGCTGAATGAATGGTTTGATTGGTCGAATGATTCCTTGATTAACAACCGCGATTGGTCAATTGCAAATGCGCAAATCTAAATTTTTATGGTGACTTATTAGACCGAGTTTATAAACAATTCTATTTTAAATACAAAACACTTTTTTTAAATGAGGCAATTCTATACAGAGTCTCCTTTCGTTAATTAATCGCTAATTTTACTCATTTCATTCCATTGTTGAATTATTCACTGGGTAATTTTTGTATTATTATTATTTAACCCTACTTACGAAAACTCCGCATTTCTTGTTCGCCTGTCTTTTTGCCAAAATGATAAATCAATCCGTTCATCACGGTTTGGATTAACGTCTGGAAAAGAAAAAATAGACTGAGACAACGCGACTACGAAGCAGTTTGCAATTAACCCTTGTCTTTCTGAACCCGGAATAATCCTGTTTCTACAGGTGGTCTAGACAACGACCAGGCTGCACATATCTTTGTCTTGACCTCCTGTTTATTCCCTTAAAGACAGCATTGTTTAAACCGTTAATTCTCTAAATAATCACCAAACCTAAATGAGTGTCTTCAGTGCTCCCAGTCCTTTGGTTTTAATATTATATTATAGAGGATTTTACCAAGCTGTACAATAAGGGAGCAGTAGGTTTAACCCATTTCAACACAATGACGCTCTGGGACGTCTCGGGAAATATTGAATGTGTAAAATGAAGAAATTGCTTTAAACAAGCAATTTCTTCTTTTTACACAATGTTTTTTAACAGATAGAAAAAAAAAGATATGATTTCAGAAACTTTAAATTGTCGTCTGCAATTCCTTTGAATTTGGACCAGTCTAGAGTTTTGTTGTCTAGTAATGGGTTAAGCCATTGGTCATCTTTTAGGGTAGTAAAAACATCCTGATTGTGAGTATTATTATAAACTAAATGTGATGAGCACTATGTTGTCCTGATCGAATTTTGTGTTTGTACTGGTGTGAGAAATCATAGAAAGCAATGGCTGGGTGCTCCACCCAAAGCGATATAACTGACATATTGTTGAAAGTGGTTTTACGCCAAATATAATAAATCAATTTATTTAAACAATACTATACTTTTCTGTGACGACTCCCTTTATAATCACACATAAATACAAACCATGCGCCATTTAACTGTAATTCGATCGCTTTGTCAAATAAATAACAAAGCATAAAATCTGATATTTGTCAAGTTCATGAAATCTTCTGTTCATTCCTTTGTAAAAAGGTTATCTGTACACCCATGCAATAAACAGAAAATTCCCATTTATTGAAACTTATAACAAATACATTAATCAACGCGGTGTTTCGGTTTGGTCCCTTATTATAACTAATTGATATCCTTCTACAAATCGTAAGAAATACCCAATTATGCATTATACCCGCGTTGGTTCACTTTGAAAGGGTGCTAAATGTAAAAAACCTACAGTTCTGTAAGCTAATCCTGCGTTCTGAAGCTTTTGTGTATGAACCTTGTGAATCATATTGCATGTTCGAGAACAATCAATACAAGACAGTGGGTACTGAAAATTTCACTTTCATATAATGCATTTTAGGTAGGGCAAATTTCAGCAAAAATACATGGTATGGTCGTATATAGCGACACCGTCTTGATATTTCGATTTTTTGTCAGTTTAAACGAGGCATTGATCAAGTTTGCAGCGCTTTTTGAAGTTTTGAAGGGTCAAAATGAATGTAAGATGGCCAAGAAGTTAAGAATGTGTTTACTTTAAATCGGCATGGATCATTCGTCTTAGAATAGAGAAAACATTTCATTTCTTGGACGAAAAGTATTTTGTTTTATTGAATTTATTTATTTCCAGCGTTATATGACGAGAAACAATGCAGGGAATTGCCCAAATCGGAGGTTTCTGCTCTTACAATCGCCATTTACATCACGTTATATAACGTTACATAACGTATGCCGTTAGGTTACAGGTTTTGACAACGGACAGGGTTACCCGAAACGGCAGAGTTTAACTCTTAAGCATCGTTGCCATTTTTCTAGCGAGATATGACGTTACATAACGTATGCCGTTAGGTTAAAGGTTTTGACAACGGACAGGGTTACCCGACACGGCAGTGTTTAAATCTTACGCGTCGTAGCCATTTTTCTAGCGAGATATGACGTTACGTAACGTATGCCGTTAAGTTACAGATTTTAACAACGGACAGAATTACCCGACACGGCAGTGTTTAACTCTTACACATCGTTGCCATTTTTCTAGTGAGATTTGACGTTACATAACGTATGACGTTAGGTTAGAGATTTTGACAACGAACAGGGTTACCCGACACGGCAGTGTTCAACTCTTACACATCGTTGCCATTTTTCTAGCGAGATATGACGTTACATAACGTATGCCGTTAGGTTACAGGTTTTGACAACGGACAGGGTTACCCGACACGACAGTGTTTAACTTGTAAGAATCGTTGCCATTTTTCTAGCTAGATATGAATATATTCAACTGGTTATTTCAGATATGAAAAAATATTTCACGAGGATGCGTTGTAAGGCGTTGAAAAACGAGTGCGCAGTGCGAGTTCTTTTAACGCCTAACAACGCATCCGAGTTATTATATACCTTATTATTTGATTTTTTATTAAAATATCGAAACAAATCATTTTGATAGAGAGAAAGTCTATTGAAAAAAGTGCGGTGAAATACGTCATTAAAGATTGATTACAGAGAGTGAATCTGAAAAGTGTTATCGTCACTCTAGTGACGATATCAAAATTTATTACACTGAGAAATCCCAAGATTTCACAGCAAGGTATATGATTAATGACGTTACATAACGTTCGTAGATTTAGACTACCGGCGATGTTTCAACCCATTCCCACAAAATGACGCTTTTTTGGCGCCCCTTAATTAAAAAGGCCTTAGAAAACATCGTGGAAAATGAAGAACTTGCTTGTTTCAAGCAATTTCTTCATTATCCACAATGTTTTCTATCCCCAAATGAAAAGAATTTTATAATCTTATCAACTAGAAATTTTCGTCTGCAAATTCTTTCAAATTGGACCAGTCTATAATTTTAATCGTGTAGGTATAGGTTAATCCTACGTTCATCGCCATTTTTTCCGCGTGATAAGACGTCAGTTTTTGTTTTTTACATGCTACTGGCCATACAGCTTGCTAAATAACGCCCTTTAAAATCGAAGCGGAACTTCTTGTCGAAGTATATGGACGGGGCCATTAGTTGGCATTGACCTCTATATTTCATTTACCGTAACAACTGCTACATGGCTCCATGCAGTCGAATGACACTGGCAGAATGTTTGACTTAGATGTTATACGGGATTACTTTTCAATTTTTGTTGTAAGTAAATTCTGACCAAGAAAAAAAGTAGAAAAGAAAAGTTGGTAGGCGCCCTAATTGTCGTAACTAAATCTCGAAGTGTTAAAGTCGCATATGCGACATCCGACAAAAATTATTAGTACCGATGTCAGGGTTCAAAGTTGACGCATGGTCTATAATAAAGATTTGGTAATTCGACTTATCAATCGATATTTTCATTGGACGACATCGATACGTTGATTGTTGCAGACTTTTTTTTTGGGGGGGGGGGAAGTAGGTAATATAATCTCTTTTCAATTAGAGTGTCGTTATATCGACTCCACTTATATCGACTCAACTTGTCTCGACTCAATTTATCTCAAAGTTGACGCATGGTCTATGATAAAGATTTAGTAACTTGTCTTATCAATCGATATTTTTATTGGACGACGTCGATTCATTGATTGTTGCAGACTTTTCGGGGGAAAGTAGGCAATATAATCTATTTCCAATTGGAGTAAAGTTACATCGACTCCACTTGTCAACTTGTCACGAATCCACTTATCTCGAATCCATTTATTTCGAATCCACTTATCTCGAATAACAATATCAGATATCGATGATTCACATTTCAAACTCGATATAATAGCTAAAAATTAAACCATTTTCACACGATTGCTTCTTTTTATGCCGCTCAAGAAAAACATTGTAGAAAATGAAGAAATTGCTTTCACCAAGCAGTTTCCTGATTATCCATGATGTTTTTGTAAAAAAGAAAAAAAAAAAGGTTTAACATTCCATCAACTTGAAATTGTCGTCTGCAGCTTCTCTCAACTTGGACGAGTCTGAAATCTTATTTTTTGGGAACGGGTTAAAGTCATTCGTTGCGTTTCTCAACTGACAGAATAGTCGCTGTCACTCAAAATACGATTGACCAATTAAAACAATTACACGTATTCATGATCGGAGTTGAAAATTGACCTCTGACATTTATGTGATTCATTTTTTGGCTGGTTTGGTTTGTTGAAACGCTTTGGTCGCCAATAAACTATTTGCTTTTCTATTTTCCTTGGCCATATCTTTTGCTTTTACTAATGTCGTTTGATATCTCAGTCGACCTGCAATATTGAATGTCACTGGTTGTACTCGGTGATCCGTAAATTCTAAATATATCCTAAACTCATGGCCATCACCAGAGAAGGAGCTGTAGGAAGAATATATCTTTGTAGCTTAAAAGTCTTGCTTTTTATTTTAAAATGACCCAATTCTTCTAGGACCAAGTGTGGTATATAACGAAAACTGACGGATCGGCGCTGTGAAAATAATTCGAGAGGTAAAATAAATCATTTATTCAGACCAGAAGTGAGCTTTGAACTCTATAATTAGTCATTTTATTCACGTCTGAAGTTACGACGTTTAAATCGCCGAGAAGCAATTTTATTTTTTTAAGTCACTGGCCACACATTTTTCACATAAACACTCGTTTGATATTTCAAACTGTTTTGTTGGAGGTCTGTGGGCGTGGCTAGCGATCTTTCAAATTCCTATATAAGTTCAGAACATTTATACCAAAGACGAAAGAATAGACTAATCGCTGGTCACAGCTGAAGTTACGACGTTTAAATCGCCAACAAGCAATTTTATTTTTTTATGTCACTGGCCACACATTTTTCACATAAACACTCGTTTGATATTTAAAACTGTTTTGTTGGAGGTCTGTGGGCGTGGCTAGCGATCTTTCAAATTCCTATATAAGTTCAGAACATTTATACCAAAGACGAAAGAATAGACTAATCGCTGGTCACAGCTGAAGTTACGACGTTTTAATTGCCAACAAGCAATTTTATTTTTTTATGTCACTGGCCACACATTTTTCACATAAACACTCGTTTGATATTTCAAACTGTTTTGTTGGAGGTCTGTGGGCGTGGCTAGCGATCTTTCAAATTCCTATATAAGTTCAGAACATTTATACCAAAGACGAAAGAATAGACTAATCGCTGGTCACAGCTGAAGTTACGACGTTTAAATCGCCAACAAGCAATTTTATTTATTCATGTCACTGGCCACACATTTTTCACATAAACACTCGTTTGATATTTCAAACTGTTTTGTTGGAGGTCTGTGGGCGTGGCTAGCGATCTTTCAAATTCCTATATAAGTTCAGAACATTTATACCAAAGACGAAAGAATAGACTAATCGCTGGTCACAGCTGAAGTTACGACGTTTAAATCGCCAACAAGCAATTTTATTTTTTTATGTCACTGGCCACACATTTTTCACATAAACACTCGTTTGATATTTCAAACTGTTTTGTTGGAGGTCTGTGGGCGTGGCTAGCGATCTTTCAAATTCCTATATAAGTTCAGAACATTTATACCAAAGACGAAAGAATAGACTAATCGCTGGTCCCGCAAACTGATTCCGACAGAAAGCGGCGGGGTTTTTTTGTTGTTGTTGTTTCTATTTTTTTTAGTATTTTAAAATTAATCGACCGATCCATACTAATAGTAGAACACAGATCGATATATAATAACAGCAATAAATTCTACCGGGAATAGACTGTTGACGTCTAAACATAAACACTTTCATCGATTAATAATTCCATTTTTAGTTTCGCTCATCAAAAATGAGCCTTTTGATTGGTCGAAAAAAATATCCACACTTCCGTGAACAAAATCGTGACCACGCAGCTAATTTGTATGCTTCCGCTCAAAATAGTTCCGTAAAAATGTATCAAAATATGTAAAAATAGTTCCTTTTTTAAAAGCGATCGTTCAATAACGTAACGTTGCATTTAATCATTTCTATACACTACAACATCACGAACGAATCTTAAACGAATTATCATATCTTTATTTTTTTAATTTATTTACTTGTGATTGATCTCGGCCCCAAAAAACGTAATGCATTAAAGTTTAATTTGGTTACTTCCCTTGAACCAAAAGACGTCATTTACGCAATTCAGAAAAAAGAGAAAATTGTCTCTTTAAATTTCAATGTGGTCGACCAGAAATCCAAGAACATGATGATTTTATTAAAGGGAATATGCTGATTAGTCTTAGCGTAATCCAGAGAGCCAAGGATCACCAAATATGACCATAAATACAAGTTGTGAAACATTCGGACCCTTCTCCTCCGACGGATTGGTTGCGTTTGATAATTTAAACATCATAAATGAAATGCAATTGCAGCAAAGTTTACAATCAGTCATCAAATATGTTGCTTATGTTTACAGTTGTTTTTCCAACTCCATAGCCCTGAAATACGAGAAGCTGGAGACCTTCATTCAAAGTTTTTTCCATAAAAGGCAGCCAGACTATAATGCTATATATCTCTTTCTCTCAGGCAATCACCGGTCAACTCTGCCCATTTATATCTCGGCCTACCGGCAACTCGGCACTTTGTATAACTCGGCACGGTCAACACGGCCCAGTATATGGTATAAAGTGATTGGTGAAATTTCATAAAACAAATATGGGGGGAGAGAGACGTTGTCTTCTTTTTTAGTGAATATGTCCGAATCACAACAAAATATTCTGCCAGTGGTTTAATTAAAAAGGAATAATTTCATATGTAATGATGGTCAATTGGATTGGTAGTTGTAGATTAGAAATTACATTGCAAAGCAACAACCACTTTAATAGGTCAGATTCCAAATGTGTTACAATATAATACTATTTCAAAAAATAAAATAAATTAAAAAGCAAAAATAAGTTAAGGGTTATTAATTTTACAAAAGCTTCATATATCATGCAATATACTTGCATTACTATATGCTAAATATTTCGGCCGAGTTGATCGGACCAAGTTATTCCATGGGCCGAGTTGACTGGTTATCTTTCAGGCAGCTTGAAATATGCTGATATGTGATTACATATATCTAGCGTAGCTGTCTGTTGCATTCAATGGAATTAATGCGTTACTGTATTGTAAAATTTTAGACCAGTCTAAGTTTTTGCAGACGACACTAAAATATCGATTTGATTTGAAAAAATAAACATTCAGCAGGGAAGAAAATATTGTGGAAAAAGAAAATATTGCTTGTTACAAACAATGTCTTCTTTTTCCACATTTTCCACATTCAACGGTTTTGCAAACGATAATCTAAAATGGACTTAAATTAAAATTAACCATTCAATAGGGTAGAAAAAAGATGCAATGTCTTTGCTAGGTGACACTTTTTTGTCTTCAGCACACTTAATTTGTGAAATGTAACTTCTTTTCAATTGGATCAGTTAAAAATTCTGTCATCTAGTAATGTGTCAAGTTAATCAAAGTACTCTACTGTTTGATGGATTGTTAGCACCCACTTGAAATAGGATTCTTACAGGAAAGTTCGTGTGAGATAAGAAGACATATCATGTTAGTCTAGATAAGAATAAAACAAACATGGCTACTAGGTGTTATGGGCAACCTAAATATAGTAATTACTGTTAGAAAAATCTTTTAGGACACAATGGTAGCACACCTACAAATTCACCCATTCCCACACGATAAAATTTTGGACTAGTCAAAATCGAAAGAAGCTGCAGACGAGGGTTTCAAGTTGATGAAATTGTAATTATTTATCTTTTTTTTTGTCTTTTTAGATAGAACACATTATGGGTAATGAAGACATTGATTGATACAAGCAATTTCATCATTATCCACATTGTTTTCCAAAGTATTTTCCTTGAGGGGGATTGTATGGGAATGGGTTATGTGATTTTGTACAAGCTTCAGGCTTGTAAATTAATAATCTTATATACCATCTGGGAAAACAAATGAAATATCAAACTTCAAAGAACAAAAATAAATATATATAGGCATTTCTTTTATTGAAAATATTCAGGTGATCAAAACCTTTTTGGAGTAATTTGAAATAATGGTCCATTTGTATACAATAAAATAGTATTTGGATTCAAATGACCGCACACTCAGGTTTAAGTATTTTTGTACTAAAATCCACTGCACTCCATCTTTTTTAACTTCTTAGAATTATTTTAGTTGTGATGTTTTGCTTCGCGCTGCGAATAACAAAACGCCCGAACAAGTTTAAAAAAGACGTACTCTCTTTATGCATGCATTTATGTTCAACTTTGTCTTTTATCTTCCTTAATTAAACCCGGTGTTATTATTTATTATAAAAAAGAAATAAGCTTTCAATTTTAAAGTTTCTAGTTGTAATGCTTTCAGCTATTTCAAATAGGGTGATTTGAAAATGACTATTCATAACTTTAAAGATATAAAGAAAAGAAGTAAAAATATCTGTGTTTACGTGACGCCAAATAAGTCATATATTGCCTATTTTCTATGACGTATCAATCACGTCCTTGGCATCCGCTAGTAAAACAATCTTTACCGACATCACCCGAAGACTAACGAGCTCACCCGATAAAATTTGATGTCTCAAAAGATGGTGTAGTGAATATGTTGCAATAGGTTGCATTTATTGTAACTTTAGTAGATTTAACACGAAGAAAGAATATTTACTATTGAAATGACATTGATAACTATTGGGAAATCACATAATTTTCTAATATTAAATTTTCAGGAAAATCTGTTCAAGAGCCGCTTTAATGCAGCCCCGGATAAAGCACCGGTACATTGTCGGTCTGACCAGGAGTAAACTTTGGGACAAATGATACATGATAGACCGAAAATAATTACACATTTTTTTTCAAATAAGTGGAAAAGATGTGTGCTAGAATGTGAAATTAGGCAAAGGGAGTTTTGTGCGTCAATGTTTTGCTGAATCAGCAAAATTCCAAATTAATGCAACACAACTAAACTTTTAAAGATCTTATTTCACTAAGACAACATTTTATCGACAAAGGAATGTTAACTATTCAGGTGGTTCTATTGTGAATAAATAGTGTTTTGAAATTCTTTATCTAAAGGTCAAATCAAATATTCATTGTCGATTTTTTGTTTTTGTGTTTTGATCCTTTCATTATTGCTCTCATTTGAGGTCCTGTTAACGTCCCCCCCTTTTTTTCTTTCTGACAAACCACACTACGGTTAGCACAAGTGTTTTTTACAAATGAGGTTCCTTTAACACGATTAACAAATATATTATAAATTTGATTTATTTTCTTTTCGTTCTCTACTTTTCTCGGTAACTAGTAACAACTTTTACAAGAATATTTTCCAAAATGAATGCCACAGTAACATGTAGTACAGTAAAGTGTTTATTTCGATATCAATGTATTAAGAATACGTATTACAGCGTTGTGAACAAGTTTCAAGCTATACCGGTAATGTATGCTTAAACGTATCATGCAAGAATAAAAATATATCTGAGATCTACATATCGTACATATGCATATTTGACAGATTTATTTCGCAAATATTGCACTGAATTGCAAAGGGCTTGCTATACGCATTACCGACTTAAAACCATATTTTACCTCCGAGGAAGGAAAATACAGTATAAACAGCCAATCTTTTATTTGGTCACTAAAGAAAACAATGGCTTATTATAGGATATGAGTGAAGTTCTTAGAGATTTTCTTGTCACTTTTTCACTCGTGTTTGTTCTCATATTGAGATAGAGACGACTGCATCCGATTCTGCACCGGAAAAGTTCGCTGATCTTCAACAGTGATTGCTATTTGCAAAGATGCTGATGGCCAAACTTTAAGGAAGATTTCGTTAATCTCCGTGACTGAGCAAGTTGGTTGAATGACTAGCGAAAGTAAAAACGTCAACAGATATGGCTTTAAAGTCGAAAACGGGTACTGTGGTTGCCTTTTAACCATTTGAACACATTAAAAAACCTACATACAGAGGTTGAAAATGCGTGATAATGCTTTCGCTGAAAATATGGACAAAGTACTAAATAGCGAACTTAATGTCGGCCTGATTGGTTCAAACAAATACATTAGTCCGCTTCGAATACAAAATTGACTGTGGTATTCAGATAGCTAATTAGACGTGAAATTTCATTGTTCTTGATAGCTAAGGTGTATACATATAAACAAAAAGATAGTTACAAATATGGACCACCACGTAGGTATTAAAGATTAACAGTTATTCATTATAGACCTAGGCTGCCTTCTAACTCAAAGATGACAAAATTCAATATTTTTCAACAAAAGAAAAGCCCCCAAGACATTCTTTGATTAATTACTGTGACATGATAAGACAATAGGAATAATGAAATAGAGGGAAATACAATATCTAGTCGCTCGCTTCAAATACAAATGATTACTATCATATAGTATTACAAGATTTGGACGGTTTTTTTTATTCTTCTTTTACAAATTTATTCAGAAAGGGGGTTCTTTTTTCCCTTTATTCCGAGAGTATTTCTTAAAAGGTAGATACACATGATCCGGTATTGAAACAAATTAATCTTGTTGAAAAACGATACTGTGAATTCATGGTGCATATATTTGCCTAATCATTTATCATTCTGACTTTCGAAAACTTTCAGTGTTTTAAATGAAATGCAGATGCTACATGTTCAATATTAACCGAAACTGACCGAGAACACTTTAAATATATGAGGCATATTTTGTTATGGTATGATACGAAACCCTGTTTGGATTCGATTTTTTTATTTATTTAAGAAGCCCGAATGTCGATTAACATATCAAATTTTCGTACTCGTCGAAATTCCGATTCATAAGTACATCACAGTATTTCATTAATTATATACCAACACATTTTGACTATAAAAGACAAAAGAAGCTCACATAACTTGGCTAATATTTACTTTTTTAACGGCGCAACGTTATTTTACCGGAAAATGACGTCATATAGCAACATCTGTACCAGTTCAGTATATTTGTTTCTCTTTCAATGAATGTATCTTAGAAGTTAAATTGGTAGGTATATGTATATAGATATGGGAGACAGATTTTATCCAAACAGTGTAATACATATGTATTATTATTAAAGCATAACCTTAGCGCTTTCGAAAGTCAATGTTTTCTTCGTCAAGGGTCAAATAAGAACAACAAAATGGCTGAATGACCTAAGTAGAATTTCGTTTTTCACCAGGCGAGTTATTTTTTCCCGCAAAGTACGAATAGTTTTACACGAAGAAGTTATTTTAAGGACAAATGAGTTAATATGGAGTTCTCTTTTTTCAATTTAAACTTCGGTAACTTTGTGAAATATGAAGAAATTGCTTGCAATAAGTAATGAATCTCAGATATATATCAAAGTACTGAAAAGTACTGTAAGCTAGAAAAGCACTGTTTTGTTCAATAATCTTCTTTGTCAAACGATATCATGATAAAGAAACGAGGTTAAAGTAACAAAGGAGTCAACACATTCCCACACAATCCATCCTTTTTATGCTCCATAAGAATATTTGTAGAAAACAATGTGGAAAATGAAGACATTTTTTGTTACAAGCAATTTCTTCATTTCCACATTGTTTCCTACCTAGAGAGCTAAATATTTTAGAATTGTCAACAATTTGAAATTGTTGTCCAACTACTTTGAAGACTCTGATGAGAGACTTTTTTAACACGGTGTGTTCAAGTGAGCGAAAAATACAGGCAGAGTTTGCAATATTCCGGAAATACATAAGAACTACTTTTTATTGCGTAGGCATTTAACGGATCTAGTGGTTAAGCCTCCAGTGCCAGTTTGCACTCGTTGAACTTTGAGACGACCTCAAGTTTTGTCTTTTAACTTAAGCTATCAAAGCTACCGCTTTGCTAGGCAATAATATCATCAGCCGAGAATTGTCATCTCGTCCCCTTAAAGTATCAAGATGCTTTGTTCATTCGACCAGTTTTCGAGAAGAAGGGGTTTTAGGTTCTACAGGTTAGAAATCTAATATTTTAAACAACTTACAGTTATACAAGGTATTTTCAAGCATGTTTTACAATATTACAAAGTACATTTTTATACATTAAAAATTCCATGCTTAATCACTTAAAAACATAAACAAAAAATTGCCGTCTGCAACTTCTTTGCATTTGGACCAATCTAAAACTTTGCCGTCAGGTAATGGGTTTAGTGAGTAAAGAAAGGACAATTTTACCCCATGCATGTGGTGACTCACAGAATCTTTTAAATCTATAGAAAACGAAGAAACTAAGATTATTATCAATTTGGCATATTGCTACAGTATATTCGGTAGCTATCTAAATGAGTTGGGAAATTTGATAGTTTTGAAACTACCGACATAATATTGAATAAAACCGACCAGTGTCAAAGTGATAACCGATATCCGAGATTTATTTTACGGAGAGTGATCAACACCTTACAGCGTCGATGAATGCTATGTATTCTTACCTTTCTTGATCATCTCGTCAATTGCCAGATGCATTTTCGTTGAACAATAATTAGCAAACAATCAGTGTAACTGACCGTTGCTTTTGGATTTTTAGAATAAATAGCGGTTGTGATTGTTTAGTAGAAAACTAAGTGAGAGAAAAAAAAAAACTTACAACTTACTGCAAGGCGAGTTTTTGATATTTGGTACAGGTTATATTACACTTTCCGCAAATTGACAATGTGTAATTTTAGAATGTTCCGAAAAAAGTTGCAGACTAGTTAATTTAACTTGACTCATATATATTAAGTTTTCAAATATCGATCGTTGTCAACTAACTATGATTCCGTTTGCCTTTTCCGAATATTTGGTACGTTAAGGTTCTCTGGTAAAGTCAAATATTGCGTGTCAGGTACCACATTTAGGCAACAACCCGTTTTAGGATGCGTAAGAGAAAATTCAGCATTTTTACATATTGTGGGAACTGGAGAATTTGCTAACAATTTATCTCGTTTTCAACTAGTCAATAATTTTATTGTATGCCAAGTAACATTGTCATTGCTGTTTAAAGCTATAGCCAATTAACATCCTTCAATCACTTAGTATGTGTTCTTGCTTTTTCAACTGTAAACCTGTATCATCTATATTATGTGCCCTCAGACACATGCATGTATTATCACTGTTGGTCTGTAGCTGCATGGGAAAATTATGGCGTTTATCTATTTGTAATTTGCATTCCTCCTAATATATATTCCCTCCTTAGCAGTGGATCCTTAAATGAAATCAACCTACACTTTCCTTTACTGTAAGTATTATTTCATCTAAACAATCATATTGTGAATGAAACTGACCCTGGAATTTAAGGGGAAAAGGGAAAAAAAGGTTTGACTTTATGATGCAATTAGGTGCAAAAGAAAAGCTCCCTCGGAACCTTAACCAATTAGCAGATGACAAAATTGTACACTGGTCCAAATTCAAAGAGGTTGCAGACAACATTTTTAAGCTGATGAATTTTAAAAATCCTTGTCTAATATGATTCTTAGGAAAACATCGTGGACTATGAAGGAATTACACATGAGTGATTTCTTTATTGTATACAATATTTTCCAAAGCTTTTTGACCGGCAACTGAAAGTGCTGATGAAATCTTAAAATTCTTTGTCCAATAGGATAGAAATTCTTGGACTATAAAGAAATGACACATGAGTAATTTCTTAATTGTGCACAATATTTTCCAAAGCTTTTTGACAAGAGCCACTGTGGGAATAGGTTAAACCTACTATTAGACAATAAGTTCAGACTTGGTACAAAATTGAAGATTACAACAATGTCAAATTGATAGAATATGAAATATCTTTGTATTTCTTACTATAGAAAACAATGTAGAAAATGAAGGAATTACTCGTAACAAGCATTTTCTACATTTTCACATTGTTTTGTTGAACTCTTTTGAAGGGCGTCAAAAAAAACTAAATTTTAGGGGAATGGGTTAAACGGAGTATTCTTTTACCTTTAAAATTATTCAGTCAATTCATTTGCATACCCTGCTGTAGGCAGGGTTGAGGCTGATCTTGGTCACAAGTGTGTCTGCCCACCTGCATGCTTGTATACTTTAAACTTTTTTGAAGTTCTATATCAAGATATATTTTGGGCGAAATTTCACAGAATATTTGTCATCGAGTGGTCTTCCCAAAATTGATGGAGTTATATATTTTTTTCACTCAATCACAGAAAACTATCTTGTTAACTTCTCTTACTGGTCCTGCTGCTTAACCCTCTCCTGTTTTGCAAAAGTTTACCAATTTCAAAGGTTTTGCAGACGGAAATCTAAAGTCAATTTAATTAGAAAAATAACCATTTGTAGGGTAGAAAATATTGTGGAAAAATAATAAATTGCTTGATACAAGCAATTTCTTTTTTCTCTACAATGTTTTCTCAGTTATAAAATCACAGGGGCGTCAAAACCAGGGATTAAACAGGAAAAGGTTTAACTCATAATGCCGGGATCATGAATTTGAATTCCATTTCAGCATTTTTTTTTTATTTTTTTTTATATATATTAATATAAGTCATCCCGCAAAACATGCATTATTTATCTCTTACCAGTGGGTAAAATGATAAATAGTGCCCCTAAGTATAACGAGCATGTGGTGGCTCAGATTGAATCCAGGTGTGGTAAATGACATGAATCCATGTTTGGTTCACCAACATCTGTGATGTAACTGATTTGTGTTCTTTTCATCCACTTGATAAATCCCGCTAAATAAGATTTCGGAAGCTCTCTAAAACACAATTTTGTTATTTTGAATGAAAACATTTGACGTCTCCAAGGTTCCACAATTATATTCTTAACTTTTGTCATTATGTTTAAATAACCATACTGCATTGGTGTAAAATCAAAGGGCTGAAAGGACTGATATAACTTGTTGTTCATAAATCAATATTTCTTTAAGCAATCAATTTCATAAACAATTCTGGCAGGAAAAGTACTAGCAGGAGATGCAGACCAAAATCAGACTATTCTTTTGTAGTTTAAGTTCAACAAATCAACAATAATGCTTCACACAAATGACAGCCATTTCGACATGGCCTAATGGTCTTTTACCAAAATACTCAAAAATATTGCTCTTACTTGAAACTAGCCCTATATTGGGCCATACTTATATAACAAAGATATAGGGAAGGAAGTCTTGAAAAATCTTACAATCCCAAACCGAAAGGCCTAGAGCTTTAATATTTGGCATTTGACATCACCTAATGGTCCTCTACCATAGAATTTCGAATGGTTGCTCTAATTTGAAAATTAGTCCTTTTTATTTGATCCAAGCTCTTACCTAGCGATGAATAAGGAAAAAACACTCTACCAAAATGGTCGTTTGACATTGTGAACAACATTCTGTTGGTAGACATATTTAAGCCATTGGAGTGACACAGGCCTTTTTTGGGCCACCTGTTTGGATACAAATTGCCTTATCCTTTCGTACATTTGAAAACTCGTAGAGATTGAAAATTTAATTATAATTATTAGGAGAATAACTTGTAGTAAAAGGAAATATATTGCATGTTGTATTTAAGGTTGCAATCCATTCCATTTCAATTGATTTTGCATGATGGAGTTCGCATACAATTTGTAAATATAGACTTTCAACAATTACAAACTGCTATCATTCTGATACGAATATGAATAATGGATTCAATTAATCCTCTCTCATTTCTTTCCCGTGACACCCTTCTAGTAAAAAAGTTAAACATTTTGAATCGAAACGGTCAATAGTTGCCGGTACTTTGCTTAATTTCTAGTTTGTTCCAATTATCCGGGCGAAGGGCTTTCGTTCAACAAATCCTTGCTACGTGTACCAATCATTAAAATTATTGTAATTTGGGAATAACGGCCTATTTTAATAACGTTTTGACAAATACTCCCTAGGCGCTGATAAAAATCAAGTTTGGGAAATCATTGTAGTAAAAGAAGAAAATGTTGGCTTCCTTTTCTAAACAATTGTTTATGATCTGGCCTGACACCAAAAACATGATCTCTTTCAATTTCGATCTACTAAAACTACCTTCAAACCAAGTGCTGTCGACATTACAAAATATGGTTTTCTCGTGATATCACCATCGTAATTTCGTGATATCGCCATCTCATACATTGGTGTTTGCACTATCATATTCGATATCGTCTTCTCGTACTCTCGTGATATCAATCGCACTCTGGTGTTAGCACAAAAGTATGATCGCGATTTCGCCTGTTCGAACATTATCGTGTTCTAAAGATATCGTCCTATCGTACTCTCGTGATATCTTCACCGATTCTCGCGTACTCTGGCGTTAGCACTATCGTATTCTCGTGATATCACCCTCTCGTACTCTGGTGTTAGCATGATCGTGTTGTGGACCTCGCGTATTATTTTGCGATGACACTGACAGCTATTACGAAGGCACGTGAATATGACGTGGTGCCAAATGATCGGAAAATTACTAAAACAAAGTTTTAACTTGTTAAGGATATCGAGATACGAGACCGCGTCAGTGTGATTTCTTTTGTTGAAGTGATCGGACGTGTTTTTCAGTTCCGAGCGTTTTCAATAGAAAAAGCACAGTATTCGTTTAACTTGTAAGTAGATAATTCTATATTTTTTCTTGGGGAAAATTAAGAATGCGGAATTGTTTAAATTGGTCGACTGAGCTTTGTAACGGAATTATTTATAAAATATTTACATGTAATTACGGATATGAATTGAGAGGTTAATCGTCGATTGATGATCTAAACGTCGTAACCACGTTTAAGTCGCCAAAATAAAAAAAAAATAAGCTTAGAATATATATAAAAATTGTTGGACAATGTTCGAATCTAGAGTTCTCTACCAGTCTAAAGTAATAATCTGAGCAATCGACTGTTCGGTTTACAACCACCATCCGTCAATTGGTTTACAAAATGACAAAGACAACCTTTTTATAATCGAATAAAGATCGAGCAACGATATGTGTAAATCAAAGTACTGAAAGTACTGTAAGCTAGCAAAGCATACTTTTGTTCAGTAATCTTCTTTGTCGAAGGTCATCATGATAAATTAACAAGGTTAAAGTAGCCCAGGAGTTAATACATTTAACATGGCAAAATCATAGACTGGTTCAAATTGAAAGAAGTTGCAGACGACAATTTCAAGTTGGTTGAATTTAGAAAAAATATACATACCTTGCACGGTAGAAAACATTGTGGACAATGAAAAAGTGCTTGTGACAAGCAAGTCACACGCAATTTCTTCATTGTTCACAATGTTTTCTAAAACTTTTTTCTTGAGATGCTCAAAAAGTTGTATTGAGTGGGAATGGGTTAAATAGCATGCTTTTGAAAATTTCTCTACAATTTGAATAGAGTTTGCAGTATTCCTGTGATACATAAGAGCTTCTTTTTATGGCGTAGGCATTCAATGTATTTAATGGTTAAACCTCCACTGTCAGTTTGCACTCGTTGAACTTTGAGAAGACCTCAGAATTTCGTCTGTCAACTTAAGCTATTAAAGCTGATGCTTTTCTAACTAAAAATACTTTAAATAGTGAACGCTTGCTTTTAACCCTTGTAAAAATGAATAAAGCCCTTTTAATAATTAGATAAGAATGAAGTACTGAAAGTACAAGTTAAATGTTATTTCTATTTGAAACTGATTGACAAATGTTTGAATACTGGGCCCGCCTACTTACTCCGTTGCATACCCCCCCCGACTACAGCGGAAAGTTTCTCTTCGAATTTAAACGGTATTATTTAAACAAAATGCCAGTAGCATGTAGCTAAACTATAAAATGGTTGGTTGACGACCTAAAATTCGTTACTATAGTTTGAACAAGCTGTAGTTATAATGTTTATGTCGCCAAACTAAAAGAGAAAGCTTCACAAAATGGCGGCAAATGTCAGAGTTTAAAATTCTCTTCTGGTTCGAATGGATCATTTCATTGGTCGATTGAGTCTTTAAGCGACGGCCGCCAATATTCAATTCCATGACGAAGATTTAAAAACGTCAAACAAATGGTATAGTGCAAGACTAGACTGCACATAAATGTTGGCTGATCTTTGTCTTTACCTCCAGTCAAAAGAGGAATATTCTTGGTTCAGCATAAAAAGGGTTCCCTGCGATATCGTGGTTGACTCTCTACTGTTTTCCAAATTTTAGACCTGTCCAAATTCAGGGATTTTGCAGACGAAATTTAAAATTGATTTGATTTGAAAGATAATCATCCGATAAGGTAGAAAATATTGTTGAAAAAGAAGAGACTGCTTATCAATATCAATTTCTTTTGTCTACAATGTTTTCTCCATTATAAAATCATGGTGACGTAAAAAAAGGATTTGAACAAAAAAGGGATTAAAGGGTTACGTAAAGAAAAAATCCGAATACTGGGACCCTTGTCTTTGATAAGCTAATAAATATGTTATAAATAGTTATCATAGAACATACCAACCCATATACACGCAACCAAATAATTTTAAATCTAATTTTAGACCGTCCAAATAGAAAAATAGTACTTTTATTCATTGATTTGATTTTTTTATAATTATGTTTTATGTAAGCCCCTATTTAAAGGGAAAAACTTGGTAATTACATGAAGAAATTGCTAATAATAAGCAATTCGTTCTTTTTCATTAATATGTTTAAAAAGGCTTTTGTTCCTTAATGAGCAAAAGAGTGGGAGGGATTGTATTATATACGTTGCACTAATTGATTTTTTCATCCAAATATCTTTCTTTAGGTATTGATGATCTTGTACAACCTCTCGTATTTAACTAATTACCAGACAAACTTTGAGACATTTCAAATTTGAAAAAAGATGCAAATGACAGTTCAAACATCATGCCAACTTGGTTTGCATTTTGGAGGTACATGCACCCCCTGAATTCTGAAGTGGAGGGTACAAAGAAAAAGTCGAGGGTACAGTGTACCCTAGCTGCGATATCGTAGCCTTCTTTCTGATCATCTGCAGGTTCAGATCATCAGAAAGAGGGCTACGATTTCGTCGCTAAGTGTACCCTTTACTCTTAGAATTAGGGGTATACCCTAGATTTTGAAGTGGGGGACAAAGAAAAAGTCGAGGGTACAATGTACCCAAACTGCCCTATCGTAGCCCTCTTTCTGATCATCTGCAGGTTCAGATCATCAGAAGGAGGGCTCCGATATCGCCGCTAAGGGTACCCTTTACTCTCAAAATTAGGGGTAGACCATAGAAGCAGACACACCATTTTTTTCTTTCAAGTTTTCCGAGACATTGGGTTATTGTTTTCAGAATCTACAGGATATTTCCGGGCATATCCCCAACCGCTACACACACACAACACACACACACACATGAAAAAACCCTCTCACATATAGATACGAGCAAACACAAACATTTTTCCTTTCAGGCGCCATAGTCTACCGATCAGTTTTACACAAAGGAATAGAGCTAAAGTGATTTTTATATAGTTACTGTTAACTGTCTTGCACATTAACCCTTTTCATGCTGAATCCGGAATTTTCCGGTTTTGGCACGCGGTATAGATCAAGATCGGCCTGCACATAAGTGCAATCTGATCTTAGTCTACACCTCCTGCATGTACTGTTCCTGTCATAGTTTATTATGAAATCGATTTCTAAAAGAAATATAGATTTTTGAACAACGTACTATCAGTTCTATCAGTGCTTTCATCGCTTTGGTTTTACAGGGATTTAGTAAGGTAAATTATACAGCATGACAAGGGTTAATTACTTATCCAAAGCTCTTTTTCTAAGATCGGTGGTTGTAAACTTAAAAAACGATCACTGTCAGCTTTCTTTCAACTTGATTTCCTGAAACATTTCTCTTTTGATGGATTAACACAATTGATGCCATATAAATGTCGGGTCTGTCCATTCTACCCTAATGAAGCGCAGGGTCTTGGCGAACATCAAAGGGATCGACGAGACAAACTCGGGAAGGTCGACCACGTACTTTTTTTCCCGAGCAGATTTTGGAACAAAACATGGTCATTTGTTAGTTTTAGTGAATTTGCGAATCATTAATCGAGACTCTTACCACCCCTAAAGTAAGTTTTTCTGACTCGTTGTTTCTTTGTTGGAACTAACTTTATCAATAACATATTTCATTTTGTTGTTGATGTTTATTTGCTACCACAGGGACCTGTGACAATTAATATCTTTTAGCTTAGATACGCCAACATATTCACAGCTAGTTTTAAATCAAAGTACTGAAAGTACTGTAAGCTAGCAAAGGATTATTTTGTTCAGCAATCTTTTCTTTCAAACGTTATCATGATAAAGAAACGAGGTTAAAGTAACCAAGGAGTTAATCCATTCCCACACAATCCCTCCTTTTACGCCTCTTAAGAAAATAGCTGTTGAAATCAATGTGGAAAATGAAGAAATTGCCTGTTACACGCAATTTATTAATTTTCCACATTGTTCTACATGGAGAGATAAATATTTAAGAATTTTCAACAATTTGAAATTGTCGTCTGCAACTTCTTTAAAGACTCTGACCAGAGTCATTTTAACACGATGTGCTCAAGTCAGCGAAAAATACCTCGGAGATAAAGTTGCAGGCAGAGTTTGCAATTTTCCTTAAAAACATAAGAATTACTTTATATGGTGTAGACATTTAATGAATTTTATTGGTCCACCCCTAGTGGCGGTTTGCACTCGTTGAACTCTGAGAAGACCTCATAATTTTGTCTGTTAGATTAAGCTATCAAAGCTGACGCTTTGCTAACTAAAAATCATTTGTTACAAGTCCCCGAGTATGATACCATAGAACTTATTCTACTGATTGCTTGTATCTATTGCATCAGACGCGGAATTATTCTAGTTTTATTTAAGACGGGTTTATACAAATGTATGCACATACTCTTTTGCAAGATTTTTATTTGAAAAGTTTGAATGTACATTCGCGTAATGACCTTTTTCTCTCTAAGGTCATTAATTTTTCCGTACGTACTTGCACGTGCTGGCCTAAAAAATGTGCACGAACGGATGTATTTGTACGAGAATTACATACTGCAGTACGTGAATATGCACACTGTCAAAGTGAGATAATTTTTTAGAGAAAGTGCAAGATAAACTAAGAAATATTGTGAGAAAAGGAAAAATTGATTGTAACACCTAAATTCTCCTTCCTCACAAAGTTTAACATAACTGTTGTATTTCCCCAGGGTGTCAAAAGATGGTAATGGGTAGTTAAAATATGGTTTTCTGAAACCATATACCATTATCACTTTAATTACAGAATATTTTTAAATGGTATTAAGTTTATAAAACTATTAAAGTAAAAGGTATTTGATCTATTAACATGAGGCCAAAAATGGCCTGCGTTTCTCCGCATATTATACCTTTATTTTTTGATGTGTTTAATGAATCCCCGACCCCCATTTCTGTTGACGACCAAATTTCCTTTATTCTTTTTTTAAATTAAATAACTGGTGCATGTAAATATGAACAAGAATACTTAGATCTAAGGTATAAGGAACACAATTCACTTGTGTGACTATGTTAAATAGATAATTGTCTTTCTTACACTATAAATTAAGCATAATCCAACAATTACATGTATTTGCCACACAAAGCCTTGCTTTTTTTCTTCAATTTTAGCTCATCTGAGCACAAAGTCTAGGTTTATTATGATGGGTCATTGTGTAACATAATCCATTGCGGAAGTTCATGTATTTCTTTCATGAATAAATAAGTAGAGTAGCCACAGTCCGAATCCATGAGAATATTAATACTAAATATTATATTGATGGGTCGAATATAAACTCGCCCATCTACTGCCAATACATTCTTGAATGAACATTTTTGAGAGGAAGATGCGAAACAAGATATTTGATTTGTTGAACTAATATTTTGGTCCCATATAAATAGGGAAGCAAATGCGCAAGACGGGGAGGACGAATGTGATTGATCACGTAGACGACTGTTTGGGGCTTTGGCTCCAGGAGTAGTTAGACGTATTATATATTGTATGGTTTAAAGAAGTTTGAGTTATTGTTAATCAATCCACTATACGATCACACAGAAGAAACATTGTAGAAGCAGGAGAAAAGACCGATATCATCATACACTTGTCTGACGTCCGTCGGTCCGTCTGTCCGTCCACATCCTTTAAAAATCTTCTCCTTTAAAACCAGCCGACCAATGGAGCCGACACTTTTCAGCGGTGTTTATTTGGTGATGATCTACAAAAGTTAGTAAAAGTTATTAAAAGAATTTCATTCCGTGGCACATGAAAATGGAAATTGATTGATCAAATGAATGGGGTTTAACGCCACTTTTAACAGTATTTCAGTCATATCGCGGCGGCTGGATCACATAACAATGGCTTCCTGGTATTTCTCACAACGGTACTACCACTACATCATCTAAGAGCCACCAACTGCTTAAGTTTATGATTATCCACCCACTGGTGGAAGACTTATATCAGAAGGTATATTGTCACGACCGGGGATCGAACCCGGAACCCCATGATTAGGTGTCCTACGCGCTACCACTGCGCTATAGCCGGGGCCGAAAACGGGAAATGTTAGTAAATCTTCAGAAAGTTCTTTCAGAAACTACGAAACCAATGGCAATTATATTCAATGTACCAAGTTCTCAAAAATTATACCCCTCCTGTCAAATATGACCGCGCCCCCTTAGGTCCTAAGTTAGGAAAAACGTTCAGTTAGAACAAGTTCATAAGTCTTCTCCTCTTTAGTTATATGGTCAAGGGCATTCTTATTTGGTATGCAGCTGTTTTTTCTTGTGGGGTAGTAAAAGGCAGGAATATTTGGTAATGGATAAAACTCAAAAGCCTAAGCCATTCATACTTGTTATGTAGCACTACCAGATGGTTTTGTACAAGGACCCAAATCTTATATTTCTAATATTTATTCGGCTTTAGTTGCATCTTTTTTATTACAAAAAATACTTTAATTAGAAGATAACTCATGTGAGCGACTTAGGACTATCATGATCCTTGATCACAAATGTCGGCCAACGTGTAATAGTTATCTGCAATATTTTTCTATTTGGACAAGTCTGAAGATTGTTGCCAGAGAAGGGGTTAACTAAATTTTAATATGCTCTCTTTTTTCAAAAGTTCAAATTAATATCACTGTTTTACAAAGAACCAGGGAGATAATCCTTATATATCAGACTCAAATACAAAACAGTATTTGTTGTGTCCCTTAGATCATAAGCCCCACCCACAAACTCTTTCTTTTAAAATCAAATTATTTTATCGGATTAAGTAGACCTCGGCACAAGGAACACTTCTGCAAAAAGAATTTACGAAATCAATTGAAACCTTTTAGAGATCAAAGTGCCGTACGCACTGTAATTGGTCGTCACTGAGAAACTGGAAATATCGTTGCATTCCGAGTTTAGAATTAGGGTAAGACAACTTTAATTTCTTTTACTTTCACAACACGTAGGTTCTATCCTAGTCTATGATATTTCCGTGAATGTTAATTAGAACTAATATTATTTTACACGAACGTAAGACCTTGATGCAACATAGGTTCCGACAAAAAAGCAAGTTTTTGTGAAAACTAAATTTTTAAAAATTCTCGATTGTTAAATAGTCATGGTTAGATCATCCCTGCAAGTTTTTTTATAATAAAGCCAAAAACAGAAAAATTATGGAAATATGATAACTTAAGTTTAAGAGCAAATGCTGACAGCAGGTTCATGAAATTTCAAAACCCTCTCTTTTTCTAGCCAGAATTAACAAGTTCCTAAACAGCGCTGATTATAAACAAAGGAAATCAAAGGACTGCAAGTCCTGAGAGCGGTTTTGCTGGTTTATCAGTAACCGCGCTCAATAATGCGAGCATGTTTCATCTATATGAGTAAGTAAATCGCACACCTAAGTAGGAGGAGCAGCTGGAGGCTCGATAAGGATGTAGTGGTAGTACTGGTGTGTGAACTACCAGGAATCCATGATTAGGAGCTCCAGCCGCCCTGATATAACTGAAATACTATTAAAAGTTGCGTTAAACCCTATTCAATCAATCATGACCCATTACTGTTAACCGAAATCGTTATTTTGATTTAATCACAACGTTTTCTTCTTAAGTGCGTGAAAATTTGTGGTTGTGTGGTAAAAGGTTAAATGATAAAAGGTAAAGAAATCAAAGCTAACATTCAATTCTTTTTTCGTTGAGCATATTATTATTACAATTGGAGTACTACATGTCCGTTCCAAAGATTTGGTCGAATTTGAGAGGTAAAAAGTATTTTATTCGATGGGGTTAATAGGCGCTTGAATCGCGACTATGACAGGGGTATAACTTGTTACATATACTGTCTATACGGGGTGAAAATTTGCTCAGCCCTGCCAGGTCAAAACACTAGCAGACAGTTTACAAGTATTCGCTAGCTCCACTATCCACTGGCCTAGATTCTCTCTTGAAACGCGAGGAAATTATTTCTCTCATTTTGACAATTCATTAGACAATTTACCATGGATATATTAAATCAAAGTTTTAAACAATTTTCCTGGATATTCATGACTAAAAGGAGGCTGTTGGCATTCAGCAAGTAAGTTATTTTCTTCATCAGCGACGAAACAAGATGGAGGCGATCACATAGATTTTCACTTCATGTTTAAGAGCATGCGATGAAATGAGCAGAAATGCGTGAGAACTTGTTTCCGGTTGATCGATATGAAATACCGGTTTTTCCTAAAAAACCGCTAAAAACAATTGATACTATTCTTTGGGCGAATTCTTTAGACAGCTTGAAAGCATAATAATCAAATTTGCTCTCCAGAAGAACTTTCAGTACTTTGATTAACTTATGGCTGGAAAATAATTGAGTGGCAGTATCATCTTTGTTTACACCTTGATATGATTGAAAGAAAGGGTTGGTTAGACGCGTTTAACACTAGCGGAAAATCCTTGAAGCATTCATCTTTAAAGCGTGTGAGCGTTCAGTTTTCCTTTACTCCTTTTGATAATTCTTAACTTGTAAAATGAAATGATTTTTTCTGTTTTCCCGTCAGAATATACGCCCAATTGGGCTAAAGGCAGTTTTGGTAAATTGCAGCGACACAATCTCGAATTTATGGTTATATAAATTGGTCTACGACCAATTAAAAACGATGTTTTATTGATTTTCTATGGACCATAATTGTTCGAAGGAATCTGACAAAGAACAATCTATGGAACAATCCTGTGGGGTTTGGTTGAGATCTAAAAGGTATTTCTGCGGAGGAGCTGTATTTTTTAAGAAAAAGTGTCAACGCAATAACGGACGGACGGACGTACGCACGACAGACAATGCCAGTAGCCAGCCGACCATCGGCTAGTGGAGCTAAAAATCAATTCCCCTACCATGTTAAAGGTTTTGGACATCAACAAAGTTGGGTCCAAGGGTCTCTGCTTAGGTGACGTGCCGTACAGCGTTTAAACTCTGCTATTGTCGCTCCCTCATTTGACCCATTTTTACACAAACAGGCATATTTGCGCTTCAAAGGATTGTAGCTTTTAAAACATCGAGAAAAAAATTATTGTAACGAGCTTTTTCTTCTTTTCACACAACGATTTCTACTTTATGCGGATTTTAATCTTCAATCCCAACCAACTTCTTTTTGTCGTCTGCAATCTCTTTCGATTTGGACCATTCTACTAGATTTATGTTTTAACGGGTAAATTGATTCAGGCTGTAGGTACGACGTTCGGAGGGAATTTTGAACTGTTGTTTGATTAGTGACTTAGACGTGTCATTCACACTGCAGTTACGACGTTCTGAAGGAACTTTGAACTTTTGTTTGACAAGCGACTTAAACGTGTCATTCACACTGTATTTACGACGTTCGGAAGAAACTTTGAACTGTTGTTTGATTAACGACTTAAACGTGTCATTCACACTGTATTTACGACGTTCGGAAGGAAATTTGGACTGTTGTTTGATTAGCGACTTAGACGTGTCATTCACACTGTAGTTACGACGTTCGGAAGGAATTTGTGACTGTTGTTTGACAAGCGACTTAAACGTGTCATTCACACTGTATTTACGACATTCGGAAGGAACTTTGAACTGTTGTTTGATTAACGACTTAAACGTGTCATTCACACTGTATTTACGACGTTCGGAAGGAAATTTGGACTGTTGTTTGATTAGCGACTTAGACGTGTCATTCACACTGTAGTTACGACGTTCGGAAGGAACTTTGAACTTTTGTTCGATTAACGACTTAAACGTGTCATTCACACTGTACTTACGACGTTCGGAAGGAATTTGTGACTGTTGTTTGATCAGCGACTTAGACGTGTCATTCACACTGAAGATACGGCGTTCAGAAGGTTTGATTTTTCTGCTTAAATGGTTGATACAGACTGTAGTTACGGCGTTCAGAAGGAACCTTGAACTCTTGTTTGATTATCGACTTAAACGTCTGATTCAGACTGCAGTTCCGACGTTCGGAAGGAACTTTAAACTGTTGTGTGATCAGTGACTTAAATGTCCGATTCAGACTCTAATTACGATCTTTGGAAGGAACTTTAACTGTTGTATGAGTAGCGACTTAAACGTCTGATTCAGACTGAAGTTCCGACGTTCGGAAGGAACTTTGAACTGTTGTGTGATTAGTGACTTAAATGTCCGATTCAGACTCTAATTACGATCTTTGGAAGGAATTTAAACTGTTGTATGAGTAGCGACTTAAACGTCTGATTCAGACTTAAGTTACGCCTTTGGAAGGAACTTTAAATAGATGACCGATTAGCGACTGAAACGTCCGTTTCAGACTGAAGTTACCACGTTTGGAAGGAACTTTAAATAGATGATTGATTAGCGACTGAAACGTTCAATTCAGACTGAAGTTACGATCTTTGGGAGGAACTTTAAATAGTTGTTTGATTAGCGACTGACACGTCCGATTCAGACTGAAGTAACGACCTTTTGAAGGAACTTTAAATAGTTGTTTGATTAGCGACTGAAACGTTCAATTCAGACTGAAGTTACGATCTTTGGAAGGAACTTTAAATAGTTGTTTGATAAGCGACTGAAACGTCCGATTCAGACTGAAGTTACGATCTTTTGAAGGAACTTTAAATAGTTGTGTGATAAGCGACTGAAACGTCCGATTCAGACTGAAGTTACGATCTTTTGAAGGAACTTTGAATAGTTGTTTGATAAGCGACTGAAACGTTCGATTCAGACTGAAGTTACGATCTTTTGAAGGAACTTTAAATAGTTGTGTGATTAGCGACTGAAACGTCCGATTCAGACTGAAGTTACGATCTTTTGAAGGAACTTTAAATAGGTGTGTGATTAGCGACTGTAACGTCCGATTCAGACTGAAGTTACGATCTTTTGAAGGAACTTTAAATAGTTGTGTGATTAGCGACTGAAACGTCCGTTTCAGACTGAAGTAACGATCTTTTGAAGGAACTTTAAATAGTTGTGTGATTAGCGACTGAAACGTCCAATTCAGACTTAAGTTACGATCTTTTGAAGGAACTTTAAATAGTTGTTTGATTAGCGACTGAAACGTCCGATTCAGACTGTAATTACGATCTTTTGAAGGAACTTAAACTGTTGATGAGTAGCGACTTAACCAAACAGGCATATTTTCGCTTCGCAGAATTATAGCTTAAAAAAACGAGAACAAATGCTTTTAACTAGCATTTTCTTCTTTTCAACCAATGATTTCTACGTTATGAGGATTTTTATCTTCAGTCACAACCAACTTTGTTTTGTCCTCTGCATTCTCTTTCGATTAAGGCCATTCTAAACTTGTTCTATGCTTTAACGGGTAAACTTGTTCAGAATGTAGTTACGACGTTCGGAAGGAACTTTGAATTGTTGTTTGATTAGCGACTTAAACGTGTCATTCACACTGTATTTACGACGTTCGGAAGGAACTTTTAATTGTTGTTTGATGAACGACTTAGACGTTTGATACAGACACTAGTTAGAACGTTCGGACGGAGCTTTGAATTGTTGTTTGATTAGCGACTTAAACCCGCCATTCACACTGTAGTTACAACGTTCGGAAGAAACTTTGAATTGTTGTTTGATGAACGACTTAGAAGTCTGATTCAGACTATAGTTAGAAGGTTCGGAAGAAATTTTGAATTGTTGTTTGATTAGCGTCTTGAATGTCTGATTCAGACTGTAGTTACAATGTTTATGTCGACAACAAACCATTTTCTCTTGTTCTTTTTCTTAGTTGTTGTTAAATGTTGCTGATCATAATTTTTTCAAAACAACACCGTTTACATATTTTTATCTCAGTCGCACTTCCTGTCGGAAGTCAGATGATGTGATCAGCGATCCCCGATTGTACGAGAAGGTGTTTATTCAAATACACATTAGGTCCCTCTTTATCATGAAAGCCCATTTTTGCATTTTCTATATGTATAAATACCTAATAGTTCATTATCTTTTCTCTTTTTCTCAAAACGAGTCATGCTTAAAAATAAAGAGCGAGTTTTATGAAAACTAAATATAGACCATAATCAGATTCCATCACCTTCACATCTGTATTTGTAAATCCAATATTCGACGCACCTACTCTTGTATAAATAAATTAATTGAAAATGACGTCGTTTATGACGTATTTTTAAGTAATTCCACGAGAGCGTTAAGTCAACTTGGTTTAAAAGATTGTGTATCCCAGCGTATCGTACAGGTTAGACTTTCGGCATTCTGGTAATTATTATCATTACTATTTTTTTCTAGATCTAGATCTATTTGAACAATGAAAAAAAGTGAACTTTTGATTAAACTACGACTACTTAGGTAAGTTATTATAAGTGTTTAAATATAGGATGAATAAGATGGGTTCAGTGTTAAAGTACTTTAGAACATTGTGTAGATGTATTTGCCATTGTTACGTGGAATCTTAGTATTCTTTTACGATATATTTTCAGGCATCAGCTTTGGTCTGTAGATATTTGAGAAGGCACCTTGGCGATCTCTGAAAAACCAACCTAAGAGCAAGGTATGAATATTCTGATTTAAAAAAATAATTTCTTCATATTTTTTTCTTACCTAAACGATCAAAATGAATAATTTCCATCGACTTTATCTTGTACTTTGCAACTTCCGTTTATTTGGATGAGTATAAAATACGATGTTTGGTAATGGGTAAAATGTACTTAAAGAAAGTAGATCTATAGGACGACACACTTTGATAATCATCATGATACGTTTTTAACCCTCAACGGCGCAAAATTGAAATGATTGGATACTCGATGACATTCTACCTTACTGTAGGATATAATTTCTAACATCAGATATCTCTAATGATTTTTTTGTGTAAAAGCCTACCTCCCTGGCTGGTACATATTATTTGGTAATAGTGTTGCTATATAAGATATCATGTTTATGTCATTCTACCTTACAGTAGAATATGATTTTAAACTGAAGATATATCTATATATATTTTTTTCATAGTGTTATAAACAGCTTTGGAATACTAACGGTCTCGAGACGGAGAGCTCTCCAACTTGGAATTCCAAATCTGATCGCACCGTCTCGAGACTGTTCGTCAGGGGTTTGATGAATGAGAATATAGTAAACAACCACAACTTTAGACTTTTACATAAATTTCAACAATTTTTTGAACAAGCTTTCATTGAGAGAGTGAGAGAGAGGGCAAAAAGGAGAAATATTAGTATTTTCTAAACAACACTTTACCGTGAGATACTCTCTGTAAAAGAGAATAAATACCGGTACTCGGTAGACAACGTTTATTTCGGATGATGAACAGAAAATAACAATTTAGATGCACAATTTTTTCCTTTTTGTGAGAAAAATATAACTGGATTGATTAACGAAAGTTGTCCCGTCGTAAATTGACAAATCGTTATCGGGGAAATAATCACCATACATGATACAGGAGTTAATTATATACCAACTTCTAATCTGACGATTATTTGGTCGTTTAACCCTTTACTGTTTTTTAAAAATTCTAGACCTGTCCATAAACAAAAGATTTGCAGATGACAATTGAAAGTCGTTTTATTTAAAAGCCAATCAATTAGCAGGGTAGAAAATATTGTGGAAAAAGAAGAAAATGCCTTTAACAATTTCGTTTTCTACAATGTTTTCTCAAGTATGAAACCACAGTAACGAAAAAACCAGGGATTGAATGGGAAAGTGTTAAACCCCTTAATTCTGTAAATTATACATTAGGGTAAGAAAAGCCTTATGAGAAAAAGACCCACCCGTTATGATTTCCATGGCTTTTTCTAAGGCACAGTCCAAATAATGAATGTATAGTAATGACTCTACTGGAAAAGCCGCTTCATGTAATTACAACACATCCTCAAGATCATTTTTAGCTCCACTGGTTGAAAGCCACTGGCCAGGGCATCGTGTCTATCTTGCATCTGTTTGTAAACTTTTTCATTTAAAAAATCTTACTTGTGAATTTTAGAAAGCCGGTTCCCTCATAGAGGATATCGTCGTTAGGAGTGCAATATGGCATAACTACAGTTTTATTTAACCCATTCCCACTCAGAGACACTTTTAGACGCCCCCAAGTAAAAATGCTTTGGAAAACATTGTGAAAAATGAAGAAATTGCTTGTTACAAGCAGTTTCTTCATTTTCCACAATATTTTCTACCCAGGAAGTTGAAAAAAATCCAAAATTTCTTAGATTTTTAATTGTTGTCTGCAACTTCTTGCAATTTGGGCCAGTCTAAAATTTATCAGTCTGGTAATGGATTAAGTTGTAGACACAACATTTTGCACGTCCAATGACAATATCATATCATATTTCTTTAACATATATTTGGAGAAAAACTTGGCTTTTGTTTTTGGAGCTAATTTCAATATAGCATTAAAACCGTTTGAAAAATTCTCAGAGTTAATGATAGTAATATCAAAGCCTTTATTTAATGAGGCAGCACAGTTTGGTTGACTGAATATTCACTATGGACCTATAGTGGCTAGATTTCAACTAAGTTTCACAGGATCAATCCTTCGTCAAACAATTCTCAAAATCGTCTTATAAGAAATTGGTGGAATGGATTTCAAGCAAATATTTAGGAAAGATTCTTCTGTCAAATTCAGATCCTTATAAAGAATAATGATATGATGAAAATCATGACTCTAATGGAAAAGGAAGGTTCATGGGATGAATCTGTTTTTGAATTCTTTTGTCCAAAAGTGTTATTGAAGAAAAGAAGAGCTCTCAGTGGATAGAATGCTTAAACACTCTTAGTGCTGCATTGTATCAAAAATTCAATGTTGATATAAGGAATAATTCTAAAATATGAATGTCAGAATTATTCTTGAATTTCAAATCACAACTCTGAACAGATGTCTTAAAGTTTCAAACAATAATCCTAAGTAGTAACAGAAATGAAAAAACAAATCTTGCTCTTAAAATTCCAAGTCGAAAAAGTTGAAGCTCTTCTAGAATGGCCATCTGAGTGAATTTCTGCTAAGGGGTTGATATTATGATCACAGAGGTATGTGCATTGTGTCAGCAACAGCAATTGCATGACGAGAGATAAGACTATTGCTCATAAAACTTTTACCAGGAATTTTTGGGTCAAAAAGGGTCAAAATTCCACTGAAATGAATGTCAGAGCAATGAATCTTTTCCTAGGGGATGATATGATGGTTTGTAGAACATATGAGGAATGGAATAAGTAAAAACAGTTATAAGAGACTTGCACCTGAAACTTTAACCAAATGTCCAAGTCAGAAAAGGAGCCATGATTCCACTAACATGAATGTTACTCTAATGAATCTTTGCCTAGGGGATGATATGTAGTCACTATAGCATTTGCAAAGTTTCGAAGCAATTGCATTAGTAGAAAAAGATATTTGAGATTTGCACATTAAACTTTAATCAAATGTCTAAGTGAAACTAGATTGTTGTCCCACGACAACTGCTGTCAAACCCGCAAAGTTTTGTAGGTATCATGCTCCAGATTAGGATAATTTTAGTGTTTGACCTTGAGCTTTGACCTTGAACTTGAAGCTATCCAAAAAATTCTTCCAAATACATCACTGTGTGGGAATGGGTTAGGAATCTGAAAGAATCTTGTTATTTACTCCAATCAAAATTGAACAATCAATCTAAGTCTTATTTGGAATATCCTTGCTTGATTTGTAAATCAACTAAAGACTCTATATGAAAAAACAATCTCTTTTAGTAACACAGCATCAGTAAAATGTATTTTCTTTTGTTTAGTTCCTCAATTGAAGTATTCAATTAAATGAAGTCATTTTTACATATAATTTAATTCCTGAAATTCCTCCATTCTTGTTTTATAGCACTACATGGGTGTGTATCAAAGCTATATAATAATTGAAAGGTGAAACTTGCTTCTTATCATTCTGGGAATATTATACATGAAAATTACTTGAATAGAGAAAAAGGAAAAATGTAATTTCCACTCCATTCCAAAGTGAACTACCAGTCAATTCCAAATTGGGAAGCCTAACCATTTTGGAATCACTATCCCATCAACCTTTGCCAATCAACAAAAGGTTTTACACCCCTTTCCAGGTTAACAAATCATATTTTCTCTTTGACAAAATAAAAGTCATATGTACATGCTTCGGGTGAGCTATTGTGATCAAACATTGTGGTCATCCATCAGCTTGTCTGTCTGTTTTCAATTACAAATCAATCGTCTCCTCCTAGGGTAACCTTGGATTTTGTTTTCAATTACAAATCAATCGTCTCCTCCTAGGGTAACCTTGGATTTTCAACAAAATTTCACAGAAATGATCCTTAGGTCATGCTCTTTCAAAATACTTCAAAAAATTGTAATCCATTAAAAAATCTGGTTTCCATGGCAACCAAGTGAATAAAAAAATATTCCTCTCCAAAACCATAAAGTGTAGAGCTATAACAATTTGTATACATCATCGCCTGTTGACCCTCTAGCAAAATCTTGTAACCCATTACTGCATAAGACTATTTTAGACTGGTCCGAATTGAAAGGAGTTGCAGACAACAATTTTAAGTTTACAGAATTTTAGATTTTTAAACTTTCTGGGTAGAAAACATTGTGGAAAATGAAATAAATGCTTGTTACAAGCACTTTCTTGATTTTACACCATTTCTTTATTTTACACAATATTTTCCCAATTATTTTTTCTGAAGGTGACTAAAAAGCGTTGCTGTGTGGGAATGGGTTAGAAATTACAAACTCAGAAAATTAACCCTTTACTCTGAAGTTATGATTCTATGTAGAAACAAGAGCACAACCCATGGGTGCCAACGCTCGGCTGCAGGTGCTGGATAATGCAAAAATTCTAAGGGGCATTACTCTTACAAAAACGCTTTTAGAGTTATCCCCCTTGATAGTCTAGGTAGCTCTTGTGATGGTCAATGCACATGCCAAGTTTCATGAAGATATCTTCAATAACAAAAGAGATATGACCAAGACTATTGTTTGTCATGCCAATGCTGATGGGAACGACCCCAAGGTGATCACAATACCTCAGGTTTTCTCCGAAAACAGCCGAGCTAATAAAGAATAGAATCTTTGAAAATCTTCTTATTCCAAAGCATAAGGCATAAGGCCTAAAACTTTTATATTTGGTCTATACTATAACCTAATGACCCTCTACCGAAATACTCCTAAGACATATTCTTCGGTGAAAATTTGCCATTTGTTGTGTGATCCCTGATTTTACAAAGGAGTATCAAGAAGGAAATCTTTGATAAAAATCTTTGTCTCCAAAAGCAAAAGGCCTAGGGCTTTGACAGTTGGAATATACAGTGTATAATTATCTAATGACCTGCTATCTGAATACATGTACACTATACTTCTAAGAAGTCGACTCAAAAATAAATTAGGGATATGTTGTGCCATCTCAGATTTACATTCTGGTGAAGAAATATTGTCCCCCAAATCATAAGGCCTAGAGCTTAGATATTTGGTATATATTATTGCCTATTACCCCTCTTCCAAAATAATTCAATGAATAACTCCAGAAAATAAGCCCTATATACAGGGATGTTGGTTTAATATAGGAATACAGGAAAAAAATCTTCTAAGCTAATGGCCTAGAGCTTTCATATTTGGTGTATATCATAAAGCCTTGTGCTATCATACTCAATTGAGAGAAATTCTACCATCATGGTTCTCTTGTCTTTTGACTGGTTTCTCCTTACTATGCAATTTAACAAGTTTTCTTTAAATATTCTGGTATTACAACACTAAACCTTTGAATTCTGGTTTTACAACACTAAACCTATGAATTCTATGGCAAATATCATTGAAAGGAGCTAACTGGTTGTCTGAGACTATAATACATCAAACTGAATTTGATATGAAAAATGCGCTTCAATCTATTCAACATTGAGCAACTGGTCCATTCCAAATTGGGAGGTCTTTTGAAATTGCTATTCTTTCTTGATACATGTATGTCTATCATTTATGGATCTCAACCCTGTTTCCAAGTAAGCAAAAATCTTTTTCATTATTACAGAATCAGACTTATACACTTCCTTTTAATTGGTTTAAATAAAAACATGAGGGCCATTTGCCCTGGTGCACTAAACTGAGATAAAGGCTCTTTTTCTTTCAACAGTTGAATTCAATTTGCAGGTTAGGAATATGATACATCTGGGCCTAACCCTACCTTATACATAAACTGCCTCTATACATAGGGATCCAAAAGTCAAGATTTTAGAAATATTCATAGAATTCGATAAACACATTCTTAACATTCTTAATAAGAATTATCAAGGCTTCAGGCCTTATATATTAGAACACTTTTTACTCCATTCTGGATCCAAGGGTAATAACTTTAGAAATTTGAAAGAAGTCAATTAACTGATGCTCCATGCAAAATATCAAGGCTTAATGCCAATTTGGTCTGAAGAAGTTTTTTTTTAATTTAACTTTTGCTGCCATGGAAATGGAGGAAAATAATTATAATCAGTTTCATTCAGATTAATCCAAAACTCTGCACTCTATAGTGTAAACTAAGAAATTGTGATTACAGCCCCTTTTCCTGTGTTTTCCAATAGAACCTTCCCATAATCAGAAGGGTTCATCCTTATGACCAAACGATTATTCTGGCCATGTTTCATGAAGAATGGGTCAAAATTGTGGTCTCTAGAGTATAAACACTTCAATTGTTGACGATGCATGACAGGCTACTGACATTCAGCAGTCACAAGAACTCACAGGAGCACAAAATGCTCAGGTGAGCAAAAAAATTATTTAAAATGGCCCAGTAGTATAATTGGAAGGAGATATTGTTAAAAAAAATCTATATTTCTTTACATCCCTTTCCCCCAGGCCAAGCTCCTAGGGACTTGAGTGTATTGATTTTCTCAGTTTTGAAATAGGTCAATATATGAATACTTCATGCAAAGTTTGGTTGAATTGCCAAATAGGTAAAAACCTTATTCATTTCTTCAAAGATTCTCACTCTAAAGGAAGAATAAAAGTAATTCAGGATTAACAATCAGTCTATTCCAAATTGGGAAGTCTACCCATTTTGGAATCACACCTCTTTTAACAATTCTTATTAACTAGTGGCTATAAATGTGTTTCAAGGTATCAGAGCTGTAAGCCTTAAAGAGGAGATTTTAATTTGGTTGCGATAGCAACTAAAGTTCTTCATGGATTTCAATTCTTTGAAGTATTTTGAAAGAGCATGAGCTAAAGACCATTTTTGTGAAGTTTGGTTGAAATTGAGATGAATATTTGGTAATTGCAATTTCAAATTTTTAGATAGCTCTAAGGTCAAGGTCAATGATCAAAGGTGTACATTTGAATTTAGCGTGTCTGGAATAAGGCAAGCATATAATGACGTTTTTGTCTGTCGTTCCCTAAGAAACCCTCTTTCCATTTTATTTTATACTTTTTGTGACATGTATATTAGGGGAGCAAAATCCGTCTGACGGCTCTTACCTTTTTTTTGTTCCTCCTTATAAGGTAATACAATGGCATGGAGGGTAAGTTTGAGTTCAGAGCATGTAATACTGTGGGACCAATGCTGAGGATTAGTTCAGTACAAATTACAATATCAGGGGGAGATAATTCTGAAGTAAGATCTAATTTCATAAGATCTAATTTCATATATGCACAACATTTTTTTGAACGGTGCCTACCACACTATGGTAATTATGGTACGAACTACAATTGTACCAAATTACTAATTACAATTTCAAGGGGAGATAAAAAAGGAAGCAATCAGTAAAAGTGTTGTCATATAAACTACTTTCTACTGACAACAACATTGTTGATAATATGAGTTCAGTGCATGCAAAACTGCAGGTGCATTGCCCAGAACAAGAATGATTCAGTCAAGTTCACAAGATAAAAGGTGAGGTAATCCAGCAACCAAAACTTGCTGGATGTATTTTTTGTCCAAAACATGTGAGCGACAACAGTAATTTTTGAGGTCAAGGTGGGATAATTCAATGACCAATGAAAGCAGGGGCTTGAGAAATGCAGGTATACAACTTAATAACGGAGGTAAACAATATGTGTAAATTTCAGAGCAGTAGCAACCCAAGTGTTGTGTCCACAGACAGCATGGTGATTCCAGTATTGCCATCTTCACTTCTTTGTGAGGGATATAATGATATGCCTTCCCAAATATTAAAAGGAATTGGGTATTAATAAGTTTGTTCCAAATGTCTCTCCATTTTGGAATCACTCTTTATTTTCAACCAATACATTCCCAAATGTCAAGGCCTATAATGGATTGAAAGAAGAAGATTTTCAAAGATTTCCATCTTTATTCCTATGTAAAACCAGTGATCGCACAGAATAGGGCTGGTTTTCATGGCATGGAAATTTAACCAAATATCAAAGCTCTAGGCCTAATGGTACAGGAGGAGTAGATTTTCAAAGAAATCAGGCATGGCACTGAAAAGATCTAACTCTAAGAATACAGTAATTCTTTGAAGTATTTTGGTCCAGGGTTAATAGATGATGATATGTACCAAATATCAAAGCTCTAGATCTTATGGTTTGGGAGGAAAAGGTTTTCTAATAATTGTTTATGGACAGACAGGAGGACGCCGGAGATTAGCCAACCACAATAGCTCACCTTCAGCATGTTGTGCTCAGGTGAACTAAAAATTAAGAAATTGCTTTAATCAGGTACTTTTTCTATTATCCGCATTGTTTTTCTACCCCAAAAGACAAAGATTCTTTAAATGCAATCAGCTAAAATTGTTGTCAGCAACTTTTATGAATTTTGACCATTCTAATATTTTGGATTAACACTTGATGTTTTTAAAATGTCAAACTGTCAACCTATAACTGGGCTGATATGAACTACATTTTCTGTTATGTAAAACAAGGTCCTTCACAAATGAAGCAATTTCTCAGTAACATGCAAAACCATTCAAAATTGGGAAGTCTACCCTTTTTGGAATCTCTATTCATTTATGGTTAAACTGAACAATTCTTAATAAACTAGAGATGTCAAAACTGGCTACCAGATATTAAAACCTGTTTTTATAGAATAAATCCCTCTTTACTACATGAGAAACAAATTGTCTTGAAATATAATTCCCTGAATTAGCCAGTTCAGAGTTAAATACAAAACTTAATCTATAATTTACATTCCTAATATTATGTTGCTGGATCTGAGTAATTGTCTGGGTTATTGTACATCAAAAAATGACTTGAATTAACCCATATCCTCTCAGTGATGCTTTAAAACACCCCCTCAATATAGAACTTTGGAAATCATTGTAGAAAATGAAGAAGCTGCTTGTTACATGCAATTTCTTCATTATCCACTATGCTTTCCATCCAAAAGAAAAATTATTTATAGATTTCATCAACATAAAATTGTCGTCTGCAACTTCTTTGAAATTGGACTGGTCTTAAATGTTATTGAGTGATAGTGGGTTAAGATACAAAAATTGTTATTCACTTAATTTCAAAATGAACTATATGTCCATACCAAATTTGGAAGTCTACCTTTTTTGGAATTAAAATTTGTAACACTACAGAATTAAGAACAAGATGTGTTTGTGAAATACCAAGCCCCCGAAACAGGAATTCTTTAGAAACGGGTGATTTTTATTGTTTTTGTTCTTTGTTTTAGGGAAAGGGGTTAAATTTTGACCTTGACCTTGATGAGATAACCTTCTCCAGTTGCACCTTGTTGAGACCTATCTACATACCAAATATTAGCATTGTAACTTAATTAGGGATGAAGTTATAGGAAAATGTTTAGCTGGCAGGTTAAGTTTTTGAGTAACGTTTTAGGGAAAGGGGTTAAAATTTTGACCTTAACCCTTGTCATGCTGAGCCCGGATTATTCCGGTTTTGGCAGGAGATATAGACCAAGATCAGCCTGCACATAAGAGCAGTCTGATCTTAGTCTACACCTCCTGTTTGTATTTCTCCTGCCAGAGTTGTTAATGAAGCTGATTTCAAAAAGAAATATTGATTTTTGAACAACAAGTTCTATCAGTGCTTTCAGCCCTATGATTTTACAGCAGTTCAATTAGGTAATTTATACAGCATGACAAGGGTTAAGCTTGGTGAAATGACCTTCCCCAGTTGCGCCTTGTTGAGACCTATCTACATTCCAAATATTAGCATTGTAACTTAATTAGGGATGAAGTTATAGGAAAATGTTTAGTTGGCAGGTTAAGTTTTTGAGTAATGTTTTAGGGAAAAGGGTTAAATTTTTTACCTTGACAAAATGATCTTCCCCAGTTGCGCCTTTATGAGACCTATCTACATACCAAATATTAGCATTGTAACTTAATCAGGGTTGAAGTTATAGTAAAATTGGCAGGTTAATTTTTGCAGACAGACGGGCGGACACTGGTAAAACAATATGCCCCCGAATTATCGATGCAGGGGCATAAAAATGCATTTCATTTGTTTTGTTCCCCCTTTGCAAATAGAATTCATTAAACTTTCTCTGCCTTATATATCAACACTACATCTTTAATAATAGGTATAACACCTTATTGAAAGGAACTGGGTTCTCGTCATCAAGAGTGACTTGAATAAAGAAATATACTTCACTCCTTCCATAATGAATAATTAGTCCAAATTGGGAAATCCACCCATTTTTGAATCACTGTTCTTTCAAATTTCTTAACAAATAGAGGTGTTTAACTCGTTTCCAGCTAAAACATTTTGTATTGTTAGTAACAGAAAAAAAGTAAAATGCTTTTCCTTTTGATTTGTTTGTACAAATCATTCCATTGAGACAAGTCTTTGATAAGAATTCTTTAAATTTGCCCTTTCTGACTATATCTTTAAGTGTATGCCTTTCACCATTTTGAAAGAATTTGGTGCTCTATTGAAACTATTTTCCAGAAAATGACTTGAATTAAGAATCAGTCTATTCCGAATTGGGAAGTCTCCCCATTTTGGAATCACTATTCTTTAACATTTGCCAATCAAATAAAGGCTTTGAAACCTATTTACAGGTAAAAAATTTGTAGATTCCTTTAGATTGATTGATTGAAAGTGGTTTAACGCCGCTTTTAACAGTATTTCAGTCGCGGTGGCTGGAGCAACAATGGATTCCTGGTATTTCTCACACCAGTACTACAACTACATCCTTTCCTAAGCCTCCAGCTGCTATCCCACTTAGGTTTACAATTATCCACCCATTGGTGAGAGACAAATGTGGGAAAGAATATGTGCTGCCACCGGGGGTAGATTCCCTTAGGAAATTGATACTTATCATCAACATGGCTTTTCTATACAGGGACTGTTAACATCTCATGAACAAGGTAAAATGTTCCAAGCCTTTCCTGTTCTATCCCTGATTTTACGTCCCTGTCATTTTATACTTGAGAAAACATTGTGGAAAAAGAAGAAATTGCTTGTAACAAGCAATCTTTTCTTTTTCAAGAATATTTTTAGCGCAAAGGATGGCTACTTTTTAAAAATGTATTTACTTTATAATGTAATATTTTTCTCTCATATTGTTCCTTGGAGTGGTATGATTGGGTGGGTCTTTTTCAAATTATCAGGAGAATTTCTATACAACCATAAACATTGCTTTCATCCGCCCTCACCCCCCGGTTTATCCCAAAATCAATAATTTCAAAACCAATTTAGTATTGATAAACCTTTTGGATAGAGAGTGCAAGTAGAATAACAAAGACCCTCTTGAGGCTCTTGTTCTAGGAGTACCGTTCAATTTATATGTACTTAGGATATAACAACAAGATTCACATTTTTGAAAATGCAATGATAGATGGTTGCTTTTAAGATTTTTATTATTGTGAAATACTGACAAGCTTTGAGACTGATTGCATAAAAAACTCTGAACTCGATATCATTATATCAACCGACAGATAAATGTGACATACTAATACAGCATAGAATTTTGGTTTAATTTTGAATGTGACCTTAAGCTCTGACCGTGACCTTTGAGCAATCCATTTTATTTTTTTATCAAATTGCACATCCACTCATAAACTGAGATCACTTGTGACTAGTTGAATTGAAATCCATCTACAATTGAAGGGGATATGCTCTGGACATGCCCAATTTTTTTTTTTTTTTTTTTTTCACATTGAGCTGTGACCTGTACCTTGGCACTATATGAATAAATATTTGAAATGGCACATCTATTAATGACAGACAACATTTATGTAAAGTTATTTTGAAATTCATCCATAATTTAAGGATTTATGTTCTGAAAATGCCACATTTTTACGTTTATCCTTGAGCTGTGACGTTCCTTAGAGTTATCTGAAGTTTTGTTTCAAATTGAACATCTACTGATGATAGTGAACAATTGTGAAAAGCTATTTCAAATTTAATCCATAATTTTAGAAGCTATGCTCCAGATAGGGCTTTTTTTCAACATTTGACCTGTGACCTTGGACCTGTCCAATTTTTTTCAATTGGCACATCTACTCATGACTGAGAACAAGTTTTATCGAAGTACATCCATAATTGAAGGAGCTATGCTGGGAATAAGGTCAATTTTGATCTTGAGCTGTGACCTTGACCTTGGAGCTATCTGATGTGTGTGGGTTTTTTTTTATCTCTTCTGAGCACAACCTGATGAAGGTGAGCTATTGTGATCAGTGTCATCTAAAAACTTTGGTATTTTCTGAAATCTTTAATTACCATGCACTTTGCTTGAAACTAGGAATTTCTATTCAATTTAAAAAGAGCAAATCTCAACCAACAAGAGGGAAACTCAATACATTTTTAATGACTTATGCCACTTTTTTAACTCATGATTTACACTGACAACTTCACAAATTAACTGAGTATTTGCATTCTGCACAAGATGCTCTTGTCCGCCTTTATGTTGCAATGGCAACCAGAGTTTTAAATGCAATTAAATTCCTTTAACAAGTTAGGAAGACATTTACTAAAGGAACATTTTTAACCAAGTTTAAGTTGCCCACTAGTTTTGAAAGAGAATATTTTCCAAGAAATTGTTGACAGACAAATGGAAAGACTGTCAGATATTTGGATGTTGGCCAATCATGATACCTAAACTTTGAGCACTTAATGCTCAGCTGAGCTAAACAGAAATATAATCCATTCCAAAATGCAAGTAGATCCCCCCATGATAGTACAGATTGTCCATTTGATAGTCAAAATATATTAAAGACTTCATGAAAACATCTTTAGTAATAAAACTGATATAAGAAAATGTAAAAAGTTTTTTCGCACAACCACAACCAAACCAACAACACTGACGTACAAGCTTTATGACAATATACCTAACCCTATTATCATGACAAAAAACACACAAAAACAAGAGGGCCAGAATGGCCCTAAAATCGCTCACCTGACTAATGTAAGATGATTCAAAATTTTGCCAGGACTTTTGAAAAGGGTCACCCAAGGAATATTCATTTAAGTTTAGTTGAAATTGGCCAAATGGTTACTGAGAAGATGTTTAAAAATTTCAAAGTAAAAAACTGCCCCACCCCACAACGCCCATATTTGGGCGTCAATCAAAATTCTGCGAACACCTTTTGAATAGGGTAACCAAAGGAACATTCATGCCAATTTTGGTTGAAATTGGCCCAATGATTACTGAGGAGAAGATATTTAAGATTTCGAAATAAAAAACTGCCCCAACCTGACACGCGTCAATCAAATTTCACGAGCAACTTTTGAAAAGGGTCACCCAAGGAACATTCATGCCAAGTTTTGTTGAAATGGGCCCAATGAATACTGTGGAGAAGATATTTTAAGATTTCTAAATAAAAAACGGCCACGCCAATATTTGGGTGTCAATCAAATTACCCAAACAAGATTTGAAAAGGAACATTCATGCCAAGTTTGGTTGAAATTGGCCAAATGGTTTCTGAGGAGAAGATGTTTAATGACTTCTAAGTCAAAAACTGCCCCACCCTGCCACACCAATATTTGGGCATCAATCAAAATTCAAAACAACTTTGATAAGGGTCACCCAAGGAACATGTCTGCCAAGTTTGGTTGAAATAGGCCCAATGGTTACTGAGAAGATGTTTAAAAATTTCAAAGTAAAAAAACTGCCCCGCCCCGCCACGCCCATATTTGGGCGTCAATCAAATTTCACAAACAACTTTTGAAAAGGGTCACCTAAGGACCATTCATGCCAAGTTTGGTTGAAATTGGCGCAATGGTTACTGAGGAAAAGATGTTTAAAGATTTCTATGTCAAAAAACTGCCATGGCCCTGCCACGCCCATATTTGGGCATAAATCAAAATTCTAGAACAACTTTTGAAAAGGGTCACCCAAGGAACATTCATACCAAATTTGGTTGAAATTGGCCCAATGGTTCCTGAGGAGAAGATGATTAAAGATTTTAAAGTCAAAAACTGCCACGCCCTGCCACGCCCATATTTGAGGGTCAATCAATTATCCACAAACAACTTTTGAGAAGGGTCACCCAAGGAACATTCCTATCAAGTTTGGTTGCCCAGTGGTTACTGAGGAGAAGATGTTTAAAGAATTATTGACGCCTTCTGACACACGGCGCACAACGCACGCCGCAAAAAAGGTGATACCAAAAGCTCACCTTGAGCACGTTGTGCTCAGGTGAGCTAAAAACAATGTCATCATTGATCTATCAGTGTCTCTTTCCTAACAGAGGCTGTCTATAAGGTTCTCTTCCTCCATCTTGTTCATCTCCCATTTCAAATTCAAAGGCCTTATCAGCATCTGAAAAATATCGGTAGTTTTTTGTTATTTTTTGCAAGGAACACTGGAAAATAATTGAAATGAACCAATGCATAAAATAGTATAATTTTCACTCAAACACAGTCATGCTAAATCAAATTTGGAAAGTTGTTGTAAACCTAAAAATTGGGTAGAAATCATTAAAGGTTTTCTTTCTTCCTATTCCTTAGGAAATAGGCAGGATTATCCTAACTAGGTTATTCATACTATACAAACACCCTGTCCAGATGTCTTCACATCCTAAAAGAGAAGTGTTGGCTTAAACCAGCTTTTTACCTATTTTGACTCGGGGGAAGTTAACCCATGTCATGCTAAACCCGGAATATTCCGGTTTTGGCAAGAGGTGTAGACCAAGACCAGCCTGCACATAAGTGCAGTCTGATCTTGGTCTACACCTCCTGCTTGTACTTTTCCTGTCAGAGTTTATCATGAAATTGATTTCTAAAAGAAATATTGATTTTTGAACAACAAGTTCTATTAGTGTTTTCAGCCCTTTGATTTTACAGCAATTCAATAATGTAATTTATACAGCATGACAAGGGTTAATAATGCTTGCCATTGTGAGTTTTGTTTACTACAAAGCCATTGTGCAGCTTAATCCAAATATCTGTAGATTACTAATCAAAAACCATTAGCACCATGGCAGCAATCTAGGCAAACAAAATTTAAAGTTGAATGGTGGAGCAGCAAGCACTATCATAGACATGTCCAAGAAAAGTTATCTAGCGACTGATGCATTGTAATGACAAACAAGAGGGCCATATGGCCCTAAATTGCTGACCTAAGTTAACTGTCTAGACAGACCAATTGTCATGTCTATTGAGTACAAAAGTTAACTGATGCTGTCCATAATTTTTCTAACATTTGACATTACAACCTTAGTTTGTAACTCTATCTTATCAGATTCCAAACTTGTTCTAGATTATAAGGTCAAATAATTAAACTTTCTACCTTATTTTCAGAATATCAAGAAAACAAGATATGGTTTTAAACACCATGTCCCTGTAACAACCTTTTTTAGGAAATGTAACCTTGATCTCTGACGTTTACATTGTCACATATATCAACAAGATCTATCATCACGCCAAATATGCACATTGCATTCTGATTATGCTTAAAGTGATTAATAATAGTAAGTCTTCTGGTTAACCCATTCAAACACAATCCATCCTTTTTACCCCCCTCAAGATAATATTTCTGGGAAAAAAATTGAAAAAAGAAGAAATAGCTTGTTACAAGCAATTTCTTCATTTACCTCCTTGTTTTCTACCCAGAGAGACCCAGAGAGGGCCACTGGCCCTGGGGTGCTCACCTGAGATAAAGGCTCTTTTTCATTGTCTAATTTTAGGTTAAGGTTAGGACTATAATACTGTAACGGTTCCAGGGGAGGTAATTTGCAGTGGTTATGCAAATTAGGGAACTGTCAGAAAGTCGGTTGACTATTTGGAGTTATATATAGACAAGGTTGACCCATTTAGGGTAGAGGATCCTTTTCTCTGAATGGATAGGCTTTGTCTACGAGCTCGGAACGTTACATTGGTGGCAGCGGTGGGATAATGACAACTGCCAGACCGGAGTTGCCTTACCCACGGATCTCCCAGGCCAAGACTCGGGACGAGTCTTCTCGGAGGGGAGAGTAGTGTAACGGTTCCAGGGGAGGTAATTTGCAGTGGTTATGCAAATTAGGGAACTGTCAGAAAGTAGGTTGACTATTTGGAGTTATATATAGACAAGGTTAACTCATTTAGGGTAGAGGATCCTTTTCTCTGAATGGATAGGCTTTGTCTACGAGCTCGGAACGTTACAATATATTGGGACTGACCATACTATACCCATATATAGGCTCTGTACCTGGGGATTCCTAAGTCTTAATGACAAATTCAAAGGCTTTAGAACTAATATGAAAGGGGAATACTTTTTCCTCCCTCTAGATTCATGGATAATCATTTTAGAAATATGAAAGAAGTCAATGAACTGAAGTTTCATGTTAAATATCAAGGCTAACTGCCAACTGGGGCAGGCCTGGAGAAGATTCTTAAAGATTTAACTTTCATTGCCATGGCAAACAGAGTTTGTCTACTAGATTTCTATCATTTCAGTTACAGTGATAGATACATAAGGAACATTTCAGCCAAATTTGCCGACTGATTTGGGAGGAGATGTTGTTTAAAAATTCTTCTTTAATTCTATATAAACCCCAACCCCTGGGGACCCGATGGTGATGATTTAAGCAATTTTGACAGAGGTCATGCAAAATAACAAGGCTTTACACTTTCAAGGTCAGGAGGAAAAGATTTTTTAAGATTATTTTGAATTTTCACTTTTCATGCCATGGTAACCAGAGTTTTCAACAGATTTCAATTCTTTAAGCTATTTTCATACAGAGCCACCTATGGAACATTTTTGCCAAATTTGGTTGAAAAATCCCTCTTTATTTATATATAAATCCCAACCCCTGGGGCTTTGCCCCTGGAGACCCCAGAGTCATGATTTTAGCTATTTTGAAAGAGGTCAATATACTGAGGTTCATGCAGAATATCAAAGCTCTACCTCTTCTGGGTCAGGAGAAGAAGATTTTTTAAGATTATTTTAACATTTCTCTTTTGTTGCTATGGTAACCTGACTTTTCAACAGATTTCAATTTTGTAGCTATTTTCATACAGAGCCAACTAAGGAACCTTTAGCCAAAATTGGCTTAAATTGGCTTAAATTGGCCCAATGGTTTGGGAGGAGATGTTGTTTAAAAATCCTTCTTTATTTTTATATACATCCCAACCCCTGGGGCTCTGCCCTTGGATACCCAAGGGTCATGATTTTAGCTTTTTTGAAAGAGGTCAATATACTGATGTTTCATGCAGAATATCAAGGCTCTACCTCTTCTGGGTCAGCAGAAGAATTTTTAAGATTATTTTAAAATTTCACATTTGTTGCCATGGTAACCAGAGTTTTCAACAGATTTCAATTCTTTTAGTTATCATTAAAGGGGACCACCTAAGGAACATTTCTGCCAAATTTGTTTGAAATTTGCCCCGTGGTTTGGGAGGAAATGTAGTTTTAAGAAATTTTTGACGGACAACTGCTGATGGACGCCGGTCGGACGCCGGTCGGACGCCGGACAAAAGGTGATCACAATAACTCACATGAGCACTTTGTGCTCAGGTGAGCTAAAAAATTGTCATCTGCAAATTCTTTCAATTTCGACTGGTCTAAAATTTCACTGTGTGGGAATGGGTTAAATTTCAGACACACAGAATGACAGACAGTGCCTGATCAGTCCCTGATCTTTCAATGTAGGAGCTTAAAAGGATGTATTTCAAGACAATCATTCTCACCAATTGTAAGGCTGATTGAGCATCAAATTTATTCTCTTGAATGGCTAAAGGTTGATCTGATCTAGGCCAGTTACACAGTTTATGACTCAAATTTGTACTTGTTTGAGATTTCAACATTCTGGCCAATTTCAAGATTATTCAGCAAAATTTGTAACCTCTGGAGTCTCCATTATTTGTTAAAAACAGACAACACAAGATGAGCATGTTGTGCTCAGGTGATTTAAAAATGCACAAGTTCTTTGAACATAGATTTTTAATAAGCTTTTGAAAAATAATATTATCGATATGTTCAAATCTTTCCAAATAGGCCAATTGGATTTCTACAAGTGTTATTCTTTGACATGTGTGCACAAACAATTCATCTAATTCAAAATATGAAATTGGTTACATTATACATGTATTATACTCCAAACAGTTACTATTACAGTGGCTTAAATTAGGTTTATATGTTTCTTAATTTAAGTTTTGATCGCCTAACAAATTGTCCAAAATTATGAGTGGAATTTTCTTCAGCTTACTTTCTTTAGATCTGTCAAGACTGTTTCTCTGCTTCCATTTCCAAGACCAAACATCTTGAACAATAACTATTTCTAAGTCTTTATCTGAAGATCAAAACAAAACAATGACAAAGATCCTGACAACCCTTTTGTTACAACTTCCATTAACCCATTCCAATTTTAGACACCAAAGAAATTAGCTTCAGAAAACATTGTGGAAATTGAAGAAATTGCTTGTCCAAATTTCATAAGCCTGAAGTTGTCGTCTGTAACTCCTCTAATATTGGACCAGTCTTAAATTTTGCCATCTGGTAATTGGTTAAAGTAGTTGTTTAGTATAGCTATCAAAATCTCAAAACTAAATTCTTTCTAATAGGCAACATTAATGTTGATTAAATTCTTTAAAAAGCACTTGAGAATTTTTGTGCTGAGCCTCTTTGTTTGAATTTATGGATAAACCCCATGGGTTATTACATTTGCATTTGCAATAAGTCACTACCAAACAATTGATTGATGTTTAATGCCACTTTTAACAGTATTTCAGTCATATTGCAGCAACTGAAATACTTAACCATGGATTTCTAGTATTTCCCACACCAGTACTACCACTACATCCATTCTAAGCCTCCAGCTGCTCATCCCACATAGGTTTATGATAAACAACCCATTGGTGGGAGACAGATGTCGGAAAGGATATTTTCTGCAACAGGGGATCAAACCTTAGACCCAGTTATTGGGAATCAAACGTGTATCCAATTATTACCAAATAAATTTATTTTAGTCTGATCCAAATTGAAAGAAGCAGCAGACAATAATATTTAGTTGATTGAATTTTGGAATTCCTAGTTTGTTTTTTTTTGTAGAATGCAATTGTAGATCATGAATAAATAGCTTGTGATAAGCAATTTCTTCATTTTCCACAATGTTTTCTAGAGCTCTCCTCTTAAGGGGCATAAATAGGCAGTATTGTGTTGGAATTAGTTAATGTCTCACAATGTACACCAATCCTACAAGAAATGTAGCAATGTAGTATCAACTATATTTGATCAAGAGCCATCACAGACATTAATAATTGTTGTGCTCCCAAAACCAAAAGCTGTATAAATTCTTATATTTGGACTCATTCAGAGCACACCTTAACTTATGTAGAACAAAGAAAATGTTATTCAGTTACCTTTATACAACTTATGGTTATTCATCCCACATAATTTTACAATTATCCACCCACTAGTTTGACATTGTAACCTAAGCCGAGAATGACCAAATGTCAAAGTTGTTTAAGATTTCATCAAAACAAATATTTTGACCCATTGACCCAACCACAATAGCTCACCTTGAGCATATTGTAATCAAGTGAGCTTTAAACTAACCTAGTGAGATGTTGACGATAAGTCAAAACCTCTTCCAAGACATTATCACTGCAAAATTTCCTAATTAGCTATAAATCATGCGAGAAACTTGTCTCACATGAGTTTTTCTACTTGCAGACAAGTCCATTTGTTTTTGGACAAGTAATTTATGTGTTCAGTGCTAATCTGGGATTGCTCTAAAATCAGTCTTAAAAAGTAGAAATATTGTGGTTGAAAAAAAAATGCTGGGTTCAAGCATTTGTTTGTTAACAACGTTGTTGTTTTTCTTTTCAAAATGTAACTCGATCTTTACTGTTAGGCAGACAAAAAGAAAATCATGTCAGGGATAAGAGGAGAATTCATGTTTTTTCACATCACTGCACAATAAAAGTTTCACCGACTTTGGATCCTTACATTTTATAAATATCATAATTCATATTGTTTCCATAGGTCATGGAAAGGAAAAGCTTAACTCATTTTATCTGCATCCAAATTTCATTCTATTTAAAATGACGATTGCATTGTTAGTTAAAAATATTAATATTTCTAAAGTAAAGGTCACTTTAAACTATATTTCAATTCAAAATAATGACAAGAACATTGTCAATAACCTGCAGACTTTACATCAAAAATAGATTCAAATGAAAATTCTTTTCTGACATAACCTAACTGAAGCCAGTGAAAACACGGGTTCTAAAAATGCAAGTACCGGTACCTGCAATTTCATTTTATGCTTAATAATCTTACAAAGTATATTTTCCTTTAAAGTAGAATGTAATTATTCTCCTTAAGTAACTACAACAATATTTTTGGTGGTGGGGTAATTTTTGGATTATCCCCACCCGTGTTGGGTAGATTGTTGGGTAGATCCTTTTCTCGCTTACTCAAATCCTACTGATCACTTTCAAAAGATGTATCAAACATTTGAATTAAGAAATTACCTTGAACTTAAACTTGTACTGTTTTGCCTTGTCTATGTCAGAAAGTACGAATGGCTAAGAATGCTGTTGGTGACTGCGGCGCAATGGTAACTGTGACAACAGGGCTTAAGAACCTGACTCGAATCTTCGTCAACAAACTGCTGACACCACTCCTCGAATGCTAATTTTCTACTATCCACTTCTTTCATTGATGAAAAACAGGAGTTTATGGTTTTCCGAAACATATTCAATACCCGTTGACATTTACGGAAAGGGGCGGGGCATAGCTTCCCATTCCGAGACGGTTCGCTCAGATTTGGAATACCGAGTGATTCCAAATACGCTCGATCTTCCAAAGCGGTTTACAACAATAGCACGATTTCCTTTCATGATTATAATTTGAGTGGTGTAAACATATCATTTTTCTGTCATTCTACCACACTGCATTATATTAACCCTTTTCATGCTTGATAAAATCTTTCCATTGATATCAAAAAGCTGAAAGCATTGGAAAGCCTCTAGTCTTTGTTGGTCAGTATTTTCTCGAAAATTTATTTATAAATATTATGTATGGCTTGAAAAGGACAAGCAGGTGGTGAAGACTAAGATCAAACTGCACATATGATTTTTATCTATACCTCCTGCAAAAAAAGGAATATTCAGGGCTAAGCCTGACAATGGTTAAAACACACATATTCTTTAAAACTGTTTTTTAATTTCAGAAAAGATATACAAGCTGTAAGAAAGGCGTTGTTCTAGACCCGAAAGATAAGTGTTATCAGGTAAGGGGTTAGATCGCAAAAAAACCGTAATTCTCAGCACATGACAAGAAAAACATGGTCCAAATTTTGGACAACTGCAGGCTCTACAATATGACTATGATTTCCGTGTCGAGTATGGTCGGTAACATCGTAGATAAAGGAAATACTGCTGATTTCATGAATTTGATTACAAACTCATTACAAAACAACTCCTACTTTTTACGTCTCTCAAGAAAAAAACGCACTAGAAACACTTTGGAAAATGAAGAAATTGCTTGATTTATCCATTAGGAGTTAAAAAGGTCCCCAGCAGTCAACAGGTAGAATCAAGCAATTTTTCCTTAACCACAATGTTTTCTTTTCAAAAAGACGACAAAATTTAAAATTCCAACAACTTAAAATTGTTGTCTGCATCTTTCGTCCTATGGGTCACATATAATAAACGGGATAAAATTGATATTGAGAGTAAACTATAGAATGCAATGTAAATGCGTAACAGTAAGGTAGAATGGCCGTTTTACGTGAGTAAAAAAGCTTTCGAACCTGATTTGATTTTTTACTTTTTATCATTTAATCAAGGACATTGAAAGGCTAACTATCTTCACTCTCGGCTGTTAGAATTTATGGCTCGCTAAACACGCCAACTGTCCTCTGACAAGGCAGTTTGCCTGAAATATAAAACGGGTTTATTTTGAAAGGCTTACTATCTTCACTCTCGGCTGTTAGAATTTATGAATCGCTAGACACGCCCACTGTCCTCTGACAAGGCAGTTGGCCTGAAATATAAACGGGTTTATTTTGCAAAAATAGATTCAACGTCCCTTTTATTTCATACTCGTAAAAATATTGTTCAAAAGAAAAAAATGCTTGTAACAAGCAATTTCTCCTTTTTCCACTATATTTTCTACATCATAGGATGGTTTGTTTTCAAATTGCACCCAATTTTCATCACCCACTGCCTCTTGTCTCTATTTGGAGCGGTCTTGAAAGGGTTAAACGTGGTAACAACAGATTGAATAAGCCGTAGTTTCGAGGTTTAAGTTTCCTTCAAACGTAAACAGTTGATATAAATTTCGAAACAGTGTACGACCGTTTTAAATGAATAAAGTCACCGGCGATCCGTCAATTGCACAGACTGTCCAGGGTCAAAATGCTCCGGTTTTGTAGATTTGGTCATTGTACCCGACAGTACATTTTTATAATATCAAACAAATGGCCTACGCTCTAAAAAATATATTATGTAATTGTTTGTTATATCGAGTTTCCAGATGGCCCCTTTTGGTATGGCAGGTCACGTGTTTTACTCTATTTTCAGACAAAATGGCAGAAAACAGTTTTGGACAGAAAAGGATGTTTGATGAGCCCCAGAGTGATGGAGAGAGTGTTGGAACCAGCATTGATGGAGAGAGTGACGTTTATGAAAGACTAGATGTATACGAGATGAGAGAAATGGAACTGAATGCCAACAGAAACAAAACAAAGAAACAAAAATTGAGTGAGGGAGAGGCAAAGTGTGACAGTAAAGAGTGTGTGTTGAATATGAGTGGAAAAATTGCGTTTTATTTATGTTTTTTATGTAATATGTATTTGTGTGATGCGTGTGTGAGAGTGCATGATGAAACCCATGATTTTGTAAGAGTTGAGAGTGAGGAAAGTGAGAGAAAGAGAATGGTGAACAAAATAGTTGAAAAAATAAGGAATGAAGAAATGTCAGACATAGATCTAGTTAGAGAGCTTAATGAAGAAAATATTAAAGTGTGTGGAAGAGTAAACGTGAAACATGAATTGGATAAGGAGGATTGTTATATAACTGGATTATGTGGATTGAAAGATAAAAGGTGGGTAGTTTTGGATTATAAGAATTCTTGTATGAAAATATTTAGTTCCGTTACCAACACGTTACTAAGATACGTCCGGTTTGGATCAAAACCTTGGGATGCAACAGAAATAAAACAGAAATTTACTGATCCGAACTCAGCGTCCGACAGTAAATCTGATGTTTCTGGGGCAGCCCGGGATGATCAGGATAAACACTGTTTGTTAGCGGTAACTTTTCCGCGGATAAAACAAATCTGGTTTATAGACGTGAATCAAACTCCGGCAACCAAAACTAAATCTATAGAATTGCAGAAAGAATGTTTTTCTATAGATTTTAGTGAAGATAAGATTTTTACCCTCTGTTGGGAAAATGTCGGGTCTGAATCTCGTTGTTCTGTCGACATTTTGTCTGCGGAGGGAAATCCGCTTAAAGTTATACAGGTAGACTTCAAACCTTATTTAATTATCCCTGACCTCGCTGTGTACAAACACAAAATCTATGTGACTGATTACTATAACAACAAAGTATTGTGTATAAATGTGGAGGACGGGAAAACTATTTCTAAACTCTATATAGAAAGGTTCTCGGGGCTGGAAGGGATCTGTGTGGACCCCAGTAATAACGTGTTTGTATGTGGACTGTACAACGACAAAGTGTATAAACTGTCTCCAGATTTACGTGGATTTGAACCATTAAATCTGGACACAGAATTTACACAGAAACCATTCAGGATTTGTTTTACGGGCGGAAAATTGTTTGTCGGCCATTCGGGATTGTTTTCACCTCAACGTAACATTGTTACTGTGGTCCAGCTGACATAACGTCTCACCCCACCCACCAGTCTTGTTGCACTTATACTAGCTTACATTATTCCATTAACGTTACGTTGTCTTAACAACAAGTGATATTCCATTGTTACCATGGTTACGATAGAATGTTGTTGCCATGGTTACGATGGAACACGCCGCTGAAATTCTTTTCCCGTCACTATTTTTACACGATACTTTGTCTGCCAATAAAATAAACTGTATTGCTTTAAGCGAATAAAAATTTTGTCTTCCATTATAATTATTAGTCCCTTTTTATTGAATTTGTTTACTTTTGTTTGTTTTAAATTGAAACTTTTCGAAAATTATTGAACGAGAAAAAAATAATAATAAAGAATACTGTCGGCCTTAACCGACCTCGGAACTATAAACCATATTTGTTTAAGCGGATTCGTTACATGTTTGTACATATTTTTGTCTAGCTTTAATTGTATGAAAGTAATGCTAAAATCAAATTAATAATTATTATTTACTATTTCACGAGTTCTTAGTTATTTGTTTTTATATTTTGTGAAAACGAACTTTGTTTATCCGATAACATATGCAACAGATTAAACGATCCCAGTTTGCACGAAAATGGCGAAAATAACTGTTGCGAATCCAAAACTGCCCATAATACTCGACAATTCACATAATCAAAATAAACACAAAAGTTCAAAATAAAACCCAATAATAATCATAATAAAGAAAATAATACACGGATGCGTAGGTTCTTTAAATATTTTCTTTTATCTATGCAATTCATGTTTCACAAGGAGAGAGTGAGTGAGATAGATTTGTTGTTTGTATTGTATTATTATAAAAATTATTCTTCGTGTAAATAAATTCCAGATTTTATGATATTAAAGAAATGTTAATTATATTGGACTTCACCTGAAATTCTGTTGTTTTGTTTATTTTAAACTGCACCCCTCCCCAACCCCGCCCCCACTGCTTTTCCCCACCCACTTGTAATGAATGACACATATGAAGTCTGCAGAACTTTATCTTTCACTTGGTGATTTACGAGTTGCAATCCTGTCGAAGTTCAAATCGTTATCTCCAAAAATGAAAGTACATCTGACACTGCCATAACGAAACGAAACGAAAACTTGTGGTAAAAGGAATCATCCCATTCGCAATTAAATACCGTGATAAAAATTGTCTACCGTGTTACTTGGTGATCACACCTAGCCCGTCTTGTCCGTCAGGCCCTTCAACACATGTAGATGAGCTCTCGACTTCAAACCTAGAGATCTCCGGCTTGACCAAACTAATAATCATTGGACCTTTTGTAATTAAAGACCGTGGCAAAAGGACAAAATGTCGACTGTCTTACATGGTGATCACACCTAGCCCGTCCTGTCTGTCAGCCCGATTAGCTCTGTAGGTAGAGCACTAGACCTCCAACCTAGAGATCCCCGAACTGACCTAACTAATTATCCTTGGACCATTTGCAATTAAATACCGTGGCAAAAGGATTAATTGTCTACAGTGTTACGTGGTGATCGTATCTAGTCCGTCCTGTCTGTCAGCCCGATTAGCTCAGTTGGTAGAACACTTCAAACCTAGAGATCGCGGGTGTAATCCCCGGTTAGAACAAACTAATAGACCAACCGCAGGCTTCAATTAGGGAATCAACCAACCAATCAATTCATTTATTCAGTCCGGGCTTGAGATTTTTTTTGTTGGTTTGACAACTAAAAAGTCGTAACTGCAGCTCATTCAAGCTGTAGTTACGACATTTAGGTCACCAACCAACCGTTTCACTTTATATTAACATGCTACTGGCCATAGATTTTGCAAAATAACGCCGTAAAATCGAAGCGAAACTTCCTGTTGGAGAGAATGGGCGGGGCCAAGGGAATCAGTGGGCGGGGCCAGCGATTTGTAAATTGTTCTTAAACCGATGCCCTGTGTGACGGTGATATCCATACAGTAATTTAATCCAATCTCAAACAATCACGAGTTTTAACGCCTCGTGAAAATTGTATTTGGACTATTTTCTAGAAAAGAAGAAATTGTTGCTTGTTTCACTATCAATAATGTTGTCTATCCAAAAAAGTAACATCCCACAAGCTAAACATTGTCGTCCGCACCATCTTTAGAGTATAGACCAATCTAAAGAGGCTTTGTCCGGTAAAAAGTTATAAGAACCAGGAGGGGCTCTCGACAGTCTCTTCGTATATCCATACATTATCCCAATAACAACTGACCTTCGTCTGGCTGCGTAAGTCATATGAGCATATCCTACGATAGTGACGATAAATTAACGAAATACTTACAAAATATAAACATTTATAGTCGCTGTCTGATGCCAAAAACTGCCTCAACACACAGTTACAGTTACAATGATTTGGCGATGGGTAAACTAAACTGTAGTTACAATGGTTTGTCGTAATGTCACCTCGCCAATGGTTTGTTGTAGAGGAAAGGTAGTTGTTGTTACAATGATATGTCGTAGAATGGATTCGGCTGTAGTTACAATTATTTGTAGAAGAATCAACTCAGCTGTAGTTACAATGATTCGTCGTACTGAGCTGTAGCTATACTGGTTTTTTGAAGAGACAACGCAGTTATTATTACAATGATATGTTGTAGAATGAATTCGGCTGTAATTACATTGATAAGTAAAAGAGTCGACTCAACTGTTGTTACAATGATTTGTAGAAGAGTCAAATCAGCTGAATTCACAATGATTTGTAAAAAAGGTCAGCTCAGCTGTAGTCACAATGATTTGTAGAAGAGTCATCTCAGCTGTTATTGCAGTGATTTGTCGTAGAGTCAACTCAGCTGTGATAAAAATGAATTGTCGAAGAGTCAACTCAGTTGTAGTTACAATGTTTTGTAGAAAGGTCAACTCGGCTGTAGTTACAATGATAAGTCGTAGAGTCAACTCAGCTGTAGTTACAATGGTTTTTAGAAGAGTCGACTCAGCTGTAGTTACAATCTTTTGAAGAAGAGTCAACTCAGCTGTAGTTACAATGCTTTGTAGAAGAGTAGATTCAGCTGTTGTTACAATGATTTGAAGAAGAGTCAACTCGGCTGTAGTTACCACGATTTGTAAAACAGTCAACTCGGCTGTAGTCACAATGATTTGTTGAAGAGTCAACTCGGCTGTAGTTACAATGATTTGTAGAAGAGTCAACTCACTTCTTGTTACAATGATTTGTTTAAGAGTCAATCAAGCTGAAGTGACAATGATCTATAAAAGAGTCAACTCAGCTGTAGTTACAAACATTTGTAGAAGATTCAACTCAGCTGTAGTTACAATGATTTGAAGAAGAGTCAACTCAGCTGTTGTTACATTGATTTGTAAAAGAGTCAACACAGCTGAAGGTTTAATGATTTGTCGAAGAGACATCTCAGCATTAGTTATAATGATTTGTAGAAAAGTCAACTCAGCTTATTTTACAATGATTTGTAGAAGAGTCAATTCAGCTGTAGTTACAATGATTTGTAGAAGGTTCAATTCAGCTGTAGTAACAATGATTTGTAGAAGAGTCGATTCAGCTGTAGTTACAATGATTTGTAGAAGAGTCAACTCAGCTGTAGTTACCAAGATTAGTGGAAGGGTAAACTCAGCTGTAGTTACCATGATTTGTAGAAGAGTCAACTCAGCTGTAGTTACAAAGATTTGTAGAAGAGTCAAATCAGCTGTAGTTACCATGAATAGTGGAAGGGTCAACTCAGCTTTAGTTACCATAATTTGTAGAAGAGTCAACTCAGCTGTAGTTACAAAGATTTGTAGAAGAATCAAATCAGCTGTAGTTACCATGATTAGTGGAAGGGTTAACTCACCTTTAGTTACCATGATTTGACAGAGCTTCAATGCAGTTGTAGTTACAAAGATTTGTTGAAAAGAGTCAACTCAGTTACAATGATTTGCAGAAGAGTCAACTCAGCTGTAATAACAATGATTTGTAGAAGTGTCAAGTCATCTGAAGTTTCAATGATTTGAGCTAGAGCCAACTCAGCTGTAGTTACCACGATCTTTAGTCGAGTCCCACGGCTGTAGTTACAAAGATTTGAAAAAGAGTCGACTCAGCTGTAGTTAAAATGAACTGTAGAAGATATTATAATTTGTAGAAGAGTCAACTCAGTTGTAGTTACAATGATTTGCAGAAGAGCCAACTCAGCTGTTTTTACAATGATATGTAGAAGAGTCAACTCAGTTGTAGTTCCAATGATTTTAGAAGAGTCAACACAGCTGTAGAAACAATGATTGGTAGTAAAGGCAAATCAGCTGTAGTTACAATGATTTGTTGTAGAGCCGACTCGGCTGTAGTAACATTGATTTGTAGAAGAGTAAACTCGGCTGTAGTTACAATAATTTGTAGAAGAGTCGACTCAGTTGTAGTTACAATGATTAGTTGTAGAGTCAACTCACCTGTAGTTACAATGATTTGCAGAAGAGTCAACTCGGCTGTAGTTACAATGATTTGAAGAAGAGTCAACTCAGCTGTAGTTACAAAGATTAGTGGAAGAGTCAACTCAGTTGTAGCTACAATGAATTGTAGAAGTGTCATCTCGGCTGTAGTTACAAAGATTAGTTGAAGAGTCATCTCAGCTGTAGTTACTAAGATTTGTAAACTTATTATATCATTATATGTCACCCCATGATCGACCCATCAATTTACAACATTCTGTTTAACAAAGTCCTCAGCTGGTTTCTTCATATAGGGTGATAGTAAAGCTATCAGATGCAATTTTGCACGCAGACGAATGATGAAACTTGATGTTTGATTCAAAAACATGTAGACGAAAGTTAAATTGCACAAAATTTGATAAGGATTTGTCCGCATTTAGGTCTGTACGCACATTTCGTGCAAGAAAACAAACAAAACAAATCAATCAAACAACAACAACTAAAATAATGATCGGTCAAATATCGGTCGACCAATGAAATCGTACCTTTGGCCCAGAAGTGAACACTTACCTCAGGCATTTTGTTGAAACACTTTTCGTTAACGGATGACACAAACGTCGTAACCACACTTTATTCAAGCTATTGTCATGGTTTTTCTGGCGTCGAGCAACGATTTGTTTTTGTTTGATGTCTCTGATCATATATATAAATTTACAAAATAATGTCGTAACCTCAGTTAAACTGCCATGTTGTAGATAGGTTGGCATTACCAGAGATCAGTAAACAACCGAAATATCAACAAGCTCTGTAAAAAACTTGAAGGAATAATTGTCCGACTTTACGGGATGTTGACTCGAATGGTCGATTTTCATAACCGTTGTAATTTTCTCGTCTCTTCAAAGCCTCATCAAAGTACAGAAAGTACTGTTGAAGAGCAAATTTGATAAAAATCCTTTCCAGCTGTCTAAAGAATTTGTTTGAAGAAGAGTATCAATTGTTTATCATTTAATTACACACAGCGCTGTCTTAGAAATTGATAAGTGTTTTGTCTACCCAGAGAAAAGAGAGTTTTAAAATTTCATGAACCTGCTGTCAGCATATGCACTGAAACTATTTTTTATGCTCCCCGAAAAGCGAGCATATAGCCGCCGCTTAAGTCTATCCGACCGTCCTTCCGTCCGTCCGCCTTCAATTCTCCACAACCTTTAGGCTAAATTGGATGAAATTGGCATGTGGATTCCCTATGATTAAGCACCCAAGCTTTTCCCGGTTTTGGGATATTTCCAAAGTCAAGGTCACAGCTCAAGGTCGAATGTTAAAATTAAGCATGTTCGGAAGAAGCTCCTAAAAATATGGATAGATTTTTAAATAACTATTGCACAATTGTTCTCTATCAAGAGCAGTTGCGCAATTTGAAACAAATTTTGCTCCAAGATCAAGGTCACAGCTAAAGATCAAACGTTGAAATCAAGCATACCTGGAGAAGTGCGAGCATATAGCCGCTGCTTCGTCTGTCCTTCCGTTCGAACGCTATTCCCTGTTTATTTGATACTTTAACAGAGCTATATTCGGGGATCATAATCCGTCTCTGACGGCTTTTGTTATAAACTAACTTGGCATGAAAGTTTCAATTCCTAAATCTTTTTTCCCACAACATCTTCAAACGGAAACGATTGTGGAAAATGGAGGAATTGCTTTTAAAAAGCAGTTTCTTCATCACTTTTTTTTCTTTCCAGTGGGTGACAGATTCTAAGATTATATCAACTTCAAAACTAGAAGTTGGCTTCAATTTGAATTAATCTAAACATTTGCCATCAGATGCCAAATTTTAGACTGTCCTAATTGAAAGGAATCGCAGACGACATTTTTTAACTTTTTGAAAAATTAGATCTTTCACTTTTTTGGGGTAGAAAATTGAACAAAATAAAGAAATGGCTCAGCACAAGCAATTTCTTCATTTTACAAAATATTTTCCCAGTTGTTTTCTTGAGGGCATCCAAATGCGTAATTGTGTGGGAATGGATTTATTAGGTTACACTTTAGTACCTTATTTCACATGTAAAGGAATTAACTACATACAAATTTTGGTACCTTATTTCACCTGTAAAGGAATTAACTACATACAAATTTTAGCAGCCATATGTTTAATCTTAATTTAACCAATTACCAAGAACGAGAAAATTTTGGACTGATCCAGTTTCAAAGATGTTTCAGAAGATAATTTTAAGTTGATGAAATTTTAAATGCTTTGTCTTTTGAGGTAGAAAGCATTGGGGATAATTAATCAAATGCCTGTAACAAATCAATGTCTTTATCTTCCACAGTGATTTCCAAAGGTGTTGGAAGTGTTAAAAATCATTGTGTGGGGATGGGTTAACCACGAAATCATTGATAAAGAATCCATCTTATCTATTCTAAGAATATATAACAATGTACACATCTAGTGTATTCTAAGAATATATTACAATGTACACATCTAGTGTATTCTAACAATATATTACAATGTACACATCTAGTCTATTCTAAGAATATATTACAATGTACACATCTAATCTATTCTAAGAATATATTACAATGTACACATCTAGTCTATTCTAAGATATATATTACAACGTACACATCTAGTCTATTCTAAGAATATATTACAATGTACACATCTAGTTTATTCTAAGAATATATTACAACGTACACATCTAGTCTATTCTAAGAATATATTACAATGTACACATCTAGTTTATTCTAAGAATATTTTACAATGTACACATCTAGTCTATTCTAAGAATATATTACAACGTACACATCTAGTCTATTCTAAGAATATATTACAATGTACACATCTAGTTTATTCTAAGAATATTTTACAATGTACACATCTAGTCTATTCTAAGAATATATTACAATGTACACATCTTATCTATTCTAAGAATATATTACAATGTACACATCTATTGTTGGAATAACAGTAAAAGTGCAGTTAAGTGAACTCGGTCGTATGACCTGATTTTCAGTGAAATGTTTTTAACCATAGTAAATGCAAACTGTTATTTTCTTTTTGTTCTACGACTTGTTTGATTAGAAAAAATATTGAACGAAGAAGCAAATGCATTCTGTACGTATAACAACATTCTTGAATCGATAGAATATTCGATCGTTGTTCCTCTCAATTACCTTCTTTCCCCCTTAACTATTTTGAGAGTAGTTCAAAAATTGTTTATCCGACACCAAATGTTCATACTAGTAATGTCATAGGAGAGCTATTTACTATAAAAAAAAATGGAGAAAATTTTACGTTTAACGATGTATACTCTACGTCGTTTGGGAACAAATTCTTACAACTTAGAAAGTTTACTTTCTATTCTGATTCCTTGAAACATATCAGTACATATATATGGACCAATAAAAGAACAAATATCGTGAGCCACTCTGGGAAATCAAACCTGTGACCTTTTGTTTGGAAAATCGACGTTCTACCCGGTCCCTAAAAATGACCAACACGCAGATGAAATCTTATTGGCGCAGTATTCAAGAGCCTTTTAATTAATATTTGGTTCAGGCATTAGGCCTTATTAGTAAAATCAAATAACAGTGCTTAATATTGTGGCGATTAACGAACTTTCGTAGGTTTGGAAGTCGCTCTAAAATATATTTTAAAATGTTAATTCTCAAAGCTTTTCACTACGTGTAAATTCTGAAAAAAAATGTTAATAAAATCTACTATTCTACAATGACAGTTGACATGTCGTCTGCTCGATAACATAAGACTGACACTGACATAAAATTGTGTTACCGTATTAAAGTGACGTAACCCAAATCCCGTTTGTGTTTACCGTATTAAAGTGACGTAACCCCACTCCCGTTTGTGTTACCGTATTAAAGTAACGTAACCCCACTCCCGTTTGTGTTACCGTATTAAAGTGACGTAACCCCATTCCCGTTTGTGTAACAGTATTAACGTGACGTAACCCCATTCCCGTTTGTGTTACCGTATTAAAGTGACGTAACCCCATTCCCGTTTGTGTTACCGTATTAAAGTGACGTAACCCCTCTCCCGTTTGTGTTACCGTATTAAAGTGACGTAACCCCATTCCCGTTTGTGTTACCGTATTAAAGTGACGTAACCCCATTCCCGTTTGTGTTACCGTATTAAAGTGACGTAACCCCCGCTCCCGTTTGTGTTACCGTATTAAAGTGACGTAACCCCATTCCCGTTTGTGTTACCGTATTAAAATGACGTAACCCCATTCCCGTTTGTGTTACCGTATTAACGTGACGTAACCCCATTCCCGTTTGTGTTACCGTATTAAAGTAACGTAACCCCATTCCCGTTTGTGTTACCGTATTAACGTGACGTAACCCCACTCCCGTTTGTGTTACCGTATTAAAGTAACGTAACCCCATTCCCGTTTGTGTTACCGTATTAAAGTGACGTAACCCCATTCCCGTTTGTGTTACCGTATTAAAATGACGTAACCCCATTCCCGTTTGTGTTACCGTATTAAAGTGACGTAACCCCACTCCCGTTTGTGTTACCGTATTAAAATGACGTAACCCCATTCCCGTTTGTGTTACCGTATTAAAGTAACGTAACCCCATTCCCGTTTGTGTTACCGTATTAAAGTGACGTAACCCCATTCCCGTTTGTGTTACCGTATTAAAGTGACGTAACCCCATTCCCGTTTGTGTTACCGTATTAAAGTGACGTAACCCCACTCCCGTTTGTGTTACCGTATTAAAATGACGTAACCCCATTCCCGTTTGTGTTACCGTATTAAAGTGACGTAACCCCACTCCCGTTTGTGTTACCGTATTAAAGTCACGTAACCCCATTCCCGTTTGTGTTACCGTATTAAAGTGACGTAACTCCACTCCCGTTTGTGTTACCGTATTTAAGTGACGTAACCCCAATCCCGTTTGAAATACGCTATAGATCCACAAGATAAAGAGATATCTAAAGATAGGCAACATTTTAAAAAACATACGAATTTACCTCCCGACTTAATTCACATGTGTTCTTTTACTCTCAAAAGTGGAGCTTTATATTGACAACATTGGCAGCTTTGTTGTTCTAACCAACGCATTTTATCGGTCACTCATTGTCTATTTTAACTTTTAAAGCTTTAATTTTTAAACCGCCCTTTTAATTGTTTTTAGAGAACGGTCTTCGTCTAGTGATATATTGATACTGTCGAGCTATACACTTGTTAAAGAACCCAGATAAGATATAAATCAATTGTCAGGAAATACTACCCCGTGCCAATTTTTCAATATATTTGAAAACGATTATCTCCCTTTCGCCACATGCTGTTAATCTTCGCGTGTTTCCTGGTTAAGCGAGTACCACTTATTCCTACGTTTTGACATTCTAAAGAAAACTGTTCACAAAATAATTCCGTGAAGGAGGATTTTCTTATGTGGCACGCAATCGTTCTTTTCTCACTATGGTTCCCGTCGAAAATGGATGGAAAATGATTATCTCCCTTTGGTCAAATGTTGTTAATCCTCGCATGTTTCCTGGTTAACCGATTACCATTTTTATTCCTACATTTTGACATACTAAAGAAAAATTATTCACAAAAATAATTCCGGAAAAGGAGAATTTTCTTATGTGACACGCAAATCGTTCTTTTCTCTCAATGTTTCCCATCCAAAATAGACTATCCCCCCCTTTATTATCAATTGACAAAGTTGAATTTGTCATATTCATTTATCTAAGCTCACTTTCTTAACAAATATCAAGTCATTTGAGACACAAATATAGCCTCAAATGTATGATTTCACCTAGTTACCTAGGTTTTTTTACTTATATGACCTTATATGACCTAATATCGAACATGACCACGATATTATGAAGACAAACATTCTGACCAAATTAAAAGACATTTGAGAGTTCAATATGGACTCTGGAGTGCACACAAGGTTTTAAAAAGGTTTTAGACAAGGCTTTAAAAAGAAATGACCTGGTCCCCCTCTTTTTTACCTCATGGGAACAATATCGGACTTTACCAAGATATAATAAAGACGACCATTCTGACCAAATATACTCCTCAAAAAAAGTTAAGCAACAAGGAATAGTTTGACAACTGCATTAGAATATTTTATATTTAACAAAGTACAAACAAATATTCTTTAACATCATATACTGTTACTGCAACATCAGCAAGTAATCAAGTGGTGATGTCAATAATAATGAAGTAGCGGGACGCCAAAGCAGCACATACTGAAAATGGCAGTGCAAAAGTCATTTACCAGTAATGATTCTAGGTGTCAATACCGTGTTTGACCTCCACGGGATTGAACACAGGCCTGTACACGACGTGGCATAGACCAAATCAGCTGATCAAGTTGTCGCTGTGGAATTGCCTGCCATTCACGCCTTAAGAATGTTTCCAGTTGATCCAGGCTCTGGGGGGGGGGGGGGGGAACATTCTGTCCATACACATGTCTTCCCAAGATGTCCCAAGCGTGTTCAATGGGATTGAGGTCAGGTGACCTTGCTGGCCAGTCCAAACGATTGATATTGTTTGTCTGAATGTCATATACAACAACCCTTGCACGATGTGGGCGTGCATTGTCATCCATAAGCACAAAGTTTGGACCAACCTGTCGTGCCAGTGGAATGATAATAGGCCTAACAATCAAGTTACGGTATCGTTGGCCAGTCATGGAACCTCTAATGACAACAATGTCAGTTCGGCGTCCAACGTCCGCCCAGATCATCAAACTGCCACCCCCAAAACGGTCATGTTCAGCAGTGGTACAATCAGTATAACGTTCATTGACAGCCCTCAATACACGAGCCCGCCCATCATTGAAATCAAGGCAAAAACGCGACTCATCTGTGAATAAGGTAATTCGCCAACGATTGACTCTCCAGTTGACATGTCGGTTGGCCCAATTCAGTCTATCTCGACGGTGCTGCACAGATAGAAGTATTCGCTGCAGAGTTCCTGGATCTAAGCTCGGAAGCATGCAATCTATTGCAAATTGTCTGAGTAGAAATTCTGTTTGCATGTGCCCTCTTAAAATCATTCTGGAGTGATGTGGCATTGGCAAACCTGTTCCTTCGAGCTGTAGTCACCAAGTACCGGTCCTGCCTAACTGAAGTTACACGTGGTCATCCTGAACGTTGCCTTTCAGTGAAATGCCCCGTCTGTCCATGACGACTTATCGCCCTTGAAATTACACTACGATGTACACCTAGCTGGTTAGCTACAGCTGACTGTGTCATTTCACCCTGAACCATACCAACAGCCCTTGCAACTTCATGAGAGGACAAATGTCTACGGACCATGTTGCTTGTCAAATGAGTTGGCATAAAATGTGTTAGAAAGTGCACATGAAAGACCATGCTGCATGTGCAAATCAATGCAAAATAAAGTAACAATGCATGCACATTTCATGGGCTAGTGTTTAGTCATGCAGTACAAATCATGGAGTGGTGTTATTGGGTTGGCTGTTAGAATGGTTAGTTTTGTTTAAACCATATAGCGATAGTAGGACTTAAGGGATCTGTTGCATGGCCATATTCAGTATGTGCTGCTTTAGCGTTCCTCTATTTCATTTTAATTGACGATGCCACTTGATTACCTGCTGATGTTGAAGGAACAGTATTTGGAGTTAAAGAATATTTGTTTGTATTTTGTTAAATATAAAATATTCAGATGCAGTTGTCAAACTATTTCTTGTTGCTTAACTTTTTGTGAGGAGTATAGCACGACGTTTCAGCAAACTAAAAGCCTCTAGAGTGTACAATTTTTTTTCATGATTTGACTTTGGGTCCAAATTACAACAATTATAGAATACTTATATAGATTATTATAATGAAATGAATTATTGTAACAATGATAACAAGAGCTGTCAGACGACAACAACGCTCGGCTATTTTGAGTACTGGATTGTAACAGCAATTTAATGTCAACACAAGGCATGATACCTAAGTGGTAATACGGATAAAAAATCTTTCAACTTGATTTTAAGTCAAACAAGAATTTTTAAGTCCAAAAAGGGTTAAAACTCCACATCAATAAATGTAATTGTTATGATTCTTTATCTAGAAGATGGTATGATGGTCATAAAAGCATGTGCAAAGTTCCACAACAAGAAAGTTATGAAAGGTGTATGGCAGTTGCACGTAGGTTTAACTAAAAAAATCTAAGTCGGAAAAGGGTTTAAATTCCACTAAAATGAATGTCAGAGTATTGAATGTGTGTCTAGAGGGTGATATAATTGCAAAAAAACAAACAAAAAAAAAAACAAAAAAACAAAAACACACACACACACACACACAAACAAACAAACAATAAAACACGTGGAAAGCAATAGCATTAGAAACTGAGATACGACACTTGAAAGTAAGGTTTAACCAAATCATTACGCCGACGCAGATGCCGGGTGACTGGAATAGTCCCCCTATTATTTGAATAGTCGAGCTTAGAATAATCATAACAACAGTACTTACCTGATCTGGTGTACATTTAGTCACTATATCACAGAGATAAGGTTTAAACAAGTATTCACATTCGAAAAAATCCAACGCCTTCACACCTGAAAAAGAAAGTTATTGACGGCTTGGACAAAAATCACTGCGAAACTCTCGGTTCAAGGTAAGAACGTTGTAAATACAGTTTAAATTACATAAGCTTTTGTTAATGAGATATGCCCGTGAACGAACGAATTCGTTTTGCGTAAAAGTGTCAGGTACAGAATATTGAAGTTACGGACTGAATTAATGATTTCATCGTACAATTGACTTTTTATTCATAGTTGCGAATTGACTAATCGCGGCTGTCAATTAAGAAATCAACCGACCAATCAAAATGTTTATTCAGCCAGGACCTGAGACTTCAACTCCGATATTTGCCGCTTTTTTCTTTAACAATTTTTGTTGGTTTGGCGACTTAAGCGTCGTAACTACAGCTTTTTCAAGCTACGACGTTTAGGTCATTGACCAACCGCTTTACTTTTTTGTTACTTGCTACTGGCCATAAATTTTTCAAAATAACGCCGTTAAAAGTCGGATCGGAATCCCTGCCGGGCGGGGCCCAAGGAGTCAGTGGGTCCGTCAATGAAAAAGAATAATCGGGTCTCAAAAAATCTAAAATTATCCTATTTTGTTCTCTCAGAAATTTCCCGCATTGAGTTTTTTTTCGCCCCTTGAAATTTCTAAGGGTCAAAACAAGGTTTTATTCTTCAATTTTTCAATGGTGTATCTTCTAAGCTTTTGGAAATTCTACGAGTTAATTGTTTTACAGAAAAGGGTCGGTTTGCATTTTATACTGAAAATCTCTACTCATGATTATGTTTTTTTGTTGTTGTTGTTGTTTGACCCTTTCATTATCAGAGGTGACCCCTAGAAGTTCATGGTCAAGAAATAGATGGCTCCTGAATTTAAAATGCTAGCAAGAGTCCTGGTGATGCATGTTTAAAAGATATTTTAAATTTCGGAAAAATGGTGCAGAAACCTTGTAAAATATTACCCCAGTCAAATACCAATTTTCTGCCAGTATCGAATGGTTTGTTTAAATTGGGTTCAACGCTATTTTAATAATATTCAAGCCATATCGCGGCGGCTTGAGCACCTTACCATGGCTTCCTAGTATTTCATACATCAGTATTACCACTACAAACTTTCCGAGGCTGCAGCTGCTAATCCCACATAGGTTTACGATCATCCACCCACAAGTGGGAGACAGATGTCGTAAAGGATATTTGCTGCGACCGAGAATCGACCCCTGGATCTTATGATTGAGAGTGCGACACGCTACCACTGCGCAGCGCTATGCTCTTAATAAGCTACTATGATTATACGATGTATTGAGAGTACGACACGCTACCACTGCGCAGCGCTTTGCTCTTAATATGCTACTATGATTATACGATGTATTGAGAGTACGACACGCTACCACTGCGCAGCGCTATGCTCTTAATAAGCTACTATGATTATACGATGTATTGAGAGTACGACACGCTACCACTGCGCAGCGCTTTGCTCTTAATAAGCTACTATGATTATACGATGTATTCATCGTGGGAAAACATATCCTTTATTCAGGAAAACCTTGATGATTTAAAAAAAAATAAATAAATAAAGAAAGAAAAACGTTTTTTCCCCCTTTTCCCCTATTGTTTGAAATAATCTATCTTTATGATTCATAAACGATCTTGAAAATTTTAACTCTTTCCTGTACAAACCCGGGACCTTACGATGCTGTGATTTTATACGTGAGATAAGATTGTGGAAAAGAAGAAATTGCTTGTAACAAGCAATTTCTCTTCAATTTCTCTTGGTTTCATTTCAAATAACATCCCATTGTTAATGTGGTCTGCAACTTCTATCCATTTGGACCAGTCTAAAATTTCAAAAGAACGGGAAAGGGTTAATCACTGACAAGGTTACACAAGTCTTTGTAAATAAAACTCATTACAAGACGACTAGTGCAATATAAAAAGGGTGCAGACGACGAATTTTATGAATTTTTAAAGTTTGTTACTTAGCCAACAAAACATATTGTATAATGAAGAAAATGCTTTTAAGATGCCATTTCATCATTTTTCACAAGGTTTTCTAAAGCCATTTTCATGACAGGTGAAACAATTATAAGACAATTAATGACATCATCAACACATTCGAATTTTTTAATTTCACAAAGTTACGTCATTTAGGGATAAAAGATCTTACAAAAAGATACTTACTTATCACATTGAACGAACATACACCAAGAAAAATGAAAATCCAAGAAACAAGATTCGTTTGCATTGTTTTGTTAGTTCGTTTGTTCTTTAGTTCAAATGGAATACACGCTTTCTATGAAAATATCTCTAAATTCCCACTGATTGATTCAATCACTGCAAAATGAGAGCCAGTTCGATGTGTGTGTTTGGTAACTTGATAACAATTTAAGATCTTTTTCTGTTTTATAATAAAAAGTAAAAAAATGAAATCTTGAAATAAGTGAAGTTACACTGTTTTACGAATGGTAAAAAACTATGATAGAAACCAATCTTTAAATTCCACATTTCTTATCTCACGTGAAATAACACGAGATAACGTGACGTTCACGTGAATATAAATTGCCATTTTGGTGACCTCCTGTTTTCGGTCTACAGTTAAATAATAAAGTGATCGAAACATAGTGACACGATGGATGCGATTTCTATAAACACAAACTACTTTGAATTACGCCGTTTTGGTTAACTTTTTATAATCATACCTCAAAACAAACAAACAAACAAACGAACAACTCCAACAACAACAAGACAACACAAATGTTTGAAAAGAAATATGCTCCGGCAGAGGTCAATCAGTGATTGTAATTTTAAAATTTTCTAATGTCGTTTGATAATAACGTTACTAGATTCAGCGAAAGTTTTCGACCCTTATCATCCTGTACAAATCTTGTAGAATGACCAGTTACGATACATTTCACACTTCCCAGAAGGTCCCTTTTCCCGTGACATACAGAAATATTAAAAAAATGGATTTCGAATCAGTCTTGTACCTGATGGCTAGCCAACACCTTAAATTTTGACGATGTATCGTAATTATTCCAGATTATTCATTTTATTTTTCTTATAAGTGACGGCTTGCCGTCATTCGCTATAGACTACTTTATAGTTGTTGTTTTTTTCTTTCACACTTAGTGACGGTCAAGCTTGGTGATTCATCGGTCTAGTACCTGATAGCTAATCATCACCTTACATTGTGACGATATATCGTTTTTATTCCAAATTATTCCATTTATTTTCTCTTATAAGTGATGGTTTGCCGTCTTTTTCTAAAGGCTACTATATATTTTTTTTTTCTTTGACACCTAGTGACGGTCAAGCTTCGTCGTAATAAAACATGTGACGTGTTTCCATCACAATTATAAGTGACGATAAGTCATCAGGTACTGTACGATTTATGACTCCCAATTTTTATGCAATTGACGGACCGTTGACATAGCCCACTAACTTCAGTGGTCACACCTACTGTCTCCCACACAAACAACGTTGTTTTGTCATTCAGCAGTTAGTAACACGTAGCAAAAATAAAATGATTAGTTGGCGATCTAAACGTCGTAACTACAGCTTATTCAAGATGAGGTTACGACATTTAACTCGCCAAAGCTAAAAAAAGCTTCCAATAAAGGTCAGAAATCAATGAAATCAAAGGTCACTTCCGATTTAAGTGAATAATTTGGGTGGTCGATTGATTCTTTGATTGACTCCGCGATTCGTCAATTAAACATTTAAAATTAAAACTAATCAATATTGTTAATGAATGTGACGGACCGGGATTATCATTCTTTTCTGAGAGAAATCGACAGTAAAGAGATCGAAATCCGACCGACCCAGCCTTAAACCGTCGCTCGTGAAGAAAAACATGGACAGGTAAACTTCGTTGTTGCATGTATGATGCCGAACACTAAAAGTGACAGTAATGGGATACTCACGGCTGTTAATGAAATAATCTGTTGACCAATCAAATAATTCATTTTCTCCGGAAGTGAACTTAGAAATACGCAATTTGCCGATATTTAAAAGAAGCATTTTTGTTGGTTTTGAGACTTAAACTTCGTAACTACAGGTTATTCAAGCTATAGTTACGACGTTCAAGTTACCAACCAACGATTTTACTTTTTTATTTTTTGTTTAATGGCCATTAAATGTGCCGTTTAATATCGAAGTTGCTGCTCAGTGGGCCTGGCCAGTGGAGTTAGTAGGCATGGCCAGCGGAGTCAGTGGGCCTGGCCAGCAGAGTCAGTAGGAATTGCCAGTGGAGTCAGAAGGAGTGGCCAGCGGAGTCAGTGGGCCTGGCCATTGGTGTCAGTAGGAGTGGCCAGCGGAGTCAGTGGACCTGGCCAGCGGAGTCAGTAGGCGTGGCCAGTGGAGTCAGTAGGCATGGCAAGTGGAGTCAGTAGGCATGGCCAGCGAGGTCAGTAGGCGTGACCAGCGGAGACAGTAGGCGTAGCCAGCAGAGTCAGTAGGCGTGGCCAGCGGGGTCAGTAGGAGTGGCCAGCGGAGTCAGTAGGAGTGGCCAGTGGAGTCAGTAGGAGTTGCCAGCGGAGTCAGTGGGCCCGGCCAGCGAAGTCAGAAGGCGTGGCCAGCGGAGTCAGTGGGCTTGGCCAGCGGAGTCAGTAGGCGTGGCCAGCGGAGTCAGTGGGCTTGGCCAGTGGAGTCAGTAGGAGTGGCCAGTGGAGTCAGTGGGCCCGGCCAGCGGAGTCAGAAGGCGTGGCCAGCGGAGTCAGTGGGCATTGCCAGTGGAGTCAGTGGGCCTGGCCAGCGGAGTCAGTGGGCCTGTCCAGTGGAGTCAGTAGGCGTGGCCAGCGGAGTCAGTGGGCCTGGCCAGCGGAGTCAGTAGGCGTGGCCAGCGGAGTCAGTAGGCATTGCCAGTGGAGTCAGAAAGAGAGGTTAGCGGAGTCAGTGGGCCTGGCCAGTGGAGTCAGTAGGCTTGGCCAGCGGAGTCAGTAGGCATGGCCAGCGAAGTCAGTAGGCGTTGCCATTGAGGTCAGTAGGCGTGGCCGTTAGGGTCAATGGGCCTGGCCAGCGGAGTCAGTAGGCGTGGCCAGCGGAGTCAGTAGGCATGGCCAGCGAGGTCAGTAGGCGTGACCAGCGGAGACAGTAGGCGTAGCCAGCGGGGTCAGTAGGCGTGGCCAGCGGAGTCAGTAGGCATTGCCAGTGAAGTCAGAAGGAGTGGCCAGCGGAGTCAGTGGGCCTGGCCAGCGGAGTCAGTAGGCGTGGCCAGCGGAGTCAGTAGGCATGGCCAGCGGAGTCAGTGGGCTTGGCCAGCGGAGTCAGTAGGAGTGGCCAGTGGAGTCAGTGGGCCCGGCCAGCGGAGTCAGTAGGCGTGGCCAGCGGAGTCAGTAGGCATTGCCAGTGGAGTCAGTGGGCCTGGCCAGCGGAGTCAGTGGGCCTGTCCAGTGGAGTCAGTAGGGGTGGCCAGCGGAGTCAGTGGGCCCGGCCAGCGGAGTCAGTAGGCGTGGCCAGCGGAGTCAGTAGGCATTGCCAGTGGAGTCAGTGGGCCTGGCCAGCGGAGTCAGTGGGCCTGTCCAGTGGAGTCAGTAGGGGTGGCCAGCGGAGTCAGTGGGCCTGGCCAGCGGAGTCAGTAGGCGTGGCCAGCGGAGTCAGTAGGCATTGCCAGTGGAGTCAGAAAGAGAGGCCAGCGGAGTCAGTGGGCTTGGCCAGCGGAGTCAGTAGGCATGGCCAGCGAAGTCAGTAGGCGTTGCCATTGAGGTCAGTAGGCGTGGCCGTTAGGGTCAGTGGGCCTGGCCAGCGGAGTCAGTAGGCGTGGCCAGCGGAGTCAGTAGGCATGGCCAGCGAAGTCAGTAGGCGTGACCAGCGGAGACAGTAGGCGTAGCCAGCGGGGTCAGTAGGCGTGGCCAGCGGAGTCAGTAGGCATTGCCAGTGGAGTCAGAAGGAGTGGCCAGCGGAGTCAGTGGGCTAGGCCAGCGGAGTCAGTAGGCGTGGCCAGCGGAGTCAGTAGGCATGGCCAGCGGAGTCAGTAGGCGTTGCCATAGGGGTCAGTAGGCATGGCCGTTAGGGTCAGTAGGCGGTGCCAGCGGAATCAGTAGGCGTGGCCAGCGAAGTCAGTAGGCGTGGCCAGCGGAGACAGTAGGCGTAGCCAGCGGGGTCAGTAGGCGTGGCCAGCGGAGTCAGTAGGCGTGGCCAGCGGGGTCAGTAGGCGTGGCCAGCAGTGTCAGTAGGCGTTGCCAGCGGAGTCAGTAGGCGTGGCCAGCGGGGTCAGTAGGTGTGGCCAGCGGAGTCAGTAGGCGTGGCCGGCAAGTCCATTCCGAGTAAAACAATCTTGCATGGGACTTTAACGATTTCGAAGTCAAAGGGAGACAACAGTATACATAATTGTTCAGTGTTGTTAAACAAGATATCTCCACTGGACTGACAATTTGTCTCATTTCGCGGTAAGCTTCTATATAGAAAGTCAGTCGATATCAAATAAAAGCGCAGCACAAAGATTTGTCTCATTTCCTGTAAGCATCTATATAGAAAGTCAGTCGATATCAAATAAAAGCGCAGCTCAAAGATTTGTCTAATCATTGAAATTAGAAAACAGTGTCAAGAATAGCTCCTGTAAAATTAAGTTAGAGGAAATGATTTCAAACTAAAATAAGTATATTCCCTAGAGAAAAATGGCACCGATTTTCGACAGAAATGATATGATCAACAAAAGTAATTTTCTAGTTCGAATCAATCAATCTATTAAATCATTCATTTAGACTGGGGGCGAACTTTGAAATACGTCTCTGGCAGACATTCATGATAATAAATTTTGTTTGATTGCGGACTTAAGCGTCGTAAGTACAGCTTGTTTAATCTGTATTCAAGGCGTTATGGTCGCCAAACAGTCAGTGGGCGTGGTCAGCTATCCGTTACTTGATCAATCGCGGCTGTCAATCAATGAATTAACCGACCAATCAAATCATTTTTTCAGCCCGGACCTGAGGTTAAACTCCAATATCGGTCGCCATTTTTGTTAATCCTTTTTGATGGTTTGGCGACGTAAACATCGTAACTACATGTACATCTTATTCAAGCTGTAGATACAACGTTTAGGTCACCAACACAACAATTTACTTTTTTGTTACATGCTACTGGCCATGATGTTTGTAAAATAATACCATTAAAAATCGAAGCGGAATACCTGTCGGTGTAAATGGGCGGGGCATAGGGAGTCAGTGGGCGGGGCTAACGATTGGTCAATTAATGACTTTGTTAATAAAAAAGTAAAAAAGTGAACAAGATGGCCTTTGTATGTTATCTATGTCTTGAATCCTTTAAACTGCTTAAAAACCTTATCGTGAGACGGAGCGCCAGTCTAAATCAAATAATCCATCGACCAATCATATCATTTATTTAGACTGGAAGTGAACTTTGAACCCAACTCTATCCTTAACATTTTTGTTGGTTGATTGACTTAAACACAAACTAACATTTTTGTTACATGAAACTGATTATAAAAAATTTACGAACTAAGGCCGTTTAATATTTAAGATGAACTTTATGTGGGATTTCAGTGGGTATCGTAAATTAAGTATATTTTTACAATCAAATTTTTTTACATCTGAATATCAGTCATTTACTCGAATATCATATTAAACTATTCCCACTCAATGACGTTTTTAGACGCCCCTCAAGATAAACATTTAGGAAAACACTGTGTAAAATGAAAAAAAGGTTTGTAACAAGTCTTTTCTTCTTTTGACACAATGTTTTCTACCCAGAAAGTTGAAAAAAAAAATACATTCAATTTCATAGCCTTAAAATTGTCGTCTGCAACTCCTTTCAATTTGGACCAGTATAAAATGTTGTCGTCTGGTAATGGGTTAACCCTTTTTCATATTATGGAAATATGCTGTACCGACGGTCGATAATTAGGCTATTCAAACGGTGTTAATGAAACAATTAGCGGTTGGTTGGATAAATTTGGTTTAACGCCACTTTTAACAGTAAATCAATCATATCACGGAGACTAGAGTATATATTCTTTTATTACCCCCACTTGTGAATAGTATATTTATTAGAGCATATAATTACAAACAAAAACATACAAGATTAAATAACAATCTGAGAAATAGACAGACAGGCCGACGGACAAAAAGACACATAGGTCGAGGGAGAGAGAGAGAGAGAGGGAAAGAAAGAAAGAGAGAGAGAGAGAGAGGGGGGGAGGGAGAGAGCAAGACACATCTATGTACAACTATATGCAAAAATGTATTAAATGAATACAGTCACTGCCAATGAGTGAAATATGTCTATCGGTATCCAAAACACCGTAAATTAGCGTTCAGTTGAGCTATAACTACGGTCTAATGTCTACACCAACAACATTAACCTTAATATCTAAATGCCAATGAGTGATATATGTCTATGGGTGTCCAAAACACCGTAAATTAGCGTTCACTTGAGCTGTAACTACGGTCTAATGTCTACACCAACAACATTAACCTAAATATTTAAAATCCGTTATTTCGCGAAAGCTTGTCAGAGAGGAAATGAAAAGCATCAACCAATGGCTTGAAAATGAAATATATGTTATAATAAATATGGACGAATGACCACCAAAGTAATCATTACCACAGCAAAAACTGGCTGAATTAACGACACAATGGTAGTCAATCGCAGTTTATGCTTCACGATGCAAGACTGGTTTACAATAACACAACAAAAACTGACTGAATTAACGACACAATGGTAGTCAATCAGAGTTAATGCTTCACGATGCAAGACTGGTTTACAATAACACAACAAAAACTGGCTGAAATAACGACACAATGGTAGTCAATCGCAGTTCATGCTTCACGATGCAAGACTGGTTTACAATAACACAACAAAAACTGTCTGAATTAACGACACATTGGTAGTCAATCGCAGTTTATGCTTCACGATGCAAGACTGGTTTACAATAACACAAGAGTAACTGGCTGAATTAACGACACAATGGTAGTCAATCGCAGTTTATGCTTCACGATGCAAGACTGGTTTACAATAACACAACAAAAACTGTCTGAATTAATGTCACAATGGTAGTCAATCGCAGTTTATGCTTAACGATGCAAGACTGGTTTACAATAACACAACAAAAACTGTCTGAATTAACGACACATTGGTAGCCAATCAGAGTTAATGCTTCACGATGCAAGACTGGTTTACAATAACACAACAAAAACTGACTGAATTAACGACACAATGGTAGTCAATCACAGTTTATGCTTCACGATGCAAGACTGGTTTACAATAACACAACAAAAACTAGCTGAATTAACGACATAATGGTAGTCAATCACAGTTTATGCTTCACGATGCAAGACTGGTTTACAATAACACAGCAAAAACTGACTGAATTAACGAAACAATGGTAGTCAATCACATTTTATGCTTCACGATGCAAGACTGGTTTACAATAACACAACAAAAACTGACTGAATTAACGACACAATGGTAGTCAATCAGAGTTAATGCTTCACGATGCAAGACTGGTTTACAATAACACAACAAAAACTGGCTTAAATAACGACACAATGGTAGTCAATCGCAGTTTATGCTTCACGATGCAAGACTGGTTTACAATAACACAACAAAAACTTTCTGAATTAACGACACATTGGTAGTCAATCGCAGTTTATGCTTCACGATGCAAGACTGGTTTACAATAACACAGCAAAAACTGGCTGAATTAACGACACAATGGTAGTCAATCACAGTATATGCTTCACGATGCAAGACTGGTTTACAAGAACACAACAATAACTGGCTGAATTAACGACACAATGGTAGTCAATCGCAGTTTATGCTTCACGATGCTAGACTGGTTTACAATAACACAACAAAAACTGACTGAATTAACGACACAATAGTAGTCAATCGCAGTTTATGCTTCACGATGCAAGACTGGTTTACAATAACACAACAAAAACTGACTGAATTAACGACACAATGGTAGTCAATCGCAGTTTATACTTCACGATGCAAGACTGGTTTACAATAACACAACCATACTTTGTGCAGGAGACAAATATCGGAAGGATATTTTCCGCGGCCGTAGATCAAACCCGGGATCCCGTGGTAAGGAGTCCTGTGAAATGACCGCGGCCTTAGGTAGACTGAAATTGACCTAGATGTTTTTACTACAGCTCAAACCTCGTAACTACAGCTTATTCAAATGAAATGAAAAAGCATCAACCAATGGCTTGAAAAGGGATATATGTTATAATACATATGGTCGAATGACCACCAAAGTAATCATTACCACAGCAAAAACTGGCTGAAGTAACGACACAATGGTAGTCAATCGCAGTTTATGCTTCACGATGCAAGACTGGTTTACAATAACACAGCCACGCTTTGTGCAGGAGACAAATGTCGGAAAGGATATTCTCCGCGGCCGAAGATCGAACCTGGGACCCCGTGGTTAGGAGTCCTGTGCAATGGCCGCGGTCTCGTGTAGACTGAAGTTGACCAAGACGTTTTTACTACAGCTCAAACCTCGTAACTACAGCTTATCAAAGCTGTATTTACAGCCTTTTTGGTCGCCAACAGACGGAAAGTCAATTTAATTCGACGAGGATGGGTACTTCTTTTACTTCCGAAATGTTGCCTATTCCCCTTACGAGGGACAATTTTAGACTCTCTGCACACTGTAATAATATCTAGAATTAAGGCCATTTAATGGCAAAACTTCCTTGTCGAAGACGTAATCAAGAAGGCTGTCCATTCAATTTCAAGGTTTGTAAATCTATTTGTGAGACAATATCTTTTTTTCGGGAAAAAAAAAGATAGATATTAACGTTGAAACAGACAAAAGATTTTGCACTTAAACTTGGCAAAACATATAAACCGTCGTTAAGTAAATATTACTTGTCACGCGAAAGAGATATTCTGTCAAGCGCAAAATAGTCGACCTTAGTCAAACTAAGATGATTGATAAGCCAAGGATCGAGGAGACAAATGTCGGAATGGATATTCGCTGCGCCCGGTGATCGAGCCCGGGACCTCAAGACTAGGAGTCGTACACGCTACCAACGATATTATCCAGTCATCTTACTTTCGCGTTCACTATATCGTTCTCTCGTAACTTAGGCATTCTCACTCTCGCATTATCATCACCAACTTCCCATGTCCATGTTCGGTGTCTCTTATGTTATTCCGTACACGATATTAGCTAGTCATCTTACTGTCGCGTTCACTGTATCGTTCTCTCTCAGTTTGGCATTCTCTCTCTCGCATCATCATCAGCCACTTCCCAAGTCCTTGTTCGGTGTCTATAATCTTGTCCCGTAAAAATTGACATGGAAATGACCGAAATATCCGGCCAGAACGGAATTTAAACTAAATGCGTACCTTATCATTTTGTTTACATCAATTATATATGAGTTCAAATTTGGCAATTCTCCAATCATAATATATAGCTGTAATAAAGGCCTATTATTTTGTTTACATCAATTATGTATCAGTTCAAATTTGGCAATTCTCCAATCATAACATATAACTATAATAAAGGCCTATTATTTTGTTTACATCAATTATATATCAGTTTAAATTTGGTAATTCTCCAATCATAGCATATAACTATAATAAAGGCCTATTATTTTGTTTACATCAATTATATATCAGTTTGAATTTGGCAATTCTCCAATCATAACATATAGCTGTAATAAAGGCCTATTATCCGTTTAACCCATTACCCATTACGTCAAAAATGCGGGATTGTGTGGTAAAAGCTAATTTACTAGTTTGCACAAAATAGAGATGTTGTTAACAACAACAACAAAAACAATCGCCTTAAGAATAAAACGAATAGTTTGTCATGCCAGCAGTATCTCAAAAACATTTATTCATTTATTGCATAAAAAGAACGTTCTTCATTTATAACAATATTTGTCTTTTTCCCTCCAATATCTTAAAATTATCTTAATAAGCTGTAGTTGCCATGTTATTTTAAGCAAACGACGATATTCAATTATTTGCGCCTATTTTAAAGTGTCGTCTGCGACTTCTTGTAATTTGAACCATTCTAAAACTTTGCAGTCTGTTAGCCTATTACGGAAAAAAATTAGACAGGTCCAGATTGAATGGAGTTGCAGACGACACTTAAAAGTGTCTATTTTCTTTCTTTCTTTATTCTTTTGTGATTTTTCAACTTACTGGGTAGAAAAACGTTCTGCAAAATGAAAAATACAATATTTCCCCCAATTGTTTTTCTTCAAGTCGTCAAAAGAGTAACTGTGTGGGAATGAGCTAGTTGGTTATTGTAAATAAATCCGGATAATCTTTTGGTTTATCTATACTTTGTGCAACCCTATTACCAATGAAAAGAATTGAACTAGTCTAAATCGAAAGATACGTAAGATTATACCACACGGCAAAATTTTAGACAGGTAAAGATTCAAAGAAGTTGCAGACGATAATTTCAAGTTGGGTGGATTTTGAATATCTTTGCCTTTTGAAGGTAGAAAGCAAGTTTGAAAATGAAGAATTTGTATGTCCAACCTTGTTTTCTTTAAGCTTTTAGTTGAGGGTCGTAAAAAGCGGGATTGTATTGGAATGGATTAAGCGACCATAAGAAAATTCCTTTCTAAAACGTGGAAGAATTTGCACAAAACTTACCGTAGCTAAATCCCATGTTATTTGAACTCATTAGAATCGTATCAATGGAATTATTCTAACGAATTCGAATAAACATTGTTTGTTTGTTTGAATGGGGTTTTACGCCGCTTTCAACAAATTTTTAGTTATATCGCGGCGGCTGGAGCACCTAATAATAGAATCCTGGTATTTCTCACACCGGTACTACCATTGCATCCTTTCCTAGCCTCCAGCTGCTATCCCACATAGGTCTACGATTATCATCCCATTGGTGAGAGACAAATAGTCGGAAAGGATGAGTGCCGCTGTCGGGGATCGAACCCAGGACCTCTAGCTTGACAGTCTGACGCGCTAACAACTGCGCTATGACGGCGTAGGCTCGAATAAACATAGAATTTGTCGAAAATTCGGCAATACTTTTTGTATGCAAACAAATCGACCCATTATAATTATGTCACCAAAATGTATTTCATTTACATTCATCTACCCCTTTTTGATCGTTCCTTGAGTGGGCGCTCAATATAAGTTTACCTGTATTTGTTTTTTAGTTTATATTCATCGCTGAAAACAAGGGCAAACTTACAATCTAATACTGTTATAGGCCATTTTACTTTATTTGCGTTAAGGAATGGTTTCGTTTTTTATAGTAAATCAAGATTTGGCATGAAGGCTAGTATTTAGATTGATTAATTGAATTGGGTTTAACGCCACCTTTGAGAGTATTTCATTCATATCGCCGCTGCAGGAGCACCTAACAATGGATTCCTAGTATTCCTCACACCAGTACTACTGTCACTACATCCTTTTCAGGCCTCAAGCTGCTATCCCACTTATTTACCAATATCCCCGTTAATGCATCTGATTTGTATCTCAGAACTTTATTACTACTCCAGGCATCAGATATCACACTTTTGTAATATTTCTTGAGGCTAGAGGAGCGTTCTATATCTTAATTAATTTTCAAAATGCAAAGTATACAATAGTTGATCAAATAGTACGAACAGTATTTAGACTAATGTCCCTGTTAATGCATCTAATCTGTATCTTGAAACTTTATTATTACTGCAGGTATCAGAACAGTGTAACACTTTGTAATGTTTCTTCAGGCTAGATAAACTTTATATAGCTTTCTTAAAACTCATAGAGCGCAGTATTCAAGGGTCGGTCAAAGAGTAAACTTCAATATGAGCCATGTATCTGCATATGTTTGAATAAAAGCATCACTGACTTCTTTCTTATTTCTAAAATTATAACCCATGGATCCAGAGGGAGGAACAAGTTTTCTTCATCTTTCAAATTTTCTCTAAAGCCTTGGAATTTGGAATTTAGACTTTTTGATCCCCAGTAACATAGTCTATATATGTTTAAAGAAAGTCATAATCCTAACCTTAACATGAAATTATACTGTTGAAAGAAAAAGAGCCTTTATCTCAGGTGAGCTTCCTAGGGCCATCGGCTCTCTTGTTTTTTACTTAAAGATTTTTTCTGAAAAGCAAGTCATTACAACTTATTATTTTCATCTCATCAGGCAGCTCATTTCCATTTATGTGAACTATGAATTCATACAATAAAAGTCTTCCCATGGCAACATTGTACACAGGGCATAAATTGTCACTTTTTTACAAACAAAATCTTTTAAAATCACAACATTGTAACAGTACAGAACATAATGAATTTGACAACCAGATTGGAACCGGCTTTAACGCTGAATGGTACACGATCGTGATTGAATGATTGTGATTGAACGCTGAACGCTTTTTCGCTATTAGCGGATTGAACGCTTTCTTGTATAGAAGCGATCGTTATATCAACGTAACGTTGCATTCAACCATTTCTATACACTACAACATCACGAACAAAGTGTAAACGAATTATTATATTCTTATTTTTCTTAAATTTATTTATTTGTGCTTGATCTCGGTCCCATAAAACGCAGTGCATCAAAATATATTTGGTTTCTTCCCTTGAACCAAAGTTCGCCATTTACACAATTCAGAAAAAGGAGAAAATTACCTCCTTAAATTTCGAATGTGGTCGACCAGAAATTACAGAACATGATGTTATATTCTGATTAGTCTAAGTGTAATCCAGAGAGCCCAGGATCACCAAATATGACTATAAATACAAGTTGTGAACATTGTTGACCCTTTTCCTCCGATGTATTGGTTGCGTTTGATAATTTAAACATAATAAATGAAATGCAAAGTTTACAATCAGACATCAATTATGTTGTTTGTCTTTTCCTTTTTCCAACTCGATAGCCCTGAAATAAGAGAAGCTGGAGACCTTTTGTTGATGTATTGTTAGCACCCACTTGAAATAGGATTCTTAAAGATAAATCCGATACCCTGACATTTCTTCTTAGTCTAGATAAGAATAAAACAAACATGGCTACTAGGTGCTAATGAGCAACCTTAATATAGTAAGTACTGTTAGAAAAATTCTTAGGACACTATGGTAGCTCACCTACAAATAAAGTGATTTTGTAGAAGCTTCAGTGATAAACATGGATTTTCTTGGACAGTAGTTAGTAGTAATTTGATAGGTCAACTTATTTTGTTAGTTAACATACAAATGAATGAATGGGGTTTAACGGCAAATAGACAGCTGGAGCAATTTAGTGCGATGAAAACGAATTAAGTATTTCTAAATCAAGTGAAACTTGAAGTGATGAAAATATATTGAACAAACTGACTATCAATTGAAAGAGAAATTCTCAAGAATGGCCTTGGTTAACCTATTACCAAACAAAAAAGTGATGGAACGATCCAAATTGAAAGTTTGTTTGCTTTATTCGAACAGGGTTTAATGCCAATTTCAATACTATTTCAGTCTTATCACGGTTGCAGGTACTGCCAGTACTACCACTACACCATGTCTAAGCCTCCATCTGCTCATGCCACTTAGGATTACAGTTATCCATTGATGGGAGACAAAGGGATATTTGCCGCCGCTGAGGGTCTAACCATTGACCTTTTTTTAAATATAATAATAATAATTATGATTATAATAAAACGGAGAAAAATGCAAACAGTACTCTTAAGTTTTTTTCGTTCCCATTTTTCACTAGACAAGTGTACTAAAACCACGGCCTACCTTACGCAATGTCGTTAAACATAGAAAATTGTAATTATCATTATCGATTACATGTAATACGAACTGTCGAAACACATAGCTAACGCTTGTATATTAATCGTCTTATATACCATCTAGGAGAACACATAAACTATCCAACTTTGAAGAACAAAAAAATCTTTATTCATTCATTCGAAAGATTTAGTAGGCATTTCTTTTGTTTCAGGTGAGTTCATTTTCAAATGTCCCGGGTTCGATCCCCGACGGCGGCACTCATCCTTTCCGACTATTTGTCTCTCACCAATGGGTCGATAATCGTAGACCTATGTGGGATAGCAGCTGGATGCTAGGAAGGGATGTAATGGTAGTACTGGTGTTAAAATACCAGGATGCCATTGTAAGTGCTCGAGCCGCAGCGATATAACTGAAAGATTGTTGAAGGCGGCGTAAAACCCCATTCAAACAAGCAAAACAAACAAAATCATTTCCACATGTGTGATCAAAAACTTTTTTGGGGCATATTAAAACAATGGTCCATGTGTATACAATAAAATAGTATTTTACGTGATTTAATTTGGATTAAAATACTTTTGTACTAAAATCCACTGCACTCAATCTTTTCTTTTAACTTCTTAGATTTATCTTAGTTGAGATGTTTTAATCTGCTTCATGCTGCGAATAACAAAACGCTCGATCATGTTTTAAAAAATCCTTCTCGCTTGACGCGTGCATTTATGTTAAACTTTGTATTTTGTCTTCCTTCATTAAACCCGCTGTTATTATTTATTTTAAAAGAAAAAAAAATGCTTTTCAATGTTCAAATTTCTAATGCTTTCAGCTATTTCAAATAGAGTGCTTTGAAAATGACTATGCATAACTTTAAAGAAAGAAAGCAAAGAAGTAAAAATATCTGGGTTTACGTGACGCCAGATAAGTCATATATTGCCTATTTTCTATGACGTATCAATCACGTCATTGGCATCCGCTAGTAAAACAATCTTTATCGACATCAGCCGAAGACTAACGACCTCACTCGATAAAATTTGATGTCTCAAAAGATGGTGTAGTGAATATGTTGCTATAGGTTGCATTTATTGTAACTTTAGTAGATTTAACAAGAAGAAAGAATATTTACTATTGAAATGACATTGATAACTATCGGGAAATCACATAATTTTCCAATATCAAATTTTCAGGAAATTATGTTCAAGAGCCGCTTTAATGCAGCCCCGGATAAAGCACCGGTACATTGTCGGTCTGACCAGGAGTAAACTTTGGGACAAATGATACATGATAGACCGAAAATACCTACACATTTTTGTTCAATTAAGTGGAAAAGATGTGTGCTAGAATGTGAAATTAGGCAAAGGGAGTTTTGTACGTCAATGTTTTTGCTGAATCAGCAAAATTCCAAATTAATGCGACACAACTAAAGCTTTTAAAGATCATATTTCACTAAGACAACAATTTATCGACAAAGGAATGTTAATTATTCAGGTGGTTCTATTGTAAATAAATAGTGTTTTGAAATTCTTTATCTAAAGGTCAAATCAAATATTCATTGTCGACTTTTTGTTTTTGTGTTTTGATCCTTTCATTGTTGCTCTAATTTGAGGTCCTGTTAACGTTTTTCTCCCCCCCTTTTTTTTCTTTCTTACAAACCATACTACGATTAGCAAAAGTAGTTGTTACATATGAGGTTCGTTTAATACGATTAACAAATATATTATTGATTTGATTTATTTTCTTTTCGTTCTCTACATTTCTCGGTAACTAGTAACAACTTTTACATTTTTTTCCAGAATGAATGTCACAGTTACATGTGGTACTATAAAGTATTTATTTCGATATCAATGTATTAAGAAAGCGTATTACAGCGTTGTGAACAAGTTTCAAGCAATACCGGTAATGTATGCTTAAAAGTATCATGCAAGAATAGAAATGTGTCTGAGATCTACACATCGTACATATTTGACAGTTCTATTTCGCAAATATTGCACTAAATTGAAAAGGGCTGGCTATACGCATTACCAATTTAAAGCCATATTCTACCTCCGGGGAAGGAAAAGACAGTATAAACAACCAATCTTTTATCTGGTCACTAAAGCAACAAGGGCTTATGATAAGATATGAGTGAAGTTCTTAGAGTATTTTCTTATCACTTTCCATATTGAGATCGAGACGACTGCACCCGATTCTTCACCGGAATTGTTCGCTTATCTTCGACATTGATTGCTACATGCACAGATGCTGATTGCCAAACTTTAAGGACGATGTCGTTAATCTCCGTGACCGAGTGAAACCGAGCAAGTTTGTTGAATGACAAGCGAAAGTAAAAACGTCACCCCTGACGGCATAGTTACATGTAAACAAACCTTCGTGGTTGGTTTCAATTCAAAATATCGAAACTTCTTTCAAGCATTGAAGGCTAATCATGTAGAATTATTTTGGTCTTTTAATTTCAATCGTCGTATTTATTGATGCTTTTGACCCTCGAATATGTTTTTTTTATTAGTTTTGTTGTTTGTTTTGGGGGAAGATATGGCTTTAAAGTGAAAATAAAGGTACTGTGGTTGCTTTTTAACCATTTGACCACATTGAAAACCTACACACAGAGGTTAAAAATGCATTATAATGCTGTCGCTGAAAAAATAAAATATGGACAAAGTACTAAATGAAGAACTTAATTTCGAACCGCATGATTAGTACAAACATATCCATTAGCCCGCTTCGATTACAAAATTGACTGGGGTATTCATACAGCTAATTAGACGTGAAAATTCGTTGATCTTGATAGCTAAGGTGCATACATATAAACAAAACAGTTAGTTACAAATACGGACCACCACCTAGGTATTTAAGATTAACACTGATTAACTATAGACCTAGGCCGCCTTTTCACTTAAAGATGTCAAAATTCAATATTTTTCAACAAAAGAAAAGTCGCTCAAGACATTCTTTGTTTAATTGCTGTGACATGATAAAACAATAGGAATAATAAAATAGAGAGAAATACAATATCAAGTCCCTTGTTTCGATAAGAAATGATTACTTTCATATGGTATTACAAGGTTTTAACGTTTTATTTTATTCTACTTTTACTAATTTCTTCAGAAAGGGTGTTCTTTTTTCCCTTTATTCCGAGGGTATTTTTTAAAAGGTAGATACACATGATCCGGTATTGAAACAAATTAATCTTGTTGAAAACGTACTGTGAATTCATGGTGCATATATTTGCCTAATCATTTATCATTCTGACTTTCGAAAACTTTCAGTGTTTTAAATGAAATGCAGATGCTACATGTTCAATATTATCCGAAACTGACCGAGAACACTTTAAATATATGAGGCATATTTTGTTATGGTATGATACGAAACCCTGTTTGGATTCGATTTTTTATTTATTTAACAAGCCAGAGTGTCGATTAACATATCAAATTTTCGTACTCGTCGAAAATCCAATTCATAAGTACATCTTAGTATTCGATTTATTATATACCAACACATTTTGACTATAAAAGACAAAAGAAGCTCACATAACTTGTCTAATATTTACTTTTTTAACGGCACAACGTTATTTCACCGGAAAATGACGTCATATATCAATATCTGTACTAGTTCAGTATATCTTTTCCTCTTTCAATGAATGTATCTTTGTTAAATTGGTAGGTATATGTATATACATATGGGGGACATATTTTATCCAAACAGTGTAAGAAAGGTTGAAATATAAACGCATTTTCAATACATTTGTATTATTATTAAAGCATAACCTTAGCGCTTTCGAAAGTCAATGTTTTCTTCGTCAGGGGTTCAATAAGAACAACAAAAAATTGCTGGCTGACCTAAGTAGGAGTTCGTTTTTTCACCAGACGAGGTTTTTTTTCCGCAAAGTAGGAATAGATTTGGACAAAGAAGGTATTTAAAGGACAAAGCAATGTAGTTAAAATTGTCTTCTCTTTTATTCAATTTAAACTTCAGAAACATTGTGAAAAATGAAGAAATTGCTTGCAATTAATCTCAGATATATATCAAAGTACTGAAAAGTACTGTAAGCTCGCAAAGCATTGTTTTGTTCAATAATCTTCTTTGTCAAAAGTATCATGATAAAGAAACGAGGTTTAAGTAACCAAGGAGTCAACACATTGCCACACAATCCATCCTTTTGCCATGCCCCATAAGAAATAGTTGTAGAAAACAATGTGGAAAATGAAGAAATTTTTTGTTACAAGCAATTTCTTCATTTCCACATTGTTTCCCACCTAGAGAGCTAAATATTTTAGAATTGTCAACAATTTGAAATTGTCGTCCAACTACTTTGAAGACTCTGGTGAGAGACTTTTTTAACACGGTGTGTTCAAGTGAGCGAAAAATACAGGCAGAGTTTGCAATATTCCTGAAATACATAAGAACTACTTTTTATTGCGTAGGCATTTAACGGATCTAGTGGTTAAGCCTCCAGTGGCAGTTTGCACTCGTTGAACTTTGAGACGACCTCAAATTTTGTCTTTTAAGTTAAGCTATCAAAGCTACCGCTTTGCTAGGCAATAATATCATCAGCCGAGAATTGTCATCTCGTCCCCTTACAGTATCAAGATGCTTTGTTCATTCGACCAGTTTTCGAGAATAAGGGGTTTTAGGTTCTACAGGTTAGAAATCTAATGTTTTAAACAACTTACAGTTATACAAGGTATTTTCAAGCATGTTTTACAATATTACAAAGTACATTTTTATACATTAAAAATTCCATGCTTAATCAGTTAAAAACATAAACAAAAAATTGCCGTCTGCAACTTCTTTGCATTTGGACCAATATAAAATTTTGTCGTCAGGTAATGGGTTTAGTGAGTAAAGAAAAGACAATTTTACCCACGCATGTGGTGACTCACAGAATCTTTTAAATCTATAGAAAACGAAGAAACTAAGATTATTATCAATTTGGCATATTGCTACAGTATATTCGGTAGCTATCTAAATGAGTTAACAAGATAGTTTTCTGGGAAATTTGATAGTTTTGAAACTACCGACATAATATTGAATAAACCCGACCAGTGTCAAAGTGATAACCGATATCCGAGATCTATTTTACGGAGAGTGATCAACACCTTACAGCGTCGATGAATGCTATGTATTCTTACCTTTCTTGATCATCTCGTCAATTGCCGTTGAACAATAATTAGCAAACAATCATTGTAACTGACCGTTGCTTTTGGATTTTTAGAATAAATAACGGGTGTGATTATTTATTAGAAAACTAAGTGAGAGAAAGAGAAACTTACAACTTACTGCAAGGCGAGTTTTTGATATTTGGTACAGGTTACATTACACTTTGCGGTAAATTGACAATATGTAATTTTAGAATGTTCCGAAAAAAGTTGCAGACTAGTTAATTTAACTTGACTCATATATATTAAGTTTTCAAATATCGATCGTTGTCAACTAACTATGATTCCGTTTGCCTTTTCCGAATATTTGGTACGATAAGGTTCTCTGGTAAGGTCAATTTATTGCGTGTCAGGTACCAAATTTAGGCAAGAACCCGTTTTAGGATGCGTAAGAGAAAATTCAGCATTTAACATATTGTGGGAACTGGAGAATTTGCTAACAATTTAACTCGTTTTCAACTAGTCAATAATGTTGTTGTATGCCAAGTAACATTGTCATTGCTGTTTTAAGCTATAGCCAATTAATATCCTTCAATCACTTAGTATGTGTCCTTGCTTTTTCAACTGTAAACCTGTATCATCTGTATTATGTGCCGGCAGACACATTCATGTATTATCACTGTTGGTCTGTAGCTGCATGGGAAAATTATGGCGTTTATTTATTTGTAATTTGGCATTCCTCCTAATACATATTCTCTCCTTAGCAGTGGATCCTTTAATGATTTCAACCTACACTTTCCTTTACTGTAAGGATTATCTCATCTAAACAATCATATTGTGAATGAAAATGACCCTGGAATTTAAGGGGAAAAGGGAAAAAAAGGTTTGACTTTATGATTCAATTAGGTGCAAAAGAAAAGCTCCCCCGGAGCCTTAACCAATTAGCAGATGACAAAATTTTAGACTGGTCCAAATTCAAAGAAGTTGCAGACAACATTTTTAAGCTGATGAAATTTTAAAAATCTTTGTCTAATATGATTCGTAGGAAAGCATCGTTGACTATGAAGGAATTACACATGAGTGATTTCTTTATTGTACACAATATTTTACAAAGCTTTGTGACAGGCAACTGAAAGTGCTGATGAAATTTTAAAATTCTTTGTCCAATAGGATAGAAATTCTTGGACTATAAAGAAATTACACATGAGTAATTTCTTAATTGTGCACAATATTTTCCAAAGCTTTTTGACAAGAGCCACTGTGGGAATAGGTTAAACCTACTATCAGACAATAAGTTCAGACTTGGTCCAAAATTGAAGATTACAACAATGTCAAATTGATAGAATATGAAATATCTTTGTATTTCTTACAATAGAAAACAATGTAGAAAATAAAGGAATTACTCGTAACAAGCATTTTCTACATTTTCATATTGTTTTGTTGAACTCTTTTGAAGGGCGTAAAAAAACCTTAATTTTAGGGGAATGGGTTAAACGGAGTATTCTTTTACCTTTAAAATTATTCAATCAATTCTTTGCATACCCTGCTGAAGGCAGGGTTGAGGTTGATCTCGGTCACAAGTGTGTCTGCCCACCAGCATGTTTGTATACTTTAATCTTTTTATAAATTGAAGTTCTATATCAAGATATATTTGGGGCGAAATTTCAAAGAATATTTGTCATCGAGTGGTATTCCCGAATTGTTGGAGTTACATATTTTTTTCACTCAATCACAGAAACTATCTTGTTAACTTCTCTTACTGGTCCTGCTGCTTAACCCTTTCCTGTTTTGCAAAAGTTGACCAATTTCAAAGGTTTTGCAGACGGAAATCTAAAGTCAATTTAATTAGAAAAATAACCATTTTGTAGGGTAGAAAATATTGTGGAAAAATATTAAATTGCTTGTTACAATCAATTTCTTCTTTCTCTACAATATTTTCTCAGTTATAAAATCACAGGGGCGAAAAAACCAGGGATTAAACAAGAAAAGGTTTAACTCATAAAGCCCGGATCATGAATTTGAATCCTATTTCAGCAATTTTTTTGACATATATTGATAAAAGTCATCCCGCAAAACATGCATTTTTTATCTCTTACCAGTGGGTGAATGATAAATAGTGCCCCTAAATGATATGAGCATGTGTGGCTCAGATTTAATCCAGGTGTGGTAAATGACATGAATCCATGTTTGGTTCACCAGCATCTGTGATATAACTGATTTGTGTTCTTTTCATCCACGTGAAAAATCCCGCTAAATAAGATTTCTGAAGCTCTCTAAAACACAATTTTGTTATTTTGAATGAAAACATTTGACGCCTCCAAGGTTCCACAATTATATTCTTAACCTTTGTCATTATGTATAAATAACCATACTACATTGATGTAAAATCAAAGGGCTGATAGGACTGATAGAACTTATTGTTCATAAATCAATATTTCTTTTAGCAATCAATTTCATAAACAGTTCTGGCATGAAAAGTACAAGCAGGAAGTGTAGACTAAGATCAGACTACTCTTTTATTGTTTAAGTTCAACCAATCGACAATAATGCTTCTCATAAATGACAGCCATTTCGACATGGCCTAATTGTCCTTTACCAAAATACTTCAAAATATTGCCCTTAATTGAAAACTAGCCCTATATTGAGCCATACTTATATAACAAAGATATAGGGAAGGAAGTCTTGAAAAATCTTACAACCCCAAACCGAAAGGCCTAGAGCTTTAGTATTTGGCATTTGACTTTACCTAATGGTCCTCTACCATAGAATTTCGAATGGTTGCTCTTACTTGAAAATTAGTCATTTTTATTTGATCAAAGCTCTTATCTAGCGATGAATAAGGAAATAAGACTCTACCAAAATGGTCGTTTGACATTGTAAACAGCATTCTGTTGGTAGACATATTTCAGCTACTGGAGTGACACAGGCCCTTTTTGGGCCTCCTGTTTGGATACAAATTGCCTTATCCTTACGTACATTTGTAAAATCGTAGTGATTGAAAATTTAATTATAATTATTAGGAGAATAACTTGTAGAAAAAGGAAATATATTGCATGTTGTAATTAAGGTTGCAATCCATTCCATTTCAATTGATTTGGCATGATGGAGTTCGCATACAATTTGTAAATATAGACTTTCAACAATTACAAACTGCTTTCATTCTGATGCGAATATGAATAATGAATTCAATTAATCTTCTCTCATTTCTTTCCCATGACACCCTTCTAGTAAAAACGTTAAACAATTTGAATCGAAACGGTCAATAGTTGCCGGCTATTTGGTAGTTTGTTCCAATAATCCGGGCGAAGGGCTTTCGTTTAACAAATCCTTGCTACGTGTACCAAGCATTAAAATTATTGTAATTTGGGAATAACGGTCTATTTTAAAAACGCTTTGACATATACTCCCTAGGCGCTGATAAAAATCAAGTTTGGGAAATCATTGTAGTAAAAGAAGAAAATGTTGGCGTCCTTTTCTGAAGACTTGTTTATGTTATGACCAGACACAAAACATAATCTTTTTCAATTTCGATCGACAAAAACTATCTTCAGTACTCTGGTGTTAGCACAATAGTATGATCGTGATTTCGCCTTTTCGAACATTATCGTGTTCTAAAGATATCGTCCTTTCGTACTCTCGTGATATCTTCACCGATACTCTCGTACTCTGGCGTTAGCACTATCGTATTCTCGCGATACTCTGGTGTTAGCATGATCGTGTGGGCCCTCGCGAATTATTTTGCGATGACACTGACAGCTATTACGAAGTCATGTGAATATGGCGTGGTGCCAAATGATCGGAAAATTACTAAAACCAAGTTTTAACTTATTTAGGATATCGAGATACGAGACCGCGTCAGTGTGATTTCTTATGTTGAAGTGATCGGACGTGTTTTTCAGTTCTGAGCGTATTCAATAGGAAAAGCACAGTATTCGTTTAAATTGTAAGTAGATAATTCGATATTTTAAGTTTTTTCTTGGGGAAAATTAAGAATGCGGAATTGTTTAAATTTGGCGACTGAGCTTTGTAACGGAATTATTTGTAAAATATTTACATGTAATTACGGATATGAATTGAGAGGTTAATCGTTGATTGATGATCTAAACCTCGTAACCACGTTTAAGTCGCCAAAATAAAAAAAATAAGCTTAAAATATATACAAAAAATGTTGGACAATGTTCGAGTCTAGAGTTCTCTACCAGTCTAAATTAATAATCTGATCAATCGACTGTTCAGTTTACAACCACCATCCGTCAATTGGTTTACAAAATGAAAAAGACAACCTTTTTATAATCGAATAAAGATCGAGCAACGATATGTGTAAATCAAAGTACTGAAAGTACTGTAAGCTAGCAAAGCATAGTTTTGTTCAGTAATCTTCTTTGTCGAATGTCATCATGATAGATTAACAAGGTTAAAGTAGCCCAGGAGTTAATGCATTTAACATGGCAAAATCATAGACTGGTTCAAATTGAAAGAAGTTGCAGACGACAATTTCAAGTTGGTTGAATTTACAAAAAATTTACATACCTTGCACGGTAGAAAACATTGTGGACAATGAAAAAAGTGCTTGTGACAAGCAAGTCACAAGCAACTTCTTCATTGTCAACAAAGTTTTCTAAAACTTTTTTTCTTGAGATGCTCAAAAAGTGGTATTGAGTTGGAGTGGGTTAAAAAGCATGCTTTTGAAAAGTTCTCTACAATTTGAATAGAGTTTGCAGTATTCCTGTGATACATAAGAGCTTCTTTTTATGGCGTAGGCATTCAATGTATTTAATGGTTAAACCTCCACTGGCAGTCTGCACTCGTTGAACTTTGAGAAGACCTCAGAATTTCGTTCGTCAACTTAAGCTATCAAAGCTGATGCTTTTCTAACTAAAAATACTTTAAATAGTGATCGTTTGCTTTTAACCCTTGTTAACTGAATAAAATCCTTTTTATAATTATATAAGAATGAAGTACTGAAAGTACAAGTTAAACTTATTTCTATTAGATGTTTAAATTACTTTGCCCGCCTACTTACTCCGTTGCCCCCTCCGACTACAGCGGAAAGTTCCTCTTCGAATTTAAACGGTATAATTTAAAAAAATGCAAGTAGCATGTAGCTATACTGTAAGATGGTTGGTTGGCGACCTAAAAGTCTTAACTACAGTTTGAACAAGCTGTAGTTATAATGTTTATGTTGCCAAACTAAAGGAGAAAGCTTCACAAAATGGCGGCCATTGTTGGAGTTCAAACTTCTCTTCTGGTTCGAATGAATCATTTCATTGGTCGATTGAGTCTTTTATTGACGGCCGCGACTATTCAATTCCATGACGAAGGTATAAAACGTCAAACAAATGGTGTAGTGCAAGAATAGACTGGCTGATCTTTGTCTTTACCTCCTGCCAAAAGAGGAATATTCCTGGTTCAGCATAAAAAGGGTTACCTGCGATATCCTTGTTGACTCTCTCCTGTTTTGCAAAATTTTAGACCTGTCCAATTTCAAGGGTTTTGCGGACGAAATTTAAAGTTGATTTAATTTGAAAGGTAATCATTCAATAAGCTAGAAAATATTGTCGCAAAAGAAGAGACTGCTTGTCACAAGCAATTTCATTTGTCTACAATGTTGTCACAATGTTTAAAAATCTTTTGTATTTTTAATGAGAAAAAGAGGGGAGAAAGCTGTGTGATATTGTTTGCACTAATTGATATTTACATTCAATTATCTTTTTCTCGTTATTAATGATCTTTGACATCCTCTCGTGTTTAACCAATTACCAGACAAACTTTTAGACAGTTCAAATTTGAAAGAAGATGCAAATGACATTTCAAACATCATGCCCACTGGGTTTTCATGTTGGGGGTACATGTATTCACTAAGTTTTGAAGTGGAGGGTACAAAGAAAAAAATCGAGGATATGGTGAACCCTTACTTTCAGATCTAGAAGTATACCCGAGGTGGGAGTACAAAGAAAAAGTCGAGGGTACAATGTACCCAAGTTGCAGTATCGTAGCCCTATTTCTGATCATCTGCAGGTGCAGTTCATCAGAAAGAGGGCTACGATATCGCCGCTAAGTGTACCCTTTACTCTCAAAATTAGGGGTAGACCATAGAAGCAGACACGCCTTTTTTTCAAGTTTTCCCGAGACTTTGGGATAATATTTTCAGAATCAATAGGATATTTCCGGGCATATCCTCCCACCACTACGCACACACATTCACACGAAAAAAACAAACAAAGCAAACACCTCTCCCATACACATACGAGCAAACACAAACAAGTTTCCATTCAAGCTCCGTAGTCTACCAATTGATCAGTTTTAGACAAAGAAATAAAGCTAAAATAACTTTATTTATAGTTACTATGAACAGTCTCGCACCTTAACCCTTGTCATGCTGATTCCGGAAAATTCCGGTTTTGGCACGAGGTATAGACCAAGATCAGCCTGCACATAAGTGCAATCTGATCTAAGTCTTCACCTCCTGCTTGTACTGTTCCTGACAGAGTTGTTTATGAAATTGATTTCTAAAAGAAACATAGATTTTTTAACAACAAATTCTATTAGTGCTTTCAGCGCTTTGATTTTACAGCGATTCAGTAAAGTAATTTATACAGCATGACAAGGGTTAATTACTTATCCAAAGCTCTATTTCTAAGATCGGTGATTGTAAACTTTAAAAAAGATCACTGTCAATGAGGATTTTTTTCAACATGATTTCCTGAAACATTCCTTTTTTGATGGAAAAACACAACTGAATCCACATAAATGTCGGGTCTGTCCATTCTACCCTAATGGAGCGCAGGATCTCGGTGTGCATCAAACGGATCGACGAGACAAACTCGGGAAGGTCGACCACGTACTTTTTTCCCGGGCAGATTTTGGAACAAAACATGGTCATTTGTTAGTTTTAGTGAATTTGCGAATCATTAATCGAGACTCTTACCACGCCTAAAGTAAGATTTTCTGATTCGTTGTTCCTTTGTTGGAACTAACTATATCAATTACATATCTTATTTTGTTGTTGATGTTTATTTGCTACCACAGGGACTTGAGACAATTAATATCTTTCAGCTTAGATTCGCCAATATGTTCACATCTAGTTTTAAATCAAAGTACTGAAAGTACTGTAAGCTAGCAAAGCATTATTTTGTTCAGCAATCTTTTTTTTTAACGTTATCATGATAAAGAAACGAGGTTAAAGTAACCAGGAAGTAAACCCATTCCCACACAATCACTCCTTTTACGCCCGTTAAGAAAATAGCTGTTGAAAACAATGTGGAAAATGAAGAAATTACTTGCTACACGCAATTGATTCATTTTAAACATTGTTTCTGAATGGAGAGATAAATATTTAAGAACTTTCAACAATTTGAAATTGTCGTCTGCAACTTCTTTTAAGACTCTGACCAAAGTCATTTTTAACACGATGTGCTCAAGTGAGCGAAAAATACGTAGGAGATAAAGTTGCAGGTAGAGTTTGCAATCTTCCTTAAATACATAAGAACTACTTTTTATGGCGTAGACATTGTATGGATTTAGTGGTTCAGCCTCCAGTGGCGGTTTGCATTCATTGAACTCTGAGAAGACCTAATAATTATGTCTGTTAAATTAAGCTATCAAAGCTGACGCTTTGCTAACTAAAAATGAAGTGTTACAAGTCCCCGTGTATGCTACCATAGAACTTATTCTACTGATTGCTTGTATCTATTGCACCAGACGCGAAATTATTCTAGTTTTATTTAAGACGGGTTTATACAAATGTATGCACATACTCTTTTGCAAGATTTTCATTTGAAAAGTTTGAATGTACGTTCGCGTAATGACCTTTTTCTCTCTTAGGTTATTAATTTTTCAGTACGCACTTGTACGTGCTGGCCTAAAAAATGTGCGCGAACGGAGGTATTTGTACGAGAATTACATACTGCAGTACGTGAATATGCACCCTGTCAAAGAGCGATGAATTTTGAGAGAAAGTGAAAGATAAACCAGGAAATAATGTGAGAAAAGGAAAATTTAATTGTGACACCTAAAATCTCCTTTCTCCCAAAGTTTAACATAACTATTGTATTTCCCCAGAGTGTCAAAAGATGGTAATGGGTAGTTTAATAAAAAGGGTTTTCTGAAACCATATACTATTATCACTATAATTACAGAATATCTTTAAATGGTTTAAAGTTTATAAAACTATTAAGATAAAGTGTATCTGATCTATTAACATGAGGCCGAAAAAGGCCTGCGCTTCTCCGAGTATTATAAAAAAATTTGTTTTTGTTTTTGATATGTTTAATGAATCCCCTCATCTAAATCCATCATCATGTTAGGATAAGTAAAATTGATTAATTGATTGCATGAAGTTTAACACCAATTAACCAATTACCAAATGGCAAAATTTCAGATAAGTCCAAATTCAAAGGAGTTGCTGACGACAATTTGAAGCTAATGGAATTTTAAAATGATCAACTTTCTGGACAGAAAACATTGTTTTAAATTGAAGAAATTGCTTGTTACATGCAATTTCTTCATGTCATACAATGTTTTCTCAATTGTTTTCTTGTGGAGGGGGGGAGGTCAAAAGGCTTCACTGTGTGGAAATGGGTCAAACAATATTTCAGTTATATCACGGTCACTGGTGCATTATGAGCATAGGGTGTTATCAATTGAGTTAACTGGAATCAGAAGGACAAGTAAGAGAAGTTTAAACAAGCTAGTTTTCTGTACTCCAGTAAAAAATGTATATACCAATAATTTTGATGACTAATATTCTGTGATTTTTTCCCCCCAAAAAAACTAACAGAATTTAAATTAAAAAAAAATAAACAGACATACAGATTGGCAGACACAATTTTGGCCAAGATAAGCCTCACCCTGCCTACAGCAGGGTATGTAAATAAATAAATTGAATAGTTTTAACCCTTGTCATGCTGAATCCGAAATATTCCAGTTTTGGCAGGAGGTGTAGACCAAGAACAGCCTGCACATAAGTTTTTATGAGATTGATTTCTAAAAGAAATATTGTAAAACTAGAAAATATGCAATCCTGGTGCAAAATAATGGCAACTAAGACATTAATCAAACACTTTTCTTCAGTCTTTATTAATTACCAAATATATCATCCTGCTGCCAATTATTTTTCATTGCAATTAGGCCAGTGGCAGTCACTTTCATTCATTATCTTGATTTCCAAATGGTTTATTTCATTCAAAAAGGTATCTGTTTTTTTTTTTTTTTAATTCAAAATCATGTGGGACCACCAGACAATTTGTCCCTTTATGCACCAGCTATTTATAACGTCTGGGGAGGGAATCGAACCCCCATACATGATTTTGAATAAGGAGACGCATTTTATATGTACCTGATTGATTGAATATTTAGCAACACCAGTTTAATCCATTTTGAAAAACCAAAAGTAATTGATTAATGTCAATTTAAACAATCTTCTACTTATAAAATGAAATGCAAAATTTCTGAGTTTTAACCCTTGTAAAGCTGAATCCGGAATATTCCACTTTTGGCAGGAGCTGTAGAGAAAGACCAGCCTGCAAATAATTGCAGTCTGATCTTAGTCTACACCTCCTGCTTGCACTTTCCCTGCCAGAGTTGTTTATGAAGTTGATTTCTAAAAGAAATATTGAATTTTGAACAACAAGTTCTATCAGTACTTTCAGCCCTTTGACATTACAGCAGTTCAGTAAGGTAATGTATCCAGCATGACAAGGGTTGCATGACATCATGTATAGCTGGATGACTTGTCCTTTATGAAAATGGTAAATAGATATGGATAAACAATTACTAGATCAGTATTGAGAGTACTCCAGTCACAGGAGATCCACACTTAACAGCAAGATCTAAATAGATATTCACTTGTCGAAGGGTTAAGTTACAAAAATGACAAAGAGGCCTGAGAGGACATGATGAGCAGGTTTTTAGAAATCTTGGCAAGATTTTAATCTCCTCCCCAGGGACTCAAGTGTTTTCAACTTTGCATCATAAGGGTCATTGCATAACTCATTAATGCACAATTCTGATTTTTGAGGCTGTGAGGTTTCAAAGTTTTTAGTGGTAAAAAAGAGACATTGCTAAGTCAGTTTCTCCTTTCTTCACAATGATTTCTACCTATTTTAAATGTAGCAGACTTTGAAATGTTGTCTGCACCTTCTTTCAGTTTAGCCTATTCTAAAACATTGTCGCCTTTATAATGGGTTCAGAATTGGGAGGCCATCATCTTCTTTCAACTCAGACCAGTCTAAAATTTTCTGATGTGGTAATGTGTTAAGTTTTAACACATTACCACATGAGAAAATTGTAGATTTGTTCAAATCTGAAGAGGTTGCAGACGAAATTCGAAGCTTCTAAAATTCAAAAATTAATAAGTGCCAGATAATGTAAAAAACATTATGAGAAAAGTTAAAAAAAAAATGCTTATCACAAACAATTTCTTCTTTTCTCACAATGTTTTTAACTGTTCATTTTCTACATAACATATGTGGGATTGTGTAGTAATGGCTAAAAACATTGTTTGATAGACTGAATGGTTAAAACTCCAACGGTATTTCAGTCATATTGTTACAGCTGGAGCACCTAACCAAGGATTCCTGGTACAACAGTAATATCACTTTATCATTTCTAAGCCTCCAGCTGCTCAGCCAACTTCGGTTTACCATAATCCACCTATTGGTGGTAGATTAATATTAGAGAGGATATTTTTTGTAGACAGGAATCAAACCTGTGACCCCATGATTAGCAGTCCTACACCCTACCAACTGTGGTACGGCACAGCCTGTATCTTAAAACATTCCATTCAAAGCCCGGAGGTTAAATGTTGAAAACCAATTGACAGCTATGGCCATAAAACCTTAAACAGTTCCCTCCTGAAGTTGAGGGTGAGTCTAAAAGGATTCATTGAGCTAACATCAGAAAAGTTTGAGAGTCCTGGCAACAAATTTGTGAGTTTCAGGCTCACAAAACCTGTGTCGTTAACTCCTTATGATCCCTGCCATCAGTGTCCGACTTAGATTTTTGATTGGGATTCTTTACCATCTGCTTTGTAGGAATGGGGGTTAAAAGACAGGAACTGTACTGTAAGCGAGCAAAGCATTATTTTGTTCAGCAATCTTCTTTTTCAAACGTTATCATGATAAAGAAACGAGGTTAAAGTAACCAGGAAGTAAACCCATTCCCACACAATCACTCCTTTTACGCCCGTTAAGAAAATAGCTGTTGAAAACAATGTGGAAAATGAAGAAATTACTTGCTACACGCAATTGATTCATTTTAAACATTGTTTCTGAATGGAGAGATAAATATTTAAGAATTTTCAACAATTTGAAATTGTCGTCTGCAACTTCTTTGGAGACTCTGACCAAAGTCATTTTAACACGATGAGCTCAAGTGAGCGAAAAATACCTCGGAGATGAAGTTGCAGGCAGAGTTTGCAATCTGCCTTAAATACATAAGAACTACTTTTTATGGCGTAGACATTTTACGGATTTAGTGGTTCAGCCTCCAGTGGCGGTTTGCACTCATTGAACTCTGAGAAGACCTCATAATTTTGTCTGTTAAATTAAGCTATCAAAGCTGACGATTTGCTAACTAAAAATCATTTGTTACAAGTCCCCGAGTATGCTACCATGGAACTTATTCTACTGATTGCTTGTATCTATTGCATCAGACGCGAAATAATTCTAGTTTTATTTAAGACGGGTTTATACGAATGTTTGCACATACTTTTTTACAAGATTTTCATTTGAAAGTTTGAATGTACGTTCGCGTAATGACCTTTTTCTGTCTAAGGTCATTAACTTTTCCGTACGTACTTGCACGTGCTGGCCTAAAAAAATATGCGCGAACGGATGTATTTGTACAAGAATTAAATACTGCAGTACGTGAATATAATTGCAATACTTCAAAATAGAGTATTTTCATTGGCCCAAATCGTATCACGTGATCAAATCAATTGCACTTTATACCTCGATAAAAGGCAGAACTATTTTCGACAAAAATAGAAACAAACAAGGTCAGGGATTTCCGATATTGGGAATTCACTTCCAAGAAATACCAAACTTGTTTTGTTACTATTTATAGTCATCACTTTTTGAATTTCGATTTCCTCGAATTCCTTTATACTTCCATGGATTTTCAATAGATAAACAAATAGTGTCCTTATAACAATTATAATGTTCGTTTTAAACATGAAGATTTCGAAAAACTCACATTTATTAGCCGTAAATCCGAGATGTCGAATCGGCTTCGCCACATCAGCATGCATCGTGTCCATGTGGTAGGTTTATATTTCTTGTCTATTACAAAGCATCTATTCATAATTCTAACTGTTATCGACCCAGATATAATAATTTACAGAGTTTAAAGTTAGTATTTCCTCATAATAATTCCAAATAAATCCAACGAATGTTCGAATTTCAATTTCAAAAAACCAAAGCGACGAAATAAAATGTCCGCCGTTTCAACGACTCGAGCGATAAACTGTGTCAATGTATCCATACGCCTGTCAAAGAAAAGTAACTCCGCCCACAGTTCGTTTATTTGTTTTTATTTTCATCTCTCTATCCGTTTCGGATTTGGAAATAGACGTATTGCAATTATATGGGCCGAGTGTATTTTTCACTGCGATTATTGGAGTATAAAGTGCAATTGCCTTAGCACATGGCTTAAACATAACGCCCTACGGGCGTTATTTGCCATGTGCTAAGGCAATTGCACTTTATACTCCAATAAACGCAGTGAAAAATACACTCATCCCTATAATGCACCCTGTCAAAGTGCGATAATTTTTTAGAGAAAGTGCAAGATAAACTAGGAAATATTGTGAGAAAAGGAAAAATTGATTGTAACACTCAAATTCTCCTTTCTCACAAAGTTTAACATAACTATTGTATTTCCCCAGGGTGTCAAAAGATTGTAATTGGTAGTTAAAAAAATTATTTCCGAAACTATATACCATTATCACTTTAATTACAGAATATTTTTAAATGGTATTAAGTTTATAAAACTATTAAAGTAAAAGGTATTTGATCTATTAACACGAGGCCGAAAAAGGCCTGCGTTTCTCCGCGTATTATACTTCTTTTTTTATATGTTTAATGAATCCCCCACCCCCATTTCTGTTCAGGACAAATTTCCTTTATTTTTTTTAATTCAATAAATAGTGCATGTAAATATAAACAAGAAGACTAAGATCTAAGGTATTAGGAACACAATTCACTTGTTTTACTATGTTACTAAATAGATAGTTGTCTTTCTTACACTATAAATTAAGCATAATCCAACAAATACATGTATTTGCCACATAAAGCCTTGTTTTTAGCTCACCTGAGCACAAAGTGCTAGGTGAGCTATTGTGATCGGTCGTTGTCCGTCGTCCGTCTGTCCGTCCGTCCACAATTTCTTTAAAAATCTTCTCCTCCTAAAACAGTAGGCCAATCAGGCTGAAACTTTGCAGGGATGTTCCTTGGGTGAAGTTCTACAAAAGTTGTTAAAAGAATTTAATTCCGTTAAAAACCCTGGTTTGCGCGGCATTTGAAAATGGGAATATTAAGTAAATCTTTAAAAATCTTTAAAAAAAATTATTCTCCTAAACAAGTCGGCCAATCAAGCTGAAACTTTGCAGGGATGTTCCGTGGGTGAAGCTCTAAAATAAAGTTTTTAATAGAATTTTATTTCGTAAAAAACTCTGGTTGCCGCGGCATTTGAAAATGGGAATATTAAGTAAATCTTTACATTTTTCAAAAAAAATCTTCTCCTCCTAAACCATTAGGCCAATCAAGCTGAAACTTTGCAGGGATGTTCCGTGGGTGAAGCTCTAAAAAAAGTTGTTAAAAGAATTTTAATTCGTCAAAAACTCTGGTTGCCGCGGCATTTGAAAATGGGAATATTAAGTAAATCTCTACATTTTTTAAAAAAATCTTCTCCTCCTAAACCATTAGGCCAATCAAGCTGAAACCTTGCAGGGATGTTCCATGGGTGAAGTTCTACGAAAGTTGTTAAAAGAATTTAATTCCGTCAAAAAACTCTGGTTGCCACGGCATTTGAAAATTGGAATCTTTTGTAAATCTTTTAAAATCTTCTCCTCCAAAATCAGTAGGCCAATCAAGCTAAAAATTTGCAGGAGTGTTCCTTGGGTGAAGCTCTTCAAAAGTTGTTAAAAAAATTTCATTCTGTTAAAAACTCTTGTAACCGCCGCATATGAACATGGGAAATTTTAGAAAATCTTTGTTGTCTTTTTTTCACAGACTACAAGGCCATAGGCATTTATATTTTATATAGAGCTTAATCATATGGTTCTCTACCAAGTGTTTAAATATTTAATCTCTGGGGTCAAAAATGGCCATGCCCCTGAGGTCCGAAAATGCTTAATTAGATCAATTTCAAAAGACTTCTCCTCTTAAACTATTAGGTCTAGGATATTCATATTTGCTATGTAGCATAACTAGATGGTTTTCACTATATCACTAAAAGTTGTCTTCCTCGGGTCAAAAACTGCCCTGCACTAGGGGCCCAAAATTGGGAAGAACGCAAAATTTGAGTATGCTAAAAAAAATCTTCATTTTAAGGAGGGGGGCATTTATATTTTGAGTGTAGCATAGCCTGGCTGTTATCTATCAGTTTTGATTACATTATGCCTGTAGGTTTATAAACACCACTTCCCTGGGTGTCCAAAGTTTGTAAAAATGCTCAATTAGACTATGTTCAAGAGTCGTTTCCTCCCAATCTACAAAGTCTAAGGAACTCATATTTTGTATATAGCATATCCAGTTGGTTCTCTACAATGTTAGCTAAAATCTTAGCCTTGGGATAAAACATGGCACTGCCCCAGAGGTCAAAAACTTTGGAAAACACCCAATTAGAGCAACATCAAAAGTCTTCTCCTTCTGAAATATAAGGTGCTGGGCATACATAATTGGTATGTACCATGACTAAATAATGTTGTACTATGTAACAGGAAAATATGCTCTTAGGATAAAAAATGTCTCTGCTCCTGGGGTCGAAAATTGCCTAAATCGCTTTGAAAGAATTCTTCTTCTTAAATATAGGTTCTGGAGCATTTACATTAAAAACATAGGATAGCATTATTGTTATCTACCATGTTTATATCCTTTCGACAGACATGGCCCTTCCCAAGGCATTCAAAGATATGAAAAACGCTCAATAAGAGCATGTTCAAATATCTTCCACTCCTCATATATAAGTTGTAATGCATTCATATTTTAATTTATGGTACATCCAGATTATTCTTTACCAAGGTTGCTAAAATTACACCCATTGAAGTATCAGACAGTAATGAGAGTTTGTTTGAAATTTAAATACAATGAATTTCAGGTAGACAACACTGTGAGAAATGGATAAATTGCTTGTCACTCCCTTTCTCACTATGTTTTTTTTTTCAAACCTAATTTCCCTGAGGGTGACAAATTCTTGGACAGTTTGGTAATGGATTAAACTACAAAGCCAAAGGAATTCATTCTTATTGTAAAGTATTACAGGATTGTTTTGTACAAAGCCCAAAATCTTATATTTGTTTAATTTATTTTGCTCAAGTTGTGTCTTTTTTATACTAAAAAGTACTGTAATTTGCAGATGCCTAAGGTGGGCGATTTAGGACCATCATGGTCCTCTTGTTTTTTTTTTGTTTGTTTGTTTTTCAATTTTAGCTCATCTGAGCACAAAGTGCTAGGTGAGCTATAATGATGGGTCATTGTATAACATAATCCTTTGCGGCAGTTCATATATTTCTTTCATGAAGAAATAAGTAGAGTAGCCACGGTCCGAGTCCATGAGACTATTAATACTAAATATTATGTTGATGGGTCGAAGATAAACTCGCCCATCTGCTGCCAATACTTTCTTGAATGAACATTTTTGAGAGGAAGATGCGAAACAAGATATTTGATTTGTTGAACTAGTATTTTGGTCCCATATGAAAAAGGAAGCAAATGCACAAGACGAGTCGAGAGTTTTGAAATGTGATCGATCACGTATACGACTGTTTGGGGCTTATGCTCTTGGAGTAGTTAGACGTACTAAATATTGTACGGTTTAGAGAAGTTTGAGTTATTGTTAAATAATTCACTATACGATCACTCAGAAGAAACATTGTAGAAGCAGGAGAAAAGACCGATATCATCACACAATTATCTGACGTCCGTCCTTCCGTCTGTCCGTCCACAAACTTTAAAAATCTTCTCCTTTAAAACCAGTCGACCAATGGAGCCGACACTTTTCAGTGGTGTTTATTTGGTGAAGGTCTACGAAAGTTATTAAAAGTTATTAAAAGAATTTCATTCCGTGGCATATGAAAATGGAAATTGATTGATCTAATAATTGGGGTTTAACGCCACTTTTAACAGTATTTCAGCCATATCGCGGCGGCCGGAGCACCTAACAATGGCTTCCTGGTATTTCTCACAACAGTACTACCACTACATCGTCTAAGAGCCTCCAGCTGCTCATCCCACTTAAGTTTATTATTATCCACCCACTGGTGGAAGACACATATCAGAAGGTATATACGTCACGGCCGGAGATCGAACCCGGAACCCCGTGATTAGGTGTCCTACGCGCTACCACTGCGCTATAGCCGGGGTCGAAAATGGGAAATGTTAGTAAATCTTCAGAAAATTCTTTCAGAAACTACGAAACCAATGGCAATTATATTTAATGTAACATTTTCTCAAAAATTATACCCCTCCTTTCAAATATGACCCTAACCCTTAGGTCCTAAGTTAGGAACAACGGTCAGTTAGAGCAATTTCATAAGTCTTCTCCTCTTTAGTCAAGGGCATTTTTATTTGGTATGCAGCTGTTTTTTCTTGAGGGTAGTAAAATGCAGGATTATTTGGTAATGGATAAAATTCAAAGCCTAAGCCATTCATACTTGTTATGTAACACTACCAGATGGTTTTGTACAAGGCCAAAATCTTATATTTCTTATATTTATTTGGCTTTATTTGCATTTTTATTATTAAAAAAATACTTTTTATTAGCAGATAACTCATGTGAGCGACTTAGGACTATCATGACCCTCTTGTTCACATTGTTTACCACAAAGTGTCGGCCACTGCAGTATTTTTCCACTTGGACAAGTCTGAAGTTTGTTGTCCGAGATTAGGGTAACTAAATTTTAATATGCTCTCTTTTTTATTATAATCAATCAAAAGTTCAAATCAATCTAACTGTTCTACAAAAAAATACAAAAAAACCCAGGGAGATAAACGTTATATATCAGACTCAAATACAAAACAGTATTTGTTGTGTCCCTTAGATCACAAGCCCCACCCACAAAACTTTTTTTTTTTAAATCAAATTATTTTATCGGGTTAAGTAGACCTCGGCCAAAGAAACATTTCTGCAAAAGAATTTATGAAATCAATTGAAACCCTTTAGAGAAAACAATCTCAATTGAATTTCTATGGACCATACTTGTTTGAAGGAATCTGACAAAGAACAATCTATGGAACAATCCTGTGGGGTTTGGTTGAGATCTAAAAGGTATTTCTGAGGAAGAGATGTATTCTTTAAGAAAAAATGTAAACGCAATAACGGACGGACGAACGCACGACAGACATTACGCCATGACAGTAGCCAGCCGACCTTCGGCTAGTTGAGCTAAAAATCGACTCACCTACCTTATTATAGGTTTTAAACATCAACAAGGTTGGGTCCAAGGGTCTCTGGTTAGGGGACGTGCCGTACAGCGTTTAAACTCAGCCCTTGTCGCTCCTTACTATATAGTACTCATTTAACCCATTATAACACAGCCATATTTGCGCTTCAAAGAATTGTAAAAAAATTATTGTAACGAGCTTTTTCTTCTTTTCAAACAATGATTTCTAAATGCGGATTTTAATCTACAGTCACAACCCACTTTGTGTTGTCGTGTGCAATCTCTTTCGGTTTTGAACATTCTAAAATAGATTTATGTTTTAACGGGTAAATTGATTCAGGCTGTAGGTACGACGTTCGGAAGGAATTTTGAACTGTTGTTTGATCAGCGACTTAAACGTGTCATTTACACTGTAGTCACGACGTTCAGAAGGTTTGATTTATCGGCTTAAACGGTTGATACAGACTGTAGTTACGGCGTTCAGAAGAAACTTTGAATTGTTGTTTGATTAGCGATTTAAACGTCTGATTTAGACTGAAGTTACGACGTTCGGAAGGAACTTCGAACTGTTGTGTGATTAGCGACTTAAACGTCTAATTCAGACAGTAATTACGATCTTTGGAAGGAACTTTAACTGTTGAATGAGTAGCGACTTATACAAACAGGTATATAGGCGCTTCAAAGAATTATAGCTTAAAAAAAACAAAAAAAAAAAAAAAAACAAACAAGCAAAAAAAAAAAAAAAAAAAAAAAACGAGAAAAAATGCTTTTAACTAGTATTTTCTTCTTTTCACCCCATGTTTTCTACGATGTGGACCATTCTAAAATTGTTGTATGCTTAAACGGGCAAACTTGTTCAGACTGTAGATACAACATTCGGAAGGAACTTTGAATTGTTGTTTGATTAACGACTTAAACGTGTCATTCACACTGTAGTTACGACGTCCGGAAGAATCTTTGAATTGTTGTTTGATGAACGACTTAGACATTTGATTCAGACAATAGTTAGAACGTTCGGAAAGAACTTTGAATTGTTGTTTGATTAGCGACTTAAACTTGTCATTAACACTGTTGTTACGACGTTCGGAAGAAACTTTGAATTGTTGTTTGATGAACGACTTAGAAGTCTGATTTCCGACTATAGTTACGACGTTCGGAAGGAACTTTGACTTTTTGTTTGATTAGCGACTTAAACGTGTCATTGACACTGTAGCTACAACGTTCGGAAGATACTTTGAATTGTTGTTTGATGAACGACTAAGAAGTCTGATTTAGACTATAGTTATAACGTTCGGAAGGAACTTTGAATTGTTCTTTGATTAGCGACTTAAATGTCTGATTCAGACTGTAGTTACAATGTTTATGTCGACAACAAACCATTTTCTCTTGTTCTTTTTCTTAGTTGTTGTTAATTGTTGCTGATAATGAATTTTGCAAAACAACACCGTTTACATGTTTGTATCTCAGTCGCACTTCCTGTCGGAAGTCAGATGATGTGATCAGCGATCCCCTATTGTACGAGAAGGTTTTTATTCAAATACACATTAGGTCCCTCTTTATCATGAGAGCCACTTTTCGCATTTTCTATATGTATAAATACCTACTAGTTCATTATCTTTTCTCTGTTTCTCAAAACGAGTCATGCTTAAAAATGAAGAGCGTGTTTTATAAAAACTAAATATAGACCATAATCAGATTCCATCACCTGCGCACCTGTATTTGTAAATCCAATAATCGATGAACTTACGCTTGTATAAATAAATCAATTGAAGATGACGTCGTTTATGACGTATTTTTAAGTAATTCCACGAGAGCGTTAAGTCAACTTGGTTTAAAAGATTGTGTATCCCAGCGTAACGTACAGGCTAGACTTTCGGCATTCTGGTAATTATTATCATTATTATTATTTTTTTCTAGATCGAGATATATTTGAACAATGAAAAAAAAAAGTGACCTTTTGATTGAATCTGCGACTACTTAGGTAAGTTATTGTAAGTGTGTAAATATAGGATGAATAAGATGGATTCATTGTTAAAGTACTTTAGAACATTGTGTAGATGTATTTGTCATTGATACGTGGAATCTTAGTATTCTTTTACGATATATTTTCAGGCATCAGCTTTGGTCTGAAGATATTTGAGAAGGCACCTTAGCGATCTCTGAAAAACCAACCTAAGAGAGCAAGGTATGAATATTCTGATGATATTTATTGCTTTAAAAAATTAATTTCTTCATATTTTTTTCTTACCTAAACGATCAAAATAAATAATTTCCATCGACTTTATCTTGTACTTTGCAACTTCCGTTTATTTGGATGAGTATAAAATACGATGTTTGGTAATGGGTAAAATGTACTTAAAGAAAGCAGATCTATAGGACGACACACTTTGATTAACATTATCATACGTTTACACTACGGCGCAAAATTGAAATGATTGGATACTCGATGACATTTTACCCTACTGTAGGATATAATTTCTAACTCTAATGATTTTTTTGTGTAAAAGCCTACTTCCCTGGCTGGTACATATTATTTGGTAATAGTGTTGCTATATAAGATATCATGTTTATGTCATTCTACCTTACAGTAGAATATGATTTTAAACTGAAGATATATCTATATATATTTTTTTTCATAGCACGATTTCCTTTCATGATTATAATTTGAGTGGTGTAAACATATCATTTTTCTGTCATTCTACCACACTGCATTATATTAACCCTTTTCATGCTTGATAAAATCTTTCCATTGATATCAAAAAGCTGAAAGCATTGGAAAGCCTTTAGTCTTTGTTGGTCAGTATTTTCTCGAAAATTTATTTATAAACATTATGTATGGCTTGAAAAGGACAAGCAGGTGGTGAAGACTAAGATCAAACTGCACATATGATTTTTATCTATACCTCCTGCAAAAAAAGGAATATTCTGGGCTAAGCCTGACAATGGTTAAAACACACATATTTTTTAAAACTGTTTTTTAATTTCAGAAAAGATATACAAGCTGTAAGAAAGGCGTTGTTCTAGACCCGAAAGATAAGTGTTATCAGGTAAGGGGTTAGATTGCAAAAATTCGTAATTCTCAGCACATGACAAGAAAAGCATGGTCCAAATTTTGGACAACTGCAGGCTCTACAATATGACTATGATTTCCGTGTCGAGTATGGTCGGTAACATCGTAGATAAAGGAGATACTGCTGATTTCATGGATTTGATTACAAACTCATTCCAAAACAACTCCTACTTTTTACGTCTCTCAAGAAAAAAACGCACTAGAAACACTTTCGAAAATGAAGAAATTGCTTGATTTATCCATTAGGAGTTAAAAAGGTCCCCAGCAGTCAACAGGTAGAATCAAGCAATTTTTCCTTAACCACAATGTTTTCTTTTCAAAAAGACGACAAAATTTAAAATTCCAACAACTTAAAATTGTTGTCTGCATCTTTCGTCCTATGGGTCACATATAATAAACGGGATAAAATTGATATTGAGAGTAAACTATAGAATGCAATGTAAATGCGTAACAGTAAGGTAGAATGACCGTTTGACGTGAGTAAAAGCTTTCGAACCTGATTTGATTTTTTACTTTTTATCGTGTAATCAAGGACATTGAAAGGCTAACTATCTTCACTCTCGGCTGTTAGAATTTATGGCTGGCTAAACACGCTCACTGTCCTCTGACAAGGCAGCTTGCCTGAAATATAAAACGGGTTTATTTTGAAAGGCTAACTATCTTCACTCTCGGCTGTTAGAATTTATGAATCGCTAGACACGCCCACTGTCCTCTGACAAGGTAGTTTGCCTGAAAAATAAAACGGTTTATTTTGCAAAAATAGATTCAACGTCCCTTTTATTTCATACTCGTAAAAATATTGTTCAAAAAGAAAAAAATGCTTGTAACAAGCAATTTCTCCTTTTTCCACTATATTTTCTAAATCATAGGATGGTTTGTTTTCAAATTGCACCCAATTTTCATCATCCACTGCTTCTTGTTTCTTGAAGCGGTCTGAAATTACTTAAACCGGGAAAGGGTTAAACGTCGTATCAATAGATTGAATAAGCTGTATTTTCGAGGTTTAAGTCCCCTTCAAACGAAAAACGGTGGATATAAATTTCGGATGTCAACAATGTACTTCCATTTTAAATGAATAAAGTCAGACAACATTCTAAAAGTCAGCGTCAATTGCACAGACTGTCTAGGGTCAAAATGCTCCGGTTTTGCAGATTTGGTCATTCTACCCGACAGTACATTTTTATAATATCAAAACAAATGACCTACGCTCGAAAAATATATTGTGTAATTGTTTGTTATCGAGTTTCCAGATGACCCCTTTTCCCATGACAGGTCAAGTGTTTTACTCTATTTTCAGACAAAATGGCAGAAAACAATTTTGGACAGAAAGGAATGTTTGTTGAGCCCCAGAGTGATGAAGAGAGAGTTATATACAGGAGGGTCAGATTTCATGAAAGAGTTGGCGAACAAGATATGAGGGAAATTGAACTGGGAGCTAACAGAAGAGACAAACCAAAGAAACAGAAATTGAGTGGGGGAGAGGCAAAGTGTGAGAGTAAAAAGTGTGTGTTAGATATGAGTGGAAAAATTGCGTTATATTTATGTTTTGTATGTAATATGTATTTATGTGATGAGTGTGTGAGAGTGCATGATAGAACCCATGATTTTGTAAGAGTTGAGAGTGAGGAAAGTGAGAGAAAGAGAATGAATGAAAGATTGTTGGAAGGAATGAGGAGAGAAAGAATGTCAGACAGAGAGTTTTATGAAGAAAATTTTAGAGTGTTTGGAAGAGTTAACGTAAAACATGAAATGGATAAGAAGGATTGTTTGATATCTGGATTATGTGGATTGAAAGATAAAATGTGGGTAGTTTTGGATTCTGATAATTATTGTATAAAAATATTTAGTTCCGTAACCAACACGTTACTAAGATACGTCCGGTTTGGATCAAAACCTTGGGATGTTACAGAAATAAAACAGAAATTTACTGATCCGAACTCAGCGTCCGGCAGTAAATCTGATGTTTCTGGGGCAGCCCGGGATGATCAGGATAAACACTGTTTGTTAGCGGTAACTTTTCCGCGGATAAAACAAATCTGGTTTGTAGACGTGAATCAAACTCCGGCAACCAAAACTAAAACCAAAGAAATGCGGAAAGAATGTTTTTCTATAGATTATAGTGAAAATAAGATTTTTACCTTCTGTGTGGAAAATGTCGTGGTTGGATTTCGTGGTTCTGTCGACATTTTGTCTGCGGAGGGAAATCCGCTTAAAGTTATACAGTTAGACTTGAGACCTGATTTATTTACCTCTGACCTCGCTGTGTACAAACACAAAATCTATGTGGCTGATTACCATAACGACAAAGTATTGTGTATAGATGTGGAGGACGGGAAAACTATTTCTGAACTCTCTATAGAAGAATGGTCGGAGCATATGGGGATCTGTGTGGACCCTAGTTATAAAGTGTTTGTATGTGAACGGTACAACAACAAAGTGTATAAACTGTCTCCAGATTTACGTGGATTTGAACCATTAAATCTGGACACGGATTTTACACAGAGACCATTCAGGGTTTGTTTTACGGGCGGAAAATTGTTTGTCGGCCATCATGAGTGGGATCAATCTCTACGTAACACTGTTACTGTGGTCCAGCTGACATGACGTCTTATTCCACCCTCTAGTCTTATTGCATTCATACTACCTTACATTATTCCATTAACGTTACGTCATCTTAACAACACGTGATGTTCCATTGTAACCATGATTACAATAAAATGTTGTCGGCATGGTTACGATTGAACACGCCGCTGAAATTCTTTTCCCGTCACTATTTTTACACGATACCTTGTCTGTCAATAAAATAAACTGTATTGCTTTAAGCGAATAAGAAACTTGTCTTCAATTATAATTATCAGTCCCTATTTACTGAATTTGTTTACTTTGTTTGTTTTAAATCGAAACTTTTTATAAAAAAAAAAAAAAGAAAAAAGATAATAAGAAAGAATATTGTCGGCCTTAACCGACCTCGGAACTATAAACCATATTTGTTTAAGCGGATTCGTTACATGTTTGTACATATTTTTGTCTAGCTTTAATTGTATGAAAGTAATACTTATATCAAATTAATAATTATTATTTACTATTTCACGAGTTCTTAATTATATGATTTTATATTTTGTGAACACTAACTTTGTTTATCCGATAACATATGCAACAGACTAAACGATCCCTCTTTGCACGAAAATGGCGAAAATAACTGTTGCGAATCCTAAACTACCCATAATACTCGACAATTCACATAATCAAAATAAACATAAAATATCAAAATAAAACTGAATAATAGTCATTAAAAAGAAAATGATGTACGAATGCATAGGTTCTTTAATATTTTTCTTTTATCTATGCAATTCATGTTTCACAAGGAGAGAGTGAGTGAAATAGATTTGTTGTTTGTATTGTATTATTATAAAAATATTCTCCGTGTAAATAAATTTTATGATATCAAAGAAATATTAACCATATTGGACTTCACCTGAAATTCTGTTGTTTTGTTTATTTAAAACTGCATCCCGCCCCGTAACCCCCACCCCCCAACTGCTTTTCCCCACCCACTTGTAATGATAGACATATATTAAGTCAGCGGAACTTTATCTTTCACTTGGTGTTTTAGAAGTTGCAATCCTGTCGGAGTTCAAGTCGTTTCCTCCTAAATTAAAGTACATATCACACTGCCAGAACGAAACGAAACGAAATTTGTGATAAAAAGAATAATCTATTTCACGGATCTTTGTCGATGTACTTCTAAAATCTTGTAACTACAGCTTTACCCAGGTCATAGATGGAAGGCTTTAAAAGTACACCAATAATGTTTGAGATTTCTATTCCGGTCCGTGGCAAATTGTCTATTGACAGATAATAGAAATCATGTAACGTGGTGATCACTCCTAGTCCGTCTTGTCCGTAAGGCCCTTCAACACATGTAGAAGAGCTCTCGACTTCAAACCTAGAGATCCCCGGGCTGACCGAACTAATTATCCTTGGGCCATTTGCAATTAAATACCGTGATAAAAATTGTCTACCGTGTTACGTGGTGATCACTCCTAGTCCGTTTTGTCCGCCAGCCCTGTTGGTAGAGCACTAGACCTCTAAGCTAGAGATCCCCGAGCTGACCTTACTAATTATCTTTGGACCTTTTGTAATCAAATACCGTGGCAAAAGATAAATTGTCAACCACGTTACGTGATGATCACATCCAGTCCGTTTTGTCCGCCAGCCCTGTTGGTAAAGCTAAGACCTCTAACCTAACTAATTATCCTTTGGTCTTTTGCATTTAAATACCGTGGCAAAAAGATAAATTGTCTACCATGTTACGTGGCGATCACACCTAGTCCGTCTTGTCCGTCAATCCCATTAGCTCTGTTGGTATAGCATTCGCCTTCAAACCTAGAGATCCCCGAGCTGACCTAACGAATTATCTTTGGGCCATTTGTAATAAAATACCGTGGTAAAAGGATTAATAGTCAACCGTGGATCACACCTAGCCCGTCTTGTGCGTCAGCCCGATTAGCTCAGTTGGTAGAGCACTCGACTTCAAACCTAGAGATCCCCGAGCTGACCTAACTAATTATCCTTGGGTTATTTGTAATTAAATACCGTGATAAAAATTGACTACCGTGGATCACACCTAGTCCGTCTTGTCCGTCGATCCCATTAGCTCTGTTGGTAGAGCACTCGACTTCAAACCTAGAGATCCCCGAGCTGACCTAACGAATTATCCTTGGGCCATTTGTAATTAAATACCATGGTAAAAGGATTAATAGTCAACCGTGGATCACACCTAGCCCGTTTTGTGCGTCAGCCCGATTAGGTCAGTTGGTAGAGCACTCGACTTCAAACCTAGAGATCCCCGAGCTGACCTAACGTAAAAGGATACCGTCCTGTCTGTCAGCCCGATTAGCTCAGTTGGTAGAACACTCGACTTCAAACCGAGAGCTCCTTGTTGTAATACCCGGTCAGACCAAACTAATTGACCAACCGCAGCCGTCAACTAAGGAATCAACCAACCTATCAAATCATTTATTCAGTCCGGGCTTGAGCTCTTAACTCCAACATTGGCCGCCATTTTTGTTAACTTTTTTTTGGTTTGGCAACTAAAACGTCGTAACTACAGCTTTTGCAAGCTGTAGTTACGACATTTAGGTCACTAACCAAAACTTTCACTCTATAGTTACATGCTACTGGCCATAGATTTTGAAAAATAACGCCGTAAATACAGAAGGGGAACTTCCTGTCGGAGTTAATGGGCGGGGCCTAAGGAGAGAGTTTGCGAGACCAGCGATTGGTCAGTCGTGCTTAAGATATGACATTAACCCGATGCCCTGTATGACGGTGATATCTACCGAACACTTTTACCCTTTCCCACACAATCACGCGATATAACGCTCCGTGAAAATTGTATTTGGGATATTTTCTGGGAAAGAAGAAATAATTTCTTCTTACAAGCGCGTTCTTCCCTATCAATTATGTTGTCTATCGCAAAAATTTCAAATTCCACATGCTAAACATTGTCGTCTTCAACATCTTTAGAATATGGACCAGTCTAAAGAGTTTTCGTCTTGTAACAGGTTAAAGAACCAGAAGGGGCTCTCGGCAGTCTCGTCATATATCGATGCACTATCCCAATAACAAATGACCTTCATCTGGCTGCGTCAGTCATATGAGCATGTCCTATACGGTAGTGACGATAAGTTAACAAAACACTATCAAAATCTGATGATTTGTCGTACTCAGCTGTATTTACAATAGTTTGTCGTAATGTCAACTCACCTGTAGTTGCAAGGATTTATCGTACTCAACTGTAGTTACACTGGTTTGTTGAAGAGACAACGCAGTTGTTGTTACAATGATATGTCGAAGAATGAATTCGGCTGTAGTTACAATGATTTGTAGAAGAGTCGACTAAACTGTAGTGACCATTGTTTGTAAAAGACTCAACTGTAGTTACAATGATTTGTTGTAGAGCAAACTCAGCTGTAATTACAATGATTTGGAAGTAGAGTCAAATCAGCTGTATTTACAACGATTTGTAGGAGATTAAACTCAGCTGTAGTTACAATGATTTGTAGAAGAGATAACTCAGCTGTAGTTACAATGATTTGAAGAAGAGACAATTCAGCTATAGATACAATGATTTGTAGAAGAGAGAAATCAGATGTAGTAACAATGATTTGTAGAAGAGTTAACTCGGCTGTAGTTACAATAATTGTCGAAAAGTCGATTCAGCTGTAATTACCATAATATTCAGAGCGACAAAGCAGTTACAATGATTTATAGAAGAGAGGACTCAGCTGTTGTTACAAACATTTGTAGAAGAAAGAACTCAGCTGTAGTTACAACGATTTTCAGAAGAGACAACTCAGATGTAGATACAATGTTTTTTAGCAGGGAGAAATTAGCTGGTGACAGATCAACTTCAAAATTTGAAGTTGGCTTCAATTTGAATCAATCTAAAGTTTTGTCATCAGACGGTAAATTTCAGACTGTCCAAATTGAAAGGAATTGCAGACGACATTTTCTAACTTTATGAAACTTTAGACCTTCCAACTTTGTGTAGAAAACGTTGAGCAAAATAAATAAATGGCTTCTAAAGCACAAGCAATTCCTTCATTTTACAAAATGTTTTCCAAATTGTTTTCTTGAGGGCATCCAAATGCATAATTGTGTGGGAATGGGTTTATAAAGTTAAACTTTAGTACCTTATTTCACCTGTATAGGAATTAATTGCCTGTAAAAACCAATTTCTTCCACAGTGATTTCCAAAGATGTTGTTAGTGTTAAAAATCATTGTGTGGGGATGGGTTAACCACGAAATCATTGCTAAAGAATCAATCTAGTCTATTCTAAGAATATATTACAATGTACAAATCTTATCTATTCTAAGAATATATTACAATGTACACATCTAGTCTATTCTAAGAATATATTACAATGTACACATCTAATCTATTCTAAGAATATATTACAATGTACAAATCTAGTCTATTCTGAGATTATATTACAATGTACACATCTAGTCTATTCTAAGAATTTATTGCAATGTACACATCTTATCTGTTCTAAGAATATATTACAATGTACACATCTAGTGTTGGGAAAAACAGTAAAAGTGCAGTTAAGTGAACTCGGTCGTATGACCTGATTTTCAGTGAAATGTTTTTAACTATAGTAAAGGCAAATTGCTACATTATTATTTTTTTTTCTACGACTTGTTTGATTAGAAAAATTATTGAACGAAGAAGCAAATGCATTCTGTACGTAAAACAACATACTTTAATCGAGAGAATATTTGACTGTTGTTCCTCTCAATTCCCTGCTCCCCCCTTAACTATTTTGAGAGTAGTTCAAAAATTGTTTATCCGACACCAAATGTACATACTAGTAATGTCAAAGGACAGCTATTTGCTCTAAAAAAATGGAGAAAACTTTACATTACACGATGTATACTTTACATCGTTTGAGAACAAACTCTTACAACTTAGAAGGTTTCCTTTCGATTTTGATTCCTTGAAATATACATGTACTCGTGCCAAATATATCGGTCAAGCAAAGAAGAAATATCGTTAACCACTCTAGGAAACCAAATCCGTGACCTCTTGTTTGGAAAATCGACGTTCAACCCGGCCCCAAAAAACGACCAACACGCAAATGAAATTTCGTTGGTGCAGCATTCAACACCCCTTTACACTTGTTAATGAGTCAAGATAAACTATAAATCAATTGTCACGAAAGACTACCCCGTGCCAATGTTTCAATATATTTGAAAATGATTATCTCCCTTTCGCCACATGTTGTTAATATTCGTTTGTTTCCTGGTTAAGAGAGTACCAATTTTTCCTACGTTTTGACATACTAAGGAAAATTGGTCACAAAATAAACCTGGAAAGGAGAATTTTCTTATGTGGCACGCAATTTTTCTTTTCTCACAATGTTTCCCATCCAAAATCAACTATCCTTCCATTATTATCAATTTACAAAATTGAATTTGTCATATTCATTTGTCTAAGCTAACAATCTTAACAAATATCAAGACAATTGAGACACAAATATGGTCTCAAAAGTTCAAATAAAGTTTTCTTAGAATTAACCTAATGGCCTAGTTTTTTACCAATATGACCTAATATCGAACTTGACCACGATATTATAAAGACAAACATTCTGACCAAATAATAAAACATTTGAGCGCTCAATTACCTAGTCCCCCTCTTTTTTACCTCATGGGAACAATATCGGACTTTACCAAACTATATTAAAGACGAACATTCTGACTGAATAGCACGACGTTTCAGCAAAATGAGGCCTCAATAGTGCTATTTTTTTCATAATTTGACTTTCGGACCTCGTTTAATGAAGACATTGTGAAAGACTGGACGGACGGATAGACAGACGCCACAGGCAAAACAATGTATCTGACAAAGTGCTGAGGTATGATAAGATAGCAGTTGGACTATAAACTCAAAAATACCGGCTGTATACGAACTTTCCGTACACTCCCGTTCATATATTTGTATTCCTGGGCACTCGGAAGCAAGCATCGACTCACGTGCACCTGATTATGGCTGTGTTTCCTGACCACAAGTAGGCAGGTCAGAACAGATAAACGTGTTACCATACCTCGTTTTGTTTACTTAATTGTTTAGCGATTAATGCCTCTTTCAAAAATATTTCAGTCATATTGCGCCAACTTGTGCATCTAACCTATACATTTCCGTCATTTCTCACACCAATATATTGGTTATTTAATTGATTGATTGCTAGATTGATTGATTGCGATTTAACGCCACTTTTAAATGTATTTAGTCATATCGCGACGGCTGGAACACCTAACCATGGATTCTTTGTATTTTTTCTCAAAAACTACGACTACATCCTTTCCGATCATCCCACTGAACTTTACGATTATCCTTCCTTTGGTGTGAGACAAATTTCGGAAAGGATTACCGACGCGGCCGGAGATCGAGCTTAGGATCCCATGATTTGGAGTCCTTCGTTTAATAGGAGATTGATTGATTGAATGGGGCTATCCCACTTAGGTTAACGATTATATATTCATTGGTGAGAGACAAATGTCGGAAAGAATATGTGCCGCCATCGGGGATCGAACCCATGACATTCCATGAATGAAGATTAGGAGTCTGACCCGCCACCGACTGCGCTATGACGGCGTTTAATAGGAGCCACCAAGTTCTCGCCCAACGTAGGCGCTCTGCTCAACATCCGCTCGCTGGTTACCGTGGTTCGAACTCACGACTATAGTATTTAGAGAATGCCGATTTTTCCGACTGACCCGCTAGCTGATGTGAGAATGGATTTTTTTTAAACTTTGAACGAAATGAGTGACAGTGTTGAACACTTTTCCCTTTCATGAAATTTTAGACTGATCCAAATTCGAACAGGTTTCAGACAACAATGAAAATTGCATGCAATTTGAAATGAAACCATCCTATTTAGTAGAAAATATTGCGGGACAGAAAGAAATTGCTAATTACAAGCAATTTATCCTTTTTCCACAATGTTTTCTTCACACTAGGTATAAATCACAGCGAAGAAAACCCACGAGTTTGTACAGGAACAGTTCTTCTCTTACCTTTTTTCACTAACACGGATGTCTTACAGACCAGTCCTTCATTCTAAGACTTATTTTCATAGAAATTCAAATATAATCTACGGACTGAAAACTGACATCTACGAGAAAAGCAGTCTTCTCCGAAATTTCGCCTCTTACGACAGGCAACAGGGAAAGGCCTAGGAACAATTCTGGAAAAAAGCTTTGCACGTCAAGGTGCTAGCAATATCCAAAGTACGGATATTCATCCTTTATAGGGTTTTAATAAGTCGGGTTAGGCATAGTATATTTCCAGAATTAACAATGATTACTCAATATAAGAATTGAAAAATATTGTTTTAATTGTTCAGAGACAATATTTCCAAAAAAATAAAAAAGGAGATTTATATATCAAATATGATATGTTATCACATTTTTTCTATTAACAATTATTCTCACTAAACCCTTTCCTGTTCAATCCCTGGATATTACGTCCCTGAGAATTCATAATTGAGAACATATTGTAGAAAAGGAAGAAACTGCTTGTAGCAAGCAATTCTTTGTTTTTATCACTATATTTTCTACCTAACTGAATGGTTATCCTTAGGATCAACTACATTTTAATTTTTAGTCTGCAAAACCTTTGAATATGGACAGGTCTAAAATTTTGCAAAACAGGAAGGGTTAAACAAATATAATGGAAACAAGGAAAACAAGAGTTTTGCGCGGACATCATAGCCCGCCAAGTTGAAGGATGAAGATTGCAAAAAAACAAGGTTTAGTTCATTGTCTCAAATGAAAGCCTATGTCTAAATGAGTGTTTGTATGAAATGTGAGCCCTCTTGCACTATTTGAAATAGCGATTATTTTTAACAAAGTTGTCATTATTTCTTAGTTAAAACATAGTTGAGTGTTTATTGGAAAGTTAAAATAGAGTTTAAGAACTTTAACAAAGTTGTAAATATTTCTTAGCTGAATCATAGTTTAGTATTTATGGCATGGTTAAAATAGAGATATAAAAACAGACGGATTTGCAGTAATAAGGAACAGTTTACTTTCACACTCGTCACACCGATACGCTTTATACATGTGCAGGATTAAAAAAGACAAATAGAAATTATGTTTGTATTGGTGCTTTACATTTTTAAATGCAACAAAACGGGATGACACGAATTTCAAGCATACGTATCACATTTGTTCCATGCATATGTTTTTTTTCTGTGAAATAATACAAATGTACTTGTATAGGAATGGAAAAGGTTTTTTCTTACAGAAAAAAGCCATTCAATCATACTGTAGAATAAGTACCGAAGTAATCCTACTGTAACGTAGTATTCATACTTACGTGACATTCTATTTCTTTATTTCACATGGGTAAACTAGATCAGAGAATACCGGGCTAGAAAGAAAGCAAAGCTTGGCACAAAGAGCGGGAAGGAGAAATGAGCTACTTCATTCCTGGCGAGAAAAAAAAGGAGGAGAGAAATGGACAAATTGAAGATAAAGAATATACATTTAAGAGCCAGAGCTAAAGAAAGGTTAGAGAGACTTAGAGTCAGAGAATCGACAGACGATTGACCAAGTGATAGTATTTATGGAAGTACAGACTGTCCTAATCATTATACATTATCACTCTTATCAAGAAAAAGGAAATAAATCTTATATCTAGAACATGACTTTAATATCACTTATTTTAGCCATGTTGATATTGTCCTTATAATGATGCAGATCCGATGGTAATAAATACGATGGCAATAGCAAATGGGGGCTAAAGAAGCAAACCAGAGCCTTGGCGAAAGCTCACAAATCAATCAACTTGTTAGAAAAGCAAAAGACAGAACTGGAAAAAGTTGAAAACTAAGTCAAAACAGTTAGAGAGAATGAGACAGACTAGAGAAGCGCAACAACAGACAAACAACCCCACAAAAATCTATCAACGCTGAACCATTATCACTTAGGAATAAAACCAGTCAAGAAGTTGATAAGCTAAAATTGACCCCTCGTCGACGAAAGACTGTCTCGGAAAAAAATACTTTTGACTGATGAGCTACTAGCAGAAATTAGGAAACCCAAAGCTGGGAGCACTAGAAAGATGACAATTCTACATAATTTTGTTGCAGGACAAATTTCAAGAAAATATAAATGCATCAAAGCAATCAGCTCTGAAAGGGATTATTGCGCCGAGTACTGCAAAGAAGCCATTCAAAAAATAACAAAGGCAAATGTGTCTAGCAAACATGCAAAGAGTGTGATAGATATTCTAAGCAGAGAGGACAATTGTAGATCGCATCCAGAAAAAAGGGACAATACAAAGGGATTTCAAACGAAATTACTCACTGATTAAGTACTTACAAAACCTTTGGTGGAAATGTTTTGCTGAAACCCCGAATTAATTCGACCAAATTTTATACTGCTGGCAAGGTTTCTCTCTAGAAATGCATGTCAATGTCTAAAATAATCAAAGCATCGCAATGAAGGTCGAAGTAATGACAAAAGTGGCTGTGAAGAATAGTAAAAAAAAAACCAGAAAACCGTTGAGAACAAAGAGAAAACAGTGATCAGTTGATGGATCAAATACCAGATGCAGCTCAAACTCTTAAATTACCGAATGTGAATAAAAGCTTGACAACAAAATGAAGAAACAATGGTCGTTAAAAATGAGATAAACAGGGAACAGTTCACTGAGCTAATGAAGAAATATGTGAATGAATTTACTGAGCATGTTATAAGATTGAGGACTCAGTACAGGCAGCTCAAGGTCAACAAAGAATCGTTGCCACAAGACCATGCTCTTGTACAAATAGTTTATGCAAAACTATACTTGTAGAGCTTTGGATGAGGTGCAGGCGGCTTATCGGAGCTTGACATCAGTTACCTTGAGCCCAATCGTACAAGTAGGTAACATGCACTACATATATACCACGAAACGGTTGTTCGGACTATTCCCGGTAAAAAGAAAATATACTTTTTCCGAAACGTTCTAAAGAACTCTACTTTGAATTTGACCGAACAGTTTAATAGGTGTTTGGAAAAACATTATTGTCACAAGAAAAAACTTTTGTGACACATGGCTATATGAGTTTAATTTTTTAGAATTAAAATCCACCTTTCCTTGTCAGGCATAAATATTGTGTCTTTCAAAGCCATGTTCCCGTGAACGCATGTAGAACTTGTAACATGCGTAAATAAATCCAAAGCCTAGAATAAGTTACAATGAAATAGGCAGCTACTTGATGGTGAAGAAATCACCGTCTTTCTGTTGGTGTAATGTTTCAACAGGTCATATTTCATAAACGAAAGTCATTATGTACTCCATTCTTTGTACTCAATTTTGTGCAAGATAGTCGGTAAAAAGCTACTTAATGAAGGAAAATAATAAAAATCAATGATTTTGAATTTTGCTTTTCTGCGGATTGATCTTTTTACTGAGAATGAGCGTTCAACATCATTGCTACTATATGCTCTGTCGAAATTCTAGCTAGACAGAATAAGAATTGGGCATGGTCAACGCTCATGGGGTACAAAAAATTGTAATTAATCAACTAGGCCGAGGTATAAACCCTTCTTAACAACCAGGCGAATTTGATAAATTCAAGAGGAAAATGTTGCGGTTTTATTATTGATGGTCCTTCAATACAATGCATTCTAGAATGTTATTTTGGATTTTGTGGTCATGGATTAAATCAACACAAAAATAGACAAAGAAATCATTATATTTAGATAAATTGATGTTTTATTTCTATTTGTACATGTTTATATTTATAATGCTGTATTCAAATCAGAGTGACATGATAACGAAATAATTCATGTCCGCAAATCTTCGTGTGATGTGAGACTTCTCCAATTTCCACCGAGTAAGAGATTCTGAAAAAGAGTGTCGACTGGTGACTTCATGTGCAACTTTGGAGTAAACCGACATTAAGGTGTATAGATGTACAAGTTATATTGAGTGATTAAAGGTAATTTTTGTCTATACCTGTATGGACAAAATTGACCTTTCATTACTCACTACACCTTGTACATCTACAGTTATCATTGATAAATATTTTTCATGCATATACGGCCACTCACTATCAGTACTTTTGACAATATGTTTGATCAATATATTGATCAATTTTTGGTATCAACTACATACTGTAAGTAATATTTTCAATTCCGTTTATTGAGAATATTATTGGCAGTATGTAGCATCGATTGTTAATAATATTGACAGTGTTTTGACATCTTTTAACACAAGTGGCAGTTTGGATCATCCGGTAATACAAATGACAGTAGTTTGTAATATGCTGAGAATGGTGTATGCAACAGAGCACCAACTCGGTCAGGCCTGTTCTTTGAATATTCCATCAATGATCTATGATGGTTGATATGCCACAAGAAATAGCTATGATATTTTCAAGAAAGGCCTTAAGAAGTTGACATACTTATTTGCTAAAAGAAGTTATCGTAACTAATTCGAAATCCAGTAAAACATTTTTGACAACTTCTAACAACACAGAATAAACCAATCGCTGACCCCGCCCACTTACTGCGTTGGCCACGCCCAATGACTCAACAGGAAATTCCGCTTCACATTTAACAGGCGTTATTTTGCAAAATTAATTGCTACTACCATGTACCAAGAAGGTAGAATAGTTGGTTGGTGACGTTAACGTCGTAACTACATCTTGAATAACGTTTGACGTTTAAGTCGCTATACCAATAAAAAGGTAGAATAGTTTGTTGGTGACATTAACGTCGTAACTACATCTTGAATAACGTTTGACGTTTAAGTCGCTATACCAATAAAAAGGTAGAATAGTTTGTTGGTGACATTAACGTCGTAACTACATCTTGAATAACGTTTGACGTTTACGTCGCCATACCAACAAAAATGTTTCACACTAATGGCGGTAAATGTTGGATTTCAAAGGTCACTTCCAGGCTTAACGAATGATTTGATTGGTCGATATATTCCTTGATTGACAGCCGTGATTGATCAATGGGAATTCTGTAATACTTCAAGTGTCAAAGCGCATAAACCCTTCATATATGATACAAACCAGCCACCATTTTCATTACTGACAATTTGATGGTCGCACTTTGAGGTGCTACTTTATACAATCTTAATCTGGTGCTAATAAAGACATAGTAAGAGGTAAAACAAAACAAAAAAATTGATGGAAAATCATTGTTTCTTTCGGAGTATTTCAATGTTGTTTAAAGTCAATCACGCTTACTAAAATCTAAAATGAAACAAGATGTGTTTGTGAGACACAATGCCCCCGCAACAGAACTAAACGATTGACCTTGGAATGTGACCTTGACCTTATCACATAACCTCGACCTTGACAAAAGGAGATGCGTATTATAGAAATGAATTATTATGCCAAATATGAGCATTGTATCTTGAATAGGCTGGTAGTAATTGGCAATGTTAAATTTTTGTTAAGTTTGCAGACAGACAGACAGACCGACAGACGGAAAAAAAGAATCACGGACAGAAAGACCGACAGACGGACAACGGTAAAATAATATGCCCCGATCTTTCAATGCGGGGACATAAAAATGTCCTTAATAACTTCGTCACTATACGAGTGAACGTATATGACATAAGCAATATATGCCTTGTGTAAAACGCAGTTAACAAACCTCAAAAGGTAGAACAAGCATCTCTTGTCCTGAAAATAACTTAAGCTTCAACAAAAGTAAAAGAAGCGAATCGATTCCCTTTTCAATTCGGTTGAATAGATTTCCATATCTTTTATAATAATCAAATGGCAGGACTTTCTTTGTTTGTCTTGCCTTTTGAAAAGAGGCAAAAAGGTTGTTTCCAATTGCTATTGATAGAAGACTATTAATCTAAATACCTTAATGACAAGGCAATTCATTACACGGATGTATTTCCTGATTTGATCCTTCACAATTTCCATGACCAGCTATACCCGTGTTGCACGTGCGAGTACGTTTAATTATACCTCTGTATCCACATGAGGCCGAACAACTTGACCAAGAGCTCCACGAGGAGTAACCGGAACCTTCAAGAGAAAAAAAATGCTTATAGTCTTGGTACATCAAAGAAAATTGGATTGTAATTGATAAGCAGGTTCAGACCAATTGGCGCGTCGCTGGCCGCACGCAGCTCCAACTTCGATATTAAATGGCGTCGCTTTAATATTTCAAAAAGTAAATGGTTGATTGGAGACTGCGAATAAGCTGTAGTAACGACGTTCAAGTCGCTAAACCAACAACAATAAACGCTTCGTGTATATTTCGGCCGATGTTGACGTTAAAGCTCGATTCCGGTTGAAATGTATGAATTGACTTGCCCCTTGATTCTTTAATTGACATTTATTATCCGACAGTTCTTAGTCTGTTATTGTTAAAATCGATTCACGTGTATTACAAAGGGTCAAGCTAGTTTTATATTATGTATTATATCTCTGTAAATATACCATCTACAATAATCTAAGAGCATAAATAAACATTATTAATCACACAGAGTGATTAAAGGCAGTATACCTCCATGAAAACAAAAATAATCTCTTATATTATCTATTATATCCCTGTAAATTTTCGGAGCAAATATACCATCGGCAATAATCTAAGAGCGTAAATAAATATTATTTATCACATACAAATGTACAAGTTACAAAAAGTGATCAATATAAACAAAAATATCTCTTCATCTCTTATATGTAAAAAGTTAGGTCTAACATAGACATCTTTGTTGCAGTAATAAATAAAAGAAAGGAAGCATATTAAGTTCGAGATATTAACATACTTTTACACCGTTTATGTGAATTACAAACTTCTCTCTGCAGTGGGTTTCCTTTGCATGTATGTCCGCCCTGTTTTGGTATAGGGTTTGTGCAAGTTCGAACTCTGCAACATAGCATTTGAAAATTGGGTTTGTGATGCCAACTTAAAATGTAGGTCGAACGAAAAAGCAATAATAGCCAAAATTGGAAAAGTAGAAAAACGATAAAACAAGAGAAATAAGGCATACAACTACTTTGATTTACTTAAACACCTCAATTCAACCACAAACAAAATAATTAAAAAGTATAGAGAAATTAGTGTGAATAATTGATGGTAAATCAGTGTAATTATTCCAGGATTGGTTAAAGGATTAACATTTACACTACACTCAACAAAACAAAACAAATAACAACAACAAATAATTAAGAAAAAATACAAACACACAAAACCAAAACAACAACAAAAATCACTCTTGACATTAGATAGGCATAAATATCATGTATGGTTAGTTAAACTAAATACTGAATGACTGATTAAATTTGTTTTAACGGCACTTTTAACTCTATTTCGGCCATATTGCGGCGGCTGGAGCAACTAACCATGTAATCATGGTATTTCTCACACCAGTACTACCACTTCATCCTTTCCTAGCCTCAAGATGCTCATTCCATTTAGGTTTAAGAATATCCACCCAATGGAGACAAATGACGGATAGGATATTCGCCGCGGCCGGGGATCGCACCTGAGACCCAATTACTAGGAGTCCTATGCGCTACAACTGCGCTATGACCGTGGCAATAAACTAAACGCTGGTCTCGCCCATTACTGCGTTGGCCCCGCCAATTGAATCCGACAGGTTCCGTTTAAAAACAGCGCCTTTTTCAAACTTTATCGCCAGTAGCATGCAAAAGTAAAATGATTAGTTGGCGACCTAAACGTCGTAACTACAGCTTGAAAAGGTAGCCAAACAGTAGAGATATTTAACAAAAATGGCGTCCAATTTCGGAGTTCAAAATTCATTTCTGGTCTCATGGAATAATTTCATTGGTCGAGTGGTTATTTTATGGACAATCGTGCTCGGTCAATTATAAATACCTCTGTCGATATCCCTGTACACAATAGCCTATACAAGGGGTCCAGTTATGCCAATTTGTCCAGCCACCGTCCACTGAAATGTTTCAAGCATAGAAAATCCTTTATATATCGTTAGTAATTTCAGCTTGAAAAAGGCTTGTAAGGCGTTTTGGTAGCCCAACGATATATTGTATAGGAATAACCCGACACATCTTCAAATGCAATGGCACAACTTTGGTGATATTTTCATAAGCCGCTCGGTTAAGGGTGGGCCGACCAAAGTTATTTTGTTTCAGGTATTTAAGAGATGAAGATATTTTTTATTTTCATGGAGGTATGAAACGAAAAAACTAATAACACTGTAAGAAAAAACGAGGCGTATTCATACGTAAGGGTAATAAGATTTTTTCGTTCCATGCCTCCGTGCAAACAAAAACAAAAAGAAATATTATCTGAGTCTGAAATATTTTCGTCTGTTAAAAGGTTAATAGCTTATAGTCAGAAATGGGTTACGTAGATCAGGGACAAAATACCCCATCCAATCTGATTTACGAGTACAATTAATACAGTGTCCATAATAAGCTGTCTGATTTGGCGAAACATATGTCTCGACCAATCAGATCCCTCCTTACACTTCAATAAGAATTTCACTTATGAGCGACAGCTGGTACAACCAAACATATTTTCATCACATTACTCACACCATTACAACCACAATATTTGATCCGAGCGAGCACCTGCTCACCCTACTTAGACAGTCTACTTATATCACGCCTACAGGCTAGATAGAAATGAAGCATCATATTTAGACAGACTACTTATATAACGCCTATAGGTTAGATAGAAAGAAGAATCCTACTTAGACGGACTACTTATATAAAACCTATAGGGAAGATAGAAATCAAGCATCCTACTGAGACAGCCTACTTATATCACGCCTATGGGTAAGATAGAAATCAAACCCCTACTGAGACAGACAACATATATCACGCCTATAGGTGAAATAGAAATAAAGCATCCTACTTAGACAGACTATTTATATCACGCCTATAGGTTAGTTAGAATTTTAGCATGTCACGATGACATTTGTCAATATTCGGAAAGAATGGTGGCTGCGCTGGAGTTCGAAAACTAACACTGGATTCCTGGTATTTCTCACACCAGTAGCGCCATCACATCCTTTCCTACCCTCCAGCAGCTATCCCACATAGGTCTACGATTATCGACCCATTGGAGCGAGACAAATAGTCGGAAAGGATGAGTGCCGCAGTCGGGGATCGAACCCGGCTGTAAATTGAGCTAACCGTGCTCGATGTACACAAACCCAAAATAAAAGAAAAGAAATCACCTACCGTTTTGAACAAAAGGACAAGAAATTGAAGCGTTGCAAGTCCTCGCGTCTACCAATTTTCCTGGACAATTTCGATTACTGTCTGACGCTGGAGAATTCGAACACGTTCTTTTCCTATAAAATGAAGTAAAACTCGTCTTTAAGCGAACAAACCAAAGCTTTTAAAACGTGAAATGCCAATTTTTGCTGCTTTTATCTTGAGGAAAAAAAATGTCCTTCATATGTAGGGTTTTATTTCCTTATAAAATACGCGCATTTCACGAGGACAAATTGAATAGAATAGAAAGAAAAGAAAGAAGGAAACAAAAATACGTATGGGCAATGTCTGACACGAGTAATGATATATGAAGTTATTTCACTTATGAAATTTGTGGGTATTTTATAAAAGGATTATTTTGGCGCAGAAGTCAATCAATACCTTGTATTGGAGTCTCGCCGCCCTAGAACTCGTGAAATATCAAAATTTTCATACGCAGCTCGAATCCAATACAAAATTGGTATCATTATTAAATGTACAACATAATATCTCATGTTATTGCAGATAAATAAAATCTTTACCCGTTAATCTTTGTCAATTTATCATATAAGAATTATAATTCTATTTTACCTGAATTGTATTCCATTTGATCCACAAGTTACAGAACACCGCGACCATATACCCCATTCTGTCAAACCACCATCAACTGCAATACGACTGCTGTAATTTACTGAGTTTTATCCAGAATATTAGGCGGATTTATTCTTAATAGATTTCGAGATTATTTTTAGGTGTGATAAGTTGTTACTTATCTTAATTCTTATGCTTAAACATAGACTTAAGCAAAATTCGAAATCTTAGTAAAAAGTTGAATTTGATTCTTTTAAATTACGAAATGTCCAAGGAACCTTCATTTGTTCTCATTCTATTTGACTGATTGTGAATTTAGAGAATTTCGGAAACACTGCTTTCTCTTAAACCATTACCAGAAAAAATAGTAAGTTGCCGACTACAATTTATATTTGAAGAAAGCATTTTTTTTTTTTGGTGCTATGTTTTCACAAGATTTTTTTTCTTGAGTGGCGTAAAAAGAGGGAGTTTGTAGGAAAAGGCTGAACTTTGATAAAGAAGGGAAAATTAACAACCTATTTTTCCTACAATATATCCAAATTGTCCCGACTATAAGTATAAGTAGACTGTTAAAAAATGAAATTGAAGTGGTGGTCAAGTAAAGGAAATCTACAGTCTTTTCCACGGTGAACTGTCTATTGAACCATGGTCACAAACGAGTGACTTCCAAATAAATCATTTAACCCATTACCACACAATGGCGCTTTCTGTAGCCTTAAAGAAACACGTTTATAGAAAACTTTTGCGAGAAAAGGAGGAATTGCTTGTAACAAGCAATTTCTCCTTTCTCACGTTTTCTATCCTTATTGACTCTTAACCCTTTCTCGTTCAATCCCTGGTTTTCACGTCCCTGTGTTTTTATAATTCAGAAAATATTATGGAAAAGAAGAATTGCTTGCAATTAGCTTCATTTCTTCATTTCTTCATTTTTCACAATATCTTCTATGCTAAAGAATGATTATTTTTCAAGCAAAATTAATTTTACATTGTCGTTTGCAAATCATTTGAATTTGGGCAGGTCTATAACATAGGGTTAATAGACCTTTTCACGGTCTCACAGCGCATGCGTCAAATCGAATCTCGTTAAAGGCGATATTTACCCGAGACTTTGTCACGTGATCGATTGCGGGGAGTCGATAATTTATCACTATATAATCCTATATAAATTGTCTATTTTGAACGAGCAAAAATAAAGGTTAAAAATCAAAATTTTGGTGCAAAAAGGGTTTCAATATGTGGGCAGATATATGCAGACTAGTTGTAGCGAGTAATATTGATGATATTATCGTGTATTAGTAACAAATTAAGTTTAAAACGACCGTGTGTCTAGGCCATATGAAACATTACGTACCTCGAGTTTTGCGAAAATTACCCTTTCATACATTAATATCTCCTACGAAATAAGATATTTTGGACATATTTTTACCCCCCCCACACACACACACACATACAAGGAAGGAAAGTAAATAGTTATAGTTTGAAACTTGACGCAAACACTGAATGATTACGTTGATGAATGGAAAATCTCGCCTTGCAGTATACGGACAAGTGTCAAACATCTTGACAGATATAATATTGACTAAAATAACATGCCAATATTAATCCATTCCCGATGAATGAATTTTTACTGGTCCAAAAGAAGCTGCAGACGACATTTTAGAGCTAATGAAATTAAATTGTTTATTTATTTTCTTTTTTTCCTTATGGGACAGGAAAATATTGTGGTTACCGAAGAAATTACTTTATCCAAGCAATTTCTTCATTTTCCACAATGTTTTCATATGCTTCTTCTCAAATTGACATTCGCAGCGTTCTGGTAATAGAAGTGTTGGAGGAAAGGAGAAAATATATTCTTTGATTTATATAATCTGCTTTTCGTCTAGATATGCCATATACCGATTAAAAAGTGTATATGGAAATTCAAAATTGAGAGCACTGTATATTAACCAAAAAAGGATTATTGCAGAAATCATAATAGTATGATGACGATGTTAATAGTGCGAAGAAAAGAATGAAAAATAGAAATAATCAAATAATTATAATGGAGTGCTGTTCGGTAAACAGTCTTGATGTAAAGGGTACCCTTTGGTATATCATATATCTATATGGTGTTATGTGTAGACGGCAACATGACACCAAGCATCCAATAAACAACACCGCACACTCTTTATGTATATTAGTAAAATTAAGGAATTGATGAAACAAATTTGTCTTTTTATGTTTCAACCGATATGCCGCCAAGTACTGGGACCTGGCCGACGAATCAAAGAATCCGACCAGACGTCGTTTTCAATCGGCACGGGAATATTATTGCATGGTGTTTATTTATTTATCATTATCATTTCAATCTTTTACCAAAATAAAAATAAATTGAATACGCTTAACAACTTTGAGTGGATACTTTTTGCTGTGGGATATATATTATCCTAAAAAGATGGGTGGAAATGACAATTGTTGCGTGGCAGATTGTAGATCGACAAGGCATAACTCTAATATATCCTTCCATAGAAATCCGAAGAAACCGGAATCTAGAAGAAAATTATGCATAAAGGCAACTGGAAGAGTCCTCCATGGAAGAAATAAATTTGCACCAACGAATAATTCTTTATTTTGTGGTCGACATTTTGTGAATGGGAAGAGAAGTGATGATCCAACTTCTGTGGACTTTATACCGACAATGAATCTTCCGGTGACTTTGCCAGTAACATTGAGGCAAAGGAGAGCTACTGTTTCCAGTATGAAATCCAAATATGACGGGGCAGTAGAAACCCTTGTGAAAGAAAACTGTAGCGTGTGTTACACCAAGAAATGCGTTTTGTTGCCTGAAATTGATCTTAGAAATGTGCAGAACGAAGTTCAGATTTCACATGAGCGGTAAGATGAAATGACAGAATGCGAAATGCTGCATTGCCAAATCCCCTGCGAGGTACGATTTCAATTAAAATCTAACGTAAGTTTGGTAGGACTTTCCCTGGTATGAAGCAAGGACACGGGAACTGATTAAATACAAGCTGGTATTTTCCACAGTTTTTTCAATGTGACTGAGTCTCTGGACAAATCCCTCTTCAATGTATTTAAACGCCTTCAACGACTTGTAGGCCCGGACGCTTTCTTTGTCAAACGATTTGTCCCGCGATTCCACTACATATTTTTTTAATTTTGATATGTCAATGGCCGGAACATTTTTCAAACCATTTTCCCATCTATTGTTCGGATTTGTAAACACTGACTTCACAAAAAGAAAATTGTTTTCTGACATTTTAACACTGTTAAAGTTCGGGGTCGTATCGAGCCTTCTTATTTTCTATTGAGTTTTTCAAACCGGAAGTAAAAACTCCCCGCAACGGGAAAATGTTGTTGTTGTTATTTTTTGAAAGCGTCTAACGGATGTAGACTTTTTAGTCATCTGGCGCTTTGCGTGAAAAGGTCTATTTCCAGTATATCGCAATCTGAAATTTCGTCTGTAATTTCTTTCAATGTGGGACAATCTAAAATTATGTCATCTGTTAACCGGGTAGCTCACCGTTTACATTGCTAAAGCATTTTTTTCTTTTTTAAACCTACAAATTTCTGGAGTAATCATAAACACTTAAAACTCAAAATCAGACTGAAAAAAAAAAAAAAAAAACGTCATGCTGTTATTCAAAACGAGTTTAAAAAGAAAACAACGTTGATTCCCTGACAGCTGCCGCTAACACTCTTCTGTTTTTCGAAATTTTGGACCTGCCCAAATTCAAAGGGGAAGCATACGACATTATAAAGTGAGTGCTGTTTAAATATAACCATCCTTTATGATTGATAATATTTTGGAAAACGAAGAAATTGCTTATTACAAGCAATCACAATGTTTTCTCGAGTATAATATCACAGGGTTGTCAAAACCAGGCATTGCACAGCTTATAATAAAGACCACGACTCTGGGATGAGATAAGCCGGTTAAATCTTTTTGATAGTAAATGGCTAATATTTCACAACTTAAATGAACTGAAGCCTGCGGTAATGCGTTTTTGTTACCGTGAAAATGACGTTACGTACGGCGTTATATGTTTCGCTGAATATCTTGCATAGATAAAACGCAGAAATTGTAAAAATTCATCTCAAACATCTACTTTACATAATAAATGTGTGCTCACCGCCGTCATAGCGCAGTCGGTAGCGCATTTAACTCCCAATCTTAAATCATGATATGTTCGATCCCAGGCGGCGGCACATATCCTTTCCGGCATTTGTCTCTCAACAATAGCTGGATAATCGTAAACATAAGCAGTTAGAAGCTAGGAAAGGGTTAGTTGAAGTACTGGTGTGAGAAAGCCATTGTGAGGTGCTTCAGCCGCCGCGATATGACTGATATACTCTTAGAAGCGGCGTTAAACTCCATTCAATCAATCAATGATTGCGTGCTCACAAAATATTTTATTTTATTTAACTCGTTATCTATAATACTTTCTCGTGTTTATCTGTTTAAGAGACGAAGAGAATATTGTTTTTGATTCATACATAAGTTTTATTAGGTATTTCGGTTCATACCGCCATGAAAACAAACATTATTGTCTTTATTTCATATAACTTAATAGAATCGAGCGAAAAAAGCAAATATTTTACAAAAGTTGATATTTTTGTATGGGACTATTGTGTGCGGAAGTATACAACATTGATTCGTACTCAAAATTTTGTTCACGGAGCTACGAATATTTTTTTTCCACCAATCAGAATGCCCTTTTTTTAATAGACGAAACTAAGAATTAAATTATTTAAAACTGGCTCTTTAAATATGTTAGGTATTTCCTGACCACTCATTCAATATCGTTTAGTTATATTTGAAAAGCAAGGAAAAATGATAAAGAAAACTATAATATGCATGATCTTGTCATTTGTTATCAAGTCTTCATTATCAAGAAAACGACAAGAAACTTACTGGGACATTTAAGATGACCGCAGGGTTTTGACTCTGAACTAGCACCAGTACAAGATTTACTTAGACAGTTTCTAGTTCGTTGGTTATGATCTAATCGACCACATGTAATCGGACATGCTGACCACGACGTCCAACTTCCCCATACTCCAACGTCTGAAATACAGATTCACTTGCTTATATGCAGTAGTATAGACCACTTTTTGAGATCAAACAATAATTACGTAATATTTGATAGACTGGATGATCTAATTTTGGAAGAAGTTCTGATTTAACAAACACGACAATGAAAGTATTAGATTTATCTTTACTAGTACAAGTACATTTTTCTAGTACAAGTGCAGAGCTTACACAGGCAGATTCTAGTTCGTATAGAAGTAATGAGGTAAGATAATAGATATATAGAAATACCCAAACTTCCTACGTCTGAATCAAAACAATGAAATCATTAAATCTTCTTGGTTTAATTTCTTCATTTGAGAGATAAAGCTTTTTTTATCTAGGGTTCGTATGATTTTCATACGAATAAGCAATAAAGTCATTTTCAAACTGAATATTTTAAAAGATATCGGTGGTCAAAATTCACTTTTCAAATGAATGATTCGGTCAATCGTCGTTACAGTAACGACATCGACCAGTCAATTTATAATTCCGTTTCATTTCATAAGAATTGTAAAGTTAAACAGAAATATTTAAACATATATAAAGTAGTCACGGTTTCTTACAAGATTTTTGCACTATAATGTATCCAGACAACTGCATACGGTTTAATTTCGTTTAACTTTGAAAGCACTTACCTTACATACACACATACACAGTTTTGTATAATGATAATTCATTATAAATTTGAAAAAAAAAAAACTTCATGCGTAAACTTTAATTTAAGTTTAAACTATAATTTAAAAAACGTGGCTATAAATGACAAATAGCCAACATATAGAATGTAAATAATCTTGATTTATTAACTAAAATGTCGCTAAAGCGTAGTCGGTAGCGCATCAGACTCCCAATCTTCAACCGTGGAATGTCATGGGTTCGATCCCCGGTGGCGGCACATATCCTTTCCGACATTTGTCTCTCACAAATCAAACGCCATTCAATCAATCAATCAATTGATTGATTATTATATCAGAGGTTTGTATCAAAGGTTGAGCCCTAGGTTTGGGTTTCGGCTGTCTTATATACATTTTTCACTAGGTTCAAGAGAGGAAATCGAGGGGAGAAATTATATTAGATGATAAATATTGTAGGTCACCTTACCAGGGCAATTATTTCCGCTATCACATAACTTTGTTTGCTTCGAAGATCCTTCGCAGTGATGCCCATTTGGAGTAGGTGGCGGGTTTGAGCACGTACGTGATCGCCGACATAATCCAAGGTCACAGGTTGCTGAACAAGAGGACCAGCTTCCCCAATCGGACCAGGCACCATTAATAATTACTAAAATTACATTATATAAAAGGTGGCTCGTGAACCTAATCAAACTATGAACAATTTATAACATAGTTTACGCATATTTTAAAGTATAAAAAGGAGAATCGCATTTTTCAGAGATAGATTAATTTGTCTTTGATTCTTTTAATACAATAAGTTTTGTTTGCACGGCAAGTTCATTTATTCATGAAATGAAAGATAAATCGAGCTTCCACGTAAAAATGAATTTTCTATTTCTTTTATGAAAATATAAAAATAGGAGCAAATCTATAAAGGTGTATCATTTTTACGTTATTTAAATAGCAACATGATTACTTCAAACGTATCTTTCGTCTCACTGAGATGACGTACGAAAGCAGGGATAAATCAAAGTGGACAGTGGACACATTTTGATGTCTTCTTTTTTGAAAGTACACCGTATTCGTTTTATCGGAAAAGTAAAAAAATAGTAATATCGGGACATATACGCCCGCTTGGACTCGCTCGCATGATGCTGGCTTGAGGTCAAGACGAACTGAAGAATGACTGGGTTCAAGTCCTTTTCACGGACGAGCGTAGGTTGTGTGAATTTACCGATAGACGAGCTACGGTGCGGGAAACGCCAAAACAAGCATTTTGCTCTAGTTTGTGTGGCAAAACATTATTTGTTGAACGGGGGTTCATTCATGGTTTATGCGGGAAAACGGACCTCGCTTCATTGGAAACGACAGTGTTGACGGCTACGTATTAGGTACGTTGACAAGTTCTTTGACATTTACGCCCAAAGGCAAGTGCTGTTCGTGAATATTTCATTTTTGATGGATGACTATGCACATGCACATAGAGCCCTAATCGCCGATCAATATCTCAAACTAATCTCACTCGTCCATATGGAATGGTGACCTATATCCCCGGGCCTAAATCAAATAAAGCATGATTGGTATATGTAAGAGGCAACTTTTTCATCACGCCCCGTGCAGCCAAATTCCCTACAGGAGCTCAGACTAGCTCTTCCTAACGAATGAGTCAATTTCCACAATATGAGATCAAGAGGCTTATTATCAGTATGCGGAGACGTTGTCAAGCAGTAAATTAAGGACGGGGACATCACATACGCTTTTAATGCATAAAACTTCATCTTTTTGAAATACTCAATTTCTTTAGTTTCATGACAGCACCGAAAATTTTATTTTTTACCATAACGCCTTTCGTGTAACCCTCACCCTAAAAATAAAAACGGAACATTTGATCCATAAAAAAATCTCAAAACCTAAAATTCTAGGAACCTCAAACATACTTATAAAATCGTAAAAATACTAAAGAAACATTTAACTAGAAAAAATGGTCCTTTGCGAATTCTGTGTAGTATATAGTATGTAGTAATTTCCATTTAAATTTACGTGCACGAACGCAAAAATATATCATAATTGTTGAAGATCGTGTACCTGAGGGTAGTTCGCAGTCTGAATTGCAGAAGTCTTCACTGCAACATTTAGGACAGAAACTGGTCCGACTTTCATCTCTCTTTCCTATTAAAATATCAATAGGGTCACTGCTTGATGTGTTGCAATACTGAAAAACAAAACAAAAATAACTTTTATACCATAACAATTAATCGTAGACATGGCATGTATTAAAGCGTATTTACACTATTGATGGTCAAACACATAAATCCACTGTATGATTATAGTGAGACGTTTAAAAACGGATTAATTGCAAATTCGGCTAGTTCTAGTCTCAATCTATAAAGATAAACTTGACCGATTTAGGGTTGAATATCTATTTGTTTAAACGGATTATCTTTGTCTACCAGCTCGACATGTTTAAATAGAAAAAGGTTGAAGAAACATGAATTCGCAAGTTGTACTGTTACTAACAATTCACCGATAGAGAACCTAAAAATGTTTCTCTGCAGAAATATATCTGTATACCTTCTACATTACGTACACATAGTAATAAAACAATAAGGCCCTCAAGATAAAAATGATTTTGTTGACTAAAAATGTATAGAATAAAACAAATACTTATTATATAAGTCACCTTCGATGATAATGGATTCACACATCTACTGTTATATAAGGTCAGGCCATTTCGCTCCTCTGTGCTTATCTCACAAGTCTGTCAGAACAAGACAAATCTAATGCATTTGGAATCATTATACTTTAACTGACTAAATCAATATAGATGAGCAACTATATTCAATTTGAATAACTCTATTCTATTCCCACTCTCTTCTATTCGCTCCTCTGTGCTTATCTCACAAACCTGTCAGAACAAGACACATCTAATGCAATTAGAGAACCATTAGATATTATGACTATATTCAATTTGAAGAACTCTATTCTATTCACACTCTTTTCTATTCACACTCATTTTAATCACCATATTAAGAATGTAGAGTGTAATTATTTACAGATAAATGTTTCAAACATAAAAAGACTGACATACCTGCATGAATTAAATTTCTTAGCTAAATATCAAGAAAACAATTCACTTCGCAGGTAAAAAAATCATCTGCGGCTTTCGTCAGTCTTAGTTAATGTCTAGTAAAACAAATGAAGACAGCATTTTGATAATCCGGTCTATTAGAGGAATTATTTATTGATGATCCACCGAGAATGCAAAATGTAAATACCTCGGATTGGTCGCACTGCGTTATTCGTCTGCAGCCTTTCTTTTCTTGTCTCTTACAGTCGAAACAGAAGATTCCTCTTTGTTCTCTTGCTGGAACTAGAAACCGTATTTCCTAGTTTTGTTCGCTGGAACAGATCTTGAATTTTCTAGGTAAATTCATTAATGTTAGAAACATTGTGATATTCCCACTCAAAAATTCACGCCCAATCCAACTCAAAAAATCACGATCAGTGCCACTCAATCACATTCGAAGCTGCTCATTCACATTATCATTCATATTATTAAATTTTATTGATTAACGTCAAGTCAAAAACTTCCATTAATCTACTTTTCGAACTCAAGGTGAATGCGAAACTTAAACTTAGTACTTCCTAATGTCCACTTTTCTATTAAAACACGGGGTCGACATCGAACAACTATCGACGAACAATGCAGTAAAATATTTTTTTCCTAATTTTTGAGTATATTTGGTGGTAAAATTAAAGTTAGTACTTCCTAATGTCCACTTTTCTATTAAAACATTGGGTCGACATTTAAAAAATTATCGACGAACAAGGCAGGTCAAATATACCTTTTCTAATTCTTGAGTATATTTGGTAGTAAAGTTAAAGTTAGTTCTTCCTAATGTCCACTTTTCTAGTAAAATACGAGATCGACATCGAACCATTTTCGACGAACAAGTCAGGTCAAATATATTTTTTCTAATTTTTGAGTATATTTGGTAGTAATGTGGAAGTTAGAACGCCTAATCTCTATTTTTCCAGTTCTTCATCAATTAAATAATAATAATTATAATAAAAGGTGGAAACAGGATTCCATTCTAATCTCTTCAATAATTGTGCAAAAATTTTACCAGTTTGTTTGCATCCTTCTTTATTGCAGTAATCCGTACTGTTACAACACTCTGAACAGAATAGAATATCTGAAGTTACGTCAGAAGCTACGTCATCTGTAACGTCTCGAAAGTCTGCTGTTACGTGAAGTTCTCTTTTAGTGATTGAACAACGCTGAAAAATGGCAATAGTGGAAAAAATCGAAATGGTGTTCAAAACAAACCTAAAAGCAATTAAATGTCACAGACTTTTCTTGCATTTCACCCCAACCGTAATTATATGATTGCATGACTGAAAATTGGTTGAAAGCATATATCAGGTATCCCGAGTTCTGTACCTTTTCAATCTTATTTCGCTGACAATCGAAAATCGACTCATAAATATCAAAACTATTTATTAAACCGGAAGTAAATGATGACCACCAACATAAGAATGTGTCAACCATTTTTTCTCGGATTGGCAATTTAAAGTTCGCCAACGTACGCTTTCTTTTCCATGCTTCTGACCATATGTTTTGCCCTCACAACAATAATTGATAGTCTTTCATTGGAGAAACCAGTGGATGTAGATGATATCAATGTCGATCTCCCATGTTGGAGTTCACCGGGTGTGACCAGTGAAACGTCAATTTAAAAACTAACCTGTGTTGATCGACATCCCGATTTATATAAGACATTTCCTGATGAGGTTATGTATTCATCCACAAAACATTGCTGAAATAAATATAAGACGTTTCCTGATGAGGTTATGCATTCATCCACAAAACATTGCTGAAATAAATATAAGACGTTTCCTGATGAGGTTATGTATCCATCCACAAAACATTGCTGAAATAAATATAAGACTTTTCCTGATGAGGTTATGTATTCATCCACAAAACATTGCTGAAATAAATATAAGACTTTTCCTGACAATGTTATGTTGACATCCACAAAACATTGCTGAAATAAATATAAGACATTTCCTGATGAGCTTATGTATTCATCCACAAAACATTGCTGAAATAAATATAAGACTTTTCCTGGTGAGGTTATGTATTCATCCACAAAACATTGCTGAAATAAATATAAGACTTTTCCTGACAATGTTATGTTGACATCCACAAAACATTGCTGATATATATATAGGACATTTCCTGATGAGGTTATGTATTCATCCACAAAACATTGCTGGTATAAATATATAACTTTTCCAGACAATGTTATTTAGACATCAACAAAGTCAGCAGAAATAAACATGACAATTTTTAGAGTTGATAGTTCGTGTACATGTGCTCTTCCGATCAAAATATTAAATCATAATCTGATTAATAGAGAACCAATAGTTAGATTGCTCAACAAAGATAGTACGTCACATTGGGAAGAATACTCGATAACTCTTAATAAATTTGAGGCTTTAGACAACGGGTACTATGCGTTGTTTACTCTTGGATGTTAGTAGATAATTCAGTTCTTTATTTATTTGACAAGAAGACAATACAACATTCTTCATTTAAGTCTCCACAGTCTAGATGATCTAACACTAAACTTGTGTTTCTTCTACTGATATTTTCTGTATTGGTTGGAAATCAAAGTCAAATCATAGTTCAAATATACCAGGTTTTTCGAAAATATTCAATCAGTATGATCTTAAAAGTAACGAGAATTATAAAATTATAAAATAGTTATATAGATAATTATAATAAAATACATGTAAATTATTGATAAAAAAAGCTGTCAGAGGCAAGCAGCGCTCGACTATTTTGAGTGCTGGATAGAAACAGCAATTTAATGTCAACATAAGGCATAATACCTAAGTGGTAATAGGGACAAAAATCTTTCAGTTAGAATTTTAAGTCAAACAAGAAGTTATAATTCCGAAAAGGGTTAAAACTCCACATCAATAAATGTAATTATAATGAATATTTGCCCAGAAGATGATATGATGGTCACAAAAGCACGTGCAAAGTTTAACAATAATAACATTAGTAGAAAGAAAGTTATGAAAGATATATGACAGTTGCACGTAAGGTTTAACAAAGAATTTCCAAGTCCGAAAAAGGGTTTAAATTCCACTAAAATGGATGTCAGAGTATTGGATCTGTGTCTAGATGCTGATTTTATTGCCACAAAAACATGTGCAAAGTTTCAGAGCAACAGCATCTGAGAAATGACACCAAAATCATTACGCTGGCGTAGATGCCGGGGTGACCGGAATAGTCCCCCTATCTCTTAGAATAGTCGAGCTAAAAATAATCATAACAATAGTGCTTACCTGACCTGGTGTACATTTAGTCACTGTATCACAGAGATAAGGTTTAAACAAGTCTTCGCATTCGAAACAATTCAACGCCTTCACAACTGAAAAGGAAAGTTAATGACGGCTTGGACAAAAATCACTGCATACCCAAGTTCTCAGTTGGAGAGTAGACCTTTGTAGCTGCAGTTTAAATTACATAAGCTTTTGTTAATGAGATATGACCGTGTACGAACGAATCCGTTTTGCGCAAAAGTGTCGGGTATAGAATATTGAAGTTACGGACTGAATTAATGATTCCATTGTACAATTGAATTTTTCATTCATAGTTCCCAATTGGCCAATCGCGGCTGTCAATCAAGGAATCAACCGACCCATCAATTAATTTATTCTGCCCGGATCTGAGACTTCAACTCCGAAATTAGCCGCTATTTCTGTTAGCATTTTTTGTTGGTTTGGTGACTTAAACGTCGCAACTACAGCTTATTTAAGTTAGGTCACCGACTAACCATTTTTTCTTTTTTTGTAACTTGCTACTGACCATAAATTTTGCAAAATAACGCCATTAAAATTCGAATCGGAACTTCCTGTTTTGAGTTAAAGGGCGGGGCCCAGCGAGTCAGTAGTCGGGGCCAGCGATTTGTCAATTGACAGAGAGATTGTCACGCCAACTGATCTCAGATAAGGCTGTTTGTATGAGAATAAGCGGTAGTCGCTAAACCAACAAAAACTCTTGACATAAATGTCGGAGTGCTTTATTTACTTCCTGTGTATCTGATTGACTTCATTGGTCAAATGATTTTTGATTGACAACGGCGGTCCGTCAATGAAAAAGAATAATCGGGTCTCAAAAAATCTAAAATTATCCTATTTTGTTCTCTCAGAAATTTCCCGCATTGAGTTTTTTTTTTGTTTTGTTTTTTTCGCTCCTTGAAATTTCTAAGGGCCAAAACAAGGTTTTATTCTTCAATTTTTCAATGGTGTATCTATTCTACGAGTTAATTGTTTTACAGAAAAGGATCGGTTTGCATTTTATACTGAAAATCTATACTCATGATTATGTTGTTCTGTTGTTGTTGTTGTTGTTATGACCCTTTCATAATCAGTGGTGACCCCTAGAAGTTCATGGTCAAGGAGTAGATGGCTGCTGAATTTAAAATGCTAGCACGAGTCCTGGTGATGCATGTTTAAAAGATATTTTAAATTTCGGAAAAATGGCGCAGAAACCTTGTAATGATAAAATATTAGCCCAGTCAAATACCAATTCTCTGCCAGTATCGAACGGTTTGTTTAAATGGGGTTTAACGCCATTTTAATAGTATTTAAGCCATATCGCGGCGGCTTGAGCACCTTACCATAGCTTCCTAGTGTTTCTTCCAACAGTACTACCACTACAAACTTTCCGAATCTGCAGCTGCTAATCCCACATAGGTTTACGATCATCCACCCACAAGTGGGAGACAGATGTCGTAAAGGATATTTGCTGCGACCGAGAATCGACCCCTGGATCTTATGATTGAGAGTACGACACGCTACCACTGCGCAGCGCTGTGCTCTTAATAAGCTACTATGATTATACGATGTATTGAGAGTACGACACGCTACCACTGCGCAGCGCTATGCTCTTAATAAGCTACTATGATTATACGATGTATTGAGAGTACGACACGCTACCACTGCGCAGCGCTATGCTCTTAATAAGCTACTATGATTATACGATGTATTCATCGTGGGAAAACATATCCTTTATTCAGGAAAACCTTGAAGATTTGAAAAAAAAAAAAATAATAAATAAAGAAAGAAAAACGTTTTTCCCCCTTTTCCCCTATTATTTGAAATAATCTATCTTTATGATTCATAAACGATCTTAAAAATTTTAACTCTTTCCTGTACAAACCCGGGATCTTACGTTGCTGTGATTTTATACGTGAGATAAGATTGTGGAAAAGAAGAAATTGCTTGTAACAAGCAATTTCTCTTCAATTTCTCTTGGTTTCATTTCAAATTGCATCCCATTCTTATTGTCGTCTGCAACTTCTATCAATTTGGACCAAAAGAACGTGAAAGGGTTAATCACTACCAAGGTTACACAAGTCTTTGTAAATTAAACTCATTACCAGACGACTCGTGCAATATCAAAAAAGTTGCAGATGACAAATTTTAGGAATTTTCAAAGTTTGTAACTTAGCCAACAAAACACATTGTATAATGAAGAAAATGCTTTTTAGAGGCCATTTCATCATTTTTCACAAAAATTCCCAAAGCCATTTTAATGACAGGTGAGGCAATTAATAGACAAATTAATGACATCATCAACACATTCGAATTTTCCAATTTCACAAAGTTACGTCATTTAGGGATAAAAGATACTTACTAATTTCATTTATCGAACATACACTAAGAAAAATAAAAATCCAAGAAACAAGATTCGTTTGCATTGTTTTGTTAGTTCGTTTGTTCTTTAGTTCAAAATGAATACACACTTTCTATTCTAAATTCCCCTTGATTGATTCAACCACTACAAAATGAGAGCCAGTTCGATGTGTGTGTATGGTAACTTGATAACAATTTAAGATTTTTTTCTGTTTTAAAATAAAAAGTAAAAAAATGAAATTTTGAAATAAGTGCAGTTACACTGTTTATAGATTTACGAATGGTAAAAAACTATGATAGAAACCAATCTTGAAATTCCGCGATTCTTATCTCACGTGAAATAACACGAGATAACGTGACGTTCACGTGTATATAAATTGCCAATTTGGTGACCTCCTGTTTTCGGTCTACAGTTAAATAATAAAGTGATCGAAACATAGTGACACGATGGATGCGATTTTTATAAACACAAACTACGAATGAACTACGCCGTTTTGGTTAACTTTTTATAATCATACCTCAAAACAAATAAACAAACAAACAAACAAACGAAAAACTCCGACAACAACAAAACCCACATACATGCTTGAAAAGAAATATGCTCCGGCAGGGGTAAATCAGTGATTGTAATTTCAAATTTTCTAATGTTGTTTAATAATAACGTTACTAGATTCATAAAGTCATTCAAACACCGAAAGTTTTCGACTCTTATAATCCTGTACTAATCTTGTAGATTGACCAGTGACGATATTATTCGAACTACCCAGAAGGTCCCTTTTCCCGTGACATATAGAATTATTTAAAAAAAAAAACTGGATGTTGAATCAGTCTAATATCTGATAGCTAACCATCACCATATATCGTGACGATATATCGTAATTATTATGAATTATGCATTTTTATTTTCTGTTATAAGTGACAGCTTGCCATCATTCTCTATAGGCTACTTTATAGTGTTGTTTTTTTACACTTAGTTACGGTCAAGCTTGATGTTTAATCAGTCTAGTATCTGATAGCTAAGCAGTACCTCCCGTCGTGACGATATTTCTTAATTATTCCAATCGGATCGCTGGCCCCGCCCACTAACTTCAGTGGCCACACCTACTGACTCTGACAGAAATTTCGAGTGACATTTTAAACAACGTTCTTTTGTAAAATCTATGGTCAGTAAAACGTAACAAAAAGAAAAATAATTACTTGGCGATCTAAACGTCGTAACTACAGCTTATTGAAATCTGTAGTGACGCCATTTAATTCGCCAAATTTACAAAAATCTTCTAATAAATGTCAAAAATCAAAGTTCACTTCCAGTTTAAATGAATGATTTAATTGGTCGATTGATTCTATGATTGAAGATAGCGCTCCGTCATTTAACGAAGTCATTGAAAACGAAAACTTATTAATACCGATCATGCATTTTGCGGACCCATCGCAATGACGGACCGAGAGGATCTCTCTAATTTGAGAGAATCAGTTCGAAATCCGACCGAACCAGCCTTGTACCGTCCATGGCGAAGGAGAATTTGGGCAGGTGAACTTCGCTGTTACATTTATGATAATGAAAGCTTAAAAGGACGGTAATTTGCCGATCATAGATGTTAATTTGAAAAACAATCAATCAATCAAATAATTCATTTAGATCGGAAGTGACCTTGGAATTACGGCGTTTGTCGATATTTACATAAAACATGTTTATTGGTTTTGCTACTTTAAAGTCGTAACAATATCTTATCCAAGCTGTAGTTACAACCTATAGGTTGCCGACCAACAATTTTACGTTTTTAAACCATACTAACTGGCAAAATTGGTCGATTGATTCTATGATTGAAGATAGCGATTCCGTCAAACACTTTACGTTTTTCAACCAAACTTACTGGCAAAATAAATATGCAACATAACGACGCTCGGTGGGCGTGGTCAGCGGAGTCGGTGGGAGGGGCCGGCGGGAAATTCTAAAAAAAATCTCACATAGCACAGTAACGATTTCGAAGACGAAGGGAGACAACTGTATATAATTGTTCAGTGTTGTTAAACGAGCTATCTCCACTGGACTGACGATTTGTCTCATTTCCTGTAAGCATCTATATAGATAGTCAGTCGATATCAAATTAAAGCGCAGCACAAAGATTTGTCTCATTTCCTGTAAGCATCTATATAGATAGTTAGTCAATATCAAGTTAAAGCGCAGCACAAAGATTTGTCTAATCATTGAAATGAGAAAACAGTGTACCTCCTGTAAAATTAAGTTAAAGGAAATGATTTCAAAATAAAATAAGTATATGCCCTAGAAAAAATGGCACCAATTTTTGACAGAAATGATATGATCAATAAAACCAGATTCGTTTTTTTTCTACAAAACGACTTTTCTAGTTTAAAAATTGACGGAACGAGACTGTCATTAAATCAATCAAATCATTCATTTAGACCGGGGGCGATATTTGAACTACGTCTCTGGCAGACATTCATGATAATAATTTTTGTTTGTTTGCGGACTTAAGCGTCGTAAGTACAGCTTGTTTAATCTGTGTTTAAGGCGTTCAGGTCTCCAAACAGTCAGTGGGTGTGGTCGGCTATCAATTAATTGATCAATCGCGGCTGTAAATCAATGAATTAACCGACCAATCAAATCATTTTCAGCCCGGACCTGAGGTTTTAACTCCAACATCGGCCGCTATTTTTGTTAAACCTTTTTGTTGCTTTGGCGACTTAACCGTCGTAACTACAGCATATTGAAATGAAATGAAAAGCATCAACCAATGACTTGAAAAGGGATATATGTTATAATACATATGGTCGAATGACCACCAAAGTAATCATTACCACAACAATAACTGACTGAAATAACGACACAATGGTAGTCAATCGCAGTTTATGCTTCACGATGCAAGACTGGTTTACAATAACACAACAAAAACTGTCTGAATTAACGACACAATGGCAGTCAATCACAGTTTATGTTTCACGATGCAAGACAGGTTTACAATAACACAACAACAACTGTCTGAATTAACGACACAATGGCAGTCAATCGCAGTTTATGCTTCACGATGCAAGACTGGTTTACAATAACACAACAATACCTGGCTGAATTAACAACACAATGGTAGTCAATCGCAGTTTATGCTTCACGAGGCAAGACTTGTTTACATTAACACAACAATAACTGGCTGAAGTAACGACACAATGGTAGTCGATCGCAGTTTATGCTTCACGATGCAAGACTGGATTACAATAACACAACAAAAACTGACTGAATTAACGACACAGTGGTAGTTAATCGCAGATTATGCTTCACGATGTAAGACTGGTTTACAATAACACAACAAAAACTGACTGAATTAACGACTCAGTGGTAGTCAATCACAGTTTATGCTTCACGGTGCAAGACTGGTTTACAATAACACAACAAAAACTGGCTGAATTAACGACACAATGGTAGTCAATCACAGTTTATGCTTCACGATGCAAGACTGGTTTACAATATAACAACAAAAACTGGCTGAATTAACGACACAATGGTAGTCAATCGCAGTTTATGCTTCACGATGCAAGACTGGTTTACAATAACACAACAAAAACTGTCTGAATTAACGACACAATGGTAGTCAATCGCAGTTTATGCTTTGCGAGGAAAGACGGGTTTACAATAACACAACAATAACTGACTGAAAAAACGACACATTGGTAGTCAATCACAGTTTATGCTTCACGATGCAAGACTGGTTTACAATAACACAACAAAAACTGGCTAAATTAACGACACATTGGTAGTCAATCACAGTTTATGCTTCACGATGCAAGACTGGTTTACAATAACACAACAAAAACTGGCTGAATTAACGACACAATGGTAGTCAATCGCAGTTTATGCTTCACGATGCAAGACTGGTTTACATTAACACAACCAATCTTTGTGCAGGAGACAAATTCGGAAGGATATTCTCCGCGGCCGAAGATCGAACCTGGGACCCCGTGGTTAGGAATTCTGTGCAATGGCCGCGGTCTCGAGTAGACTGAAGTTGACCAAGACGTTTTTACTACAGCTCAAACCTCGTAACCACAGCATATTAAAGCTGTATTTACATCATTTTTGGTCGCCAACAGACGGAAAGTCAATTTAATTCGACGAGGATAGATACTTCTTCTACTTCCGAAATGTTGCCTATTCCCCTGACGAGACACAATTATAGAATCTCTGCACACTGTAATAATATCTAGAATTAAGGCCTTTTAATGGCAAAACTTCCTTGTCGTAGACGTAATCATGAACGTGTCCATTCAATTTCAAGGTTTGCAATATTATCTGTGCAACGATATCATTTTGTTCGAAAAGAAAGGATAAAGCTTTATATGGAAAGAGACAAAAGATTTCGCACTAAAACTTGGCATGAACACATGAAAAAACGGTACATATGAAAAACGGTACATATGTAAAACGGTACATATGGTAAACGGTCGTAAATTAAATGTGACTTATGGTGCAAAAAGACATTGTAAAACACTAAAAGACTCGACCTTAGTCAACCATCAGACATTGTAAAGCACTAAAAGACTCGACTTTAGTCAACCATCAGACTGCTCTGGTAAAGTTCGAGACTTGACAGATCATTGACCACGCCCACTGGAATCCGACAGGAAGCTTCACTTCGATATTTAACGGCGTTACTTTGCAAAATCTATGGCCAGTAACTTGTAACAAGGAGGTTGACTTGTTAATTGGTAACCTAAACGTCGAAACTATAGTCTGAATAAGCTATAGTTACGACGTTAATGTTGCCAACCTGCCAAACTAACATGCTTGACATAAATGTACGCCAATGTCGGAGTTCAAAGTTCACTTCCGTTCTAAGTGAATGATTTGATTTGTCGATTGATTCTTTAATTGAGAGCGGAGATCCGCCAATTTCGCCCGTGACAGATTTTCTGAAACTAAAATGGCCATTCAAACTCAATCAATGTTATTCTGAAAACAACCTCTGTTTTTTTCTGCTGTATCCGATCTCTTTTTTCAAATATTTGTTCCCTTGTGATCTTTTTTTTTTCTACTGACTGTTATCAAATGTTGCCTCCCCCAAATTACAACGCACGAGTGGTTCCACAAAACAAGAAATTGATATCAAATTGTTTACCCCAGGATCTTATTAGATAATCTAGTTCTTTAGTTATATGACAAAAAGGCAATACAACATTCTTCTTTTATGTCTCCACGGTCAAGATGATCTAACAGTAAACTCTTCTTCTTATATTTTCTGTATTGGTGAGAAATCAAAGTCAAATCATAACAGCGGAATATAGTTCAAATAGACCAGGTTAGGCAACACATGGTGCTTGTCTCATCTGTTAATAATAATGCATCACATAATCAATATAGCCATACGTGATCACTGATGCAAATCCCAGCAACCCTAATGAAAGCGAATTGATTGGATATAAGTCAGTCTGAACAAGGTCTGAGAAGGGTCAATAGTTTCCCAGTTCCAGGAATGTCCATACTATAGATCAAATATAAATGATTATCCAGTGTGATCATAATTGAACAAACTTTATAACTCAAAATATTTGTCATTAGGTCATCTCAGTGTCAACCCTTTCCTGTACAATCTTTACTATACTTGAGAAAACTTTGTGGAAAAGGAAGAAAATGCTTCTTACAAGCAACATCTTCTTTTCCAACAATGTTTTCTATCAAATGAAATTGTTACTTTTTTAATTGTACTTCCTTTATAATGCTGTCTGTGACACCTATGAATTTGGATGAATGACAATTCTTGCAAAACAGTAATGGGTTAAAAAAGGGGGTGAAGATGATATTGACTTTTGCTTGTTGTGGAGACTGCGTGTACTTTTTGAAGAAAATGTAATCTAGCATTGATGAATAAACATTTCGACTGCCAAGAATTTACATTAGATTTTGTTTTAACCGATTACCTCACAATTCTGCTTTTTAATTCCTATCAATAAAATGGTCCAGGTCAAACAATGTGAAAAATAAAGAATTTGTTTGTAACAGAAATTTCTGCATTCTCAATTTTGATTTCTTTCCCCATAAACAGGAAAATTGTCTGTGATTCCTTTTAATTTTGACCAATTTAGAGTCTTGTTGTCTGGTTATGGATAAAATAATAAATGCTTTGTCACCTTTCTTAGTAAAACTTGTTAGGTTACATGCAAACATTTTTATATGGGTATCGAGTGAAAGCTACCCCATCCCCCTAAGAACTATGTGAGACAACCTTGTAAATGGGATCATACCCATCAGAGGTCAATTAAATATAGTATTTATTGAGTCCTTGTTAAGAATATATATAAAGGTAGAATTACCATTCTAAATTTACAAAATCTTCTGAGAGTGATTAGTTTAACCCTGATCACTTTGTAAAGCTCAAGCAACTTGAGCAATTTTGATAATGATACTTTAATTTTTATGGGATTTTTGATTTGTAGATAACATTGAAGAAGATTGTATCTGCTCAAGACTTTCTTGAAGGATTCAATGTATTGACTGATTAAAGAAAATATTATTCCTTATTCATTGACATTTTTTTCAAACTTTTAATGCTCCGTGTGAATGAATAAAAGGTATTTATTTTGTGAAAAGGAGAAATAGTTTGTGCTCAACACATATTTTTGCCTTTATGACAACAAGTGCTTGATTTTTCTTCACTTTTACATGGCTTCTGCAAGTTTATGGGCCTGCACATATACGTAGGCGGATCTTTGTCTTTACCTTCAAAAAGGAATATTCAAAGTTCAGCATGACAAGGGTTAAGACATAAGTAATCATTGTGGGTAAGGAATATGGCGAATTCTATTCATTTCCGTCAAAGGTTTATCACATCTTTTGTAACCATCAGGTAAACTGGTTTGTAACAACGACTCTCTTTTACACCTTTGTCAATATCACTCATGTCTTAATTCCCATTTAATGTGTCTATGTCTATCTGTTTGTCTCTCTCAGTCTCTATCATTCTATTTATTTTCCCTCTACCTACTGTTGTTGTTTTTTTCTGTTGCTCTGTGTTTTGTGTGTCTGCCTCCCTCTCCCTGTCTAGTTCTAAGTTTGTTATCATAGACCATTCATTTCAATAACACTAACAGGTTATCCAATTTCTTCCGGTTCAACATTGTTTTCTATCGAGAAATTGTCCTCGAATTTGAACCGGTTCAAAGTTTTGTCATTCTGTAATGCTTTAAAGAATTAGACAGGTAATATAAGACATATGATATTTTGTTCAAGTTCATATACATCTATACATGTATATGTAACCCTTCAGGAGAAAAGAGGCCCCAAGTCTTGTGTATTCCATATAACACAAATCTTTCAATATTGGGGATCTTTTTAAAAAGTTGGGGAATCCAAAATTCTCCTGCCTAGAATAGACAGGGGGATAGGGTGGGGGCTGCCATAAGTTAGGGAGCTTTCATTAGAAATACAACACCAACACCAAGGCAGCATTGTTTTGTATTAATCAATCACTTCTATATATTGACAATATAATATGGATCGTGTAATTGTTATCTATATTTTGGAAAATGTTGAAGAAAATGAAGAAAATGCTGATTACTGGTGTTTTCTCCTTTTTTCAACAACATTTTTCATTCTGTTTTAGATGATTGGTTCTGTCGCCTGCATAACATTTGATATCGGACACATCCAAAAGTTGTCGTTTTACATGATTTATTATAGCAATTTAATGCAGTACCTAATATTCGCACCTATACAGGTTTTCCTCTTTTCTCATGTCTTAACTCACAACAACCCATTTATCTGTTTTGTTATTTCGTTTCGAAAAAGATAGATTGCAATGGACTGTTATGAGTATTATTTGCTATACATAAAAAACAATACTTTAGGCAATCTTTAATGTCCGCCATATTGTATATTGTATATTCTGCTGTACATTTTATTTATCTCATGGGTCTATGAACTTCTGGTTTGAATAAAGATATGATATCTTCTAAAGATAAAAAAAAAGGCTTCTCTGTTCGCTGAAACTATTTCTCTAAATTTTTAGTACTGGGTCATATATACCCATTTGTTACTTAGAATCATGTTTGGGAGTTCGATACCCTCCCCAGACGTAATAGATAGCTGGCGCATAGAGGGAGAAAATTCAATGATCTAAAGTGTTTGGTTAATGGCGAGGTTGCAACTATTAAACATTATGAATTATGATCACCTATCATAAAATGATGTAATAATTAACCCACTACCAGATGACACAAGGTTAGATTAGTCCAAAGAAGTTGCCGACAATAACTTTCAGGTTATGATTATTGTTTTCTTTCTAGAGGGACTAGAAGCTTTGATCTACTTTTCAAAAATGACCATTTAGCACAATGATTGTTTTGAGGAAATTGTGTGGAATAATAAAGTATATGGTATTTAAAACTATCCCTGCTCAATTGTAGTTTGATGCACCTGATTTTCGTGTCAGTTCTCACATATCACAAAACAGTGCAATATTCTATCTTAGCCACATGCGGCCTATCCAACTTTGGAGTGAAACTGAGTTTGACCCACAACCAAAGGATTAAGAGCACAGCTGGTTACGGTAGTGTCTTTCGTTTGATCCGAGACCTCGGGTTTCGACGCATAGAAATAAAAACAAAATGCAATTTTGACGCTCGTAAATTTGTCACTGTGCGTCATTTAGACTCTCGAAAATTAGCATCCATGCGTCAAGGGTCATCATAACTGTGCCAAAATTATTGGAAAATGCTTAATTGATTAGGAAAATATACACCCTTATCAAGGATAACACCAAGCTTGATTGGTAATTAACACTCTTGAGTGATGGACATGCATCGGCGATTGAAATTGACAGGTACTTGACACCTGTTGAAATTAATGATGAAAACCATTTTCAGAGTTCTAATCCTACTGATATTTACTTATTTGCTATTTCTTTTATAAAAAGCTCAAAAAATATAAACTAGAAGTAAAATGAAACCAAAGTAATTGTTGCCCAAGAAATGTCATTGGTTTTCGTGCATAAAATCGGCACTTCTGTTCAAGAAAAATAGAAATAATTTGACCCTCTTAGTACTCAAACTGATGCAAACTAATAATATATGTACTAGATAGGCGACAACTGAAGGGTGTCACGGGAGAGAAATGAGAGAAGATTAATTGAATTCATTATTCATATTCGTATCAGAACGATAGCAGTTTGTAATTGTTGACATTCTAAATGCGAACTCGATCATGCCATACCAATTGAAACGGAATGGATTGAAACCCTAATTAAAACAAGTAATTTCTTTCCTTTTTCTACAAGTTATTTTCCTAATTATTATTAGAATTTCAATCACTTCGAGTTTACCAATGTAGGAGAGGATAGGGCAATTTGTATCCAAAAAGGAGGCTCAAAAGGTCCTGTGTCACTCCGATGGCTGAAATATGTCTACCAACAGAATGTAATTTGCAATACCAAATGAACATTTTGGAAGAGGGCAATTTCCTTATTCATTGCTACGCAAGAGCTTCAATCCCACAAGAGGGCTAATTTTCAAGTTAGAGCAACCATATGAAATTTTATGGCAGAGGACCATTAGGTGATGTCACATGCCAAATATTAAAGCTCTAAGCCTTTCGGTTTGGGATAAGAAGATTTTTCAAGACTTCCTCCTTATATCTTTTTAATATAAGTATGGCACAATTTAGGGCTAACTTTCAAGTAAGAGCAATGTTTTGAAGTATTTTGGCAGAGGATCATTAGGCCATGTCACCTTGGCTGTCATTTATGTGAAGCGTTATTGTTGATTTTGAAACTTAAACAACATAACTACAACTTAGGTCAGCAAACATCCATCCTGTCTATCTGTTTATAAGTAACTGACCATAACTTTGCAAAATAAGGCTGTTTTAAATCCAAGTGAAACTTTCTTTCCGAGCTCAGTCGGCCTGGTATGGTGTAATAAAGGGCTAATTTTCAAGTAAGAGCAATATTTTGAAGTATTTCGGTAGAGGACTTTTAGGCTATGTCATATGCAAAATATCAAAGCCCTAGGACAAGTTTAGGAACAGGAGATTTTTTAAGGCTTTCTTTCTTTATTTCCTTGTAAAACAGGGATGGCACAATATAGGGCTAATTTTCCAGTAAGAGCTAGATTTTGAAGTATTTGGATAGAGGGCCATTATGCCATGTTCCATGCTAAATATCAAAGCTCTAGGCCTTTTTGGATTGGAGTAGAAAATTTTTCAAGATTTCTTTGTTTATTTCTATGTATAATTGGGTATCACACTATATAGGCGGGGAAAAAGACTTACAATTTGAATCCAAGGGCCCAGACAACAATTATTTGATATTTAGCATTAGTTTTATGGGCATTTCCTCTAAACATTCACGGGACCAGCCCAAAAGTTAGCGGCCATGGGCAACTGGGCCCCTGTTAGTCTTTTTCCCTGATAAAAGAGCAATAATTTGAAGGTTTTTGGTAGAGGGCAATAGGGTAATGTCTAAGCCTTTCCGTTTGGGAGGAGATGTTTTTAAGATTTTCTCTCTATTACCATGGCAACCAGAGTTCTTCATGGAATATTATTATCATTTGAAGTAATCTGAAAGAGGGCCACCTAGGGAACAATCCTGTAAAGTTTGGTTGAGATCTGACCAGGAGTTTATGAGGAGAAGATTTGTTAAGAAAAAGTTAAATGACTAAGGGAAAAGGGCATTGACGGAGGCACAGACAAACACCAGACACTTTGCAATGACAATAGCTTGCTTTGCTCAGGCCAGTGGAGCTAAAAACTGTTCCAAAAGGCCAGTTAATTACAGTTCTTGTGCACTGCAATCTCCGTTGATCATAGCTTTTATACTTTTAGATATATGTTCCAGACAAAATCCAAGTACAAACAAGAGTGCCATAGTCACAATATACGCCGCCACTTTGCTGCTGTTTCACGAAAATAATTGTAGACTCTACTTATTTTGACAGAACCAATTTAAAAAATTTGCAAGTTTCATTTAAATCAAGACAAAAAGTTAGGAGGAGTTGCGTTCACAAGGCTGCAATTTCAACAAGCCCCAGATACTAAGTTTTAAGGGGGCATAATTCAGGGAAAATAATGACCCATAAAATCCTTGATCAATGTACATCTACAAATTATGGTGATCACATTGACCAAGTTTCACTTAAATCAATACAACTAAGGAGGAGTTGCAATTTCAATAAGTCTCAGAGACTAAGTTTTAAGGGGCCAAAACTGAGGCAAAAATCAATGAACCATAAAATCCTTACTTCATGCACATCTACCAATTAAGGTGATAACATTGATCAAGTTTCAAAAAGATCCAAGCAGAAACTTAGGAGGAGTTGCGTTCACAAGGCTGCAATATCAATAAGCCCCGGATACTAAGTTTTAAGGGGGCATAATTCAGGGAAAAATCAATGAACCATAAAACCCTTACTTCATGCACATCTACCAATTTTGGTTGTAACATCCACCAAGTTTCATTTAAATCAAGACAAAAAGTTAGGAGGAGTTGCATTCACAAGGCAGCCATTTCAATAAGCTCCAGAGACTAAGTTTTAAGGGGGCATAATTCAGGCAAAAATCAATGTACCATAAAATCCTTACTTCATGCACATCTAACAATTAAGATGATTACATTGACAAAGTTTAAAAAAAATACCAAACAGAAACTTAGGAGGAGTTAGGCTCACGAGAAAAGTGGGCGTACGGACGGACAGACGGACGGATGGACAGACGCTCAGACGGAGAAGATGAAGTCAATATACAACCGCCTCTGGCGGCGTATAAAAACGACAAAGGGGTATAATTAAAAAAATATGCAAAGTAAAGTTACTGTTCTTGTGCACCGCACTTCCCCTTAATGATATCTATCAACCCATAAAGTTTCATGATCATAGCTATTATTCTTTCAGAGATGTGCTCCGGACAAAATCCAAGTATGAATAAACAACAAAGGGGAATAACTCAAAATATAGGCAAGGTAGAATTATGGTTCTTGTGCACTGCACTTCCCCTTAATGACATCTACCAATAAATAAAGTTTCATGATCATAGCTATTATACTTTCAGTGATATGCTCCGGACAAAATCTAAATATGACAAGAACAAAGGGGAATAACTCAAAAATTAGGTAAGGTAGAGGTACAGTTCTTGTGCACTGCACTACCCCTTGATGATATCTATCGAATCATACGGTTTCATGATCATAGCTATTACACTTTCAGAGATATATTCCGGACAAAGTCCAAATATAAGAAAGCAACAACGGGGAATAACTGCAAATTGGACAAGGTAATCTTACGGTTCTTGTACACTGCACTTCCCCTTGATGACATATACCCATAAAGTTTCATGATACAAGCTTTAATACTTTAAGAGGTATGCTCTGGACAAAATCCAAGTATGAAAAACAACAAAGGGGAATAACTAAAAAAAATAGGCAAGGTAAAGTTAGGGTTCTTGTGCACTGCACTTCCCCTTGATGATAACTATCCACCAATAAAGTTTCATGATTATAGCTTTTATACTTTCAGCGTTATACTCCGGACAAAATCCAAGTATGAAAAACAACAAAGGAGAATAACTCAAAAAATAAGCTAGGTTTAGTTAGGGTTCTTGTGCACTGCATTCTTTAATCATGAGTGGAATATAACCATTTGTTTCAAGTCAATCAGACTTAAGGTGACAGAGTTATGCTCCGGACAAAGAAGTGGACGCCACCGGACGCCTGACGCCGGACACCATGGGTGATCCAATAATACGTTCAGTCCTTGACGGGTGTATAAAAAGATTAAAGTACACAAACATGCAGGTTGGCAGACACACTTGTGACCAAGATTAGCCTCAGCCCTGCATATGAATTGACTGAATAATTTTAAAGGAAAAAGAATACTTCCATTAACCCATTCTCCCACAATTTAGTTTTATATGCCATTCAAAAGAGTTCAAGAAAACAAAGTAGAAAATGTTTGTAAGGGGTTATTTCTTCATTTCTATAGTCGGAAATACAAAGATATTTGAAATTCTATCAATTTGACATTGTTGTCACATTAAATATTGGACCAAGTCTGAACTTATTGTCTGGTAGTTGGTTTAACCCATTCCCACAGTGGTACTTTTTGACACCCCTCGTCAAAAAGCTTTGGAAAATATTGTGCACACTAAAGAAATTACTTATGTGTAATTTCTTCATAGTCCAAGATGCTATCCTAGTTTTTAGTTTTCTACTATATTAGACAAATGTTTGTAAAATTTCATCAGCTTAAAAATGTTATCTGCAACTTCTTTGAATTTGGATTAGTTTAAAATTTTGTTATCTGTTCAAGGGTTATGGCTTCTAGGGAGCTTTTCTTTTGCACCATTATAAGTAAAACCTTTTCTTCTTTTTTGTCATGCTGTATAAATTACCTTACTGAATTGCTGTCAAATCAAAGGGTTGAAAGCACTGATGGAACTTGTTGTTCAAAATTCAATATTTTTTTTTTGAAATCAACTTCATAAGCAACTCTGGCAGGAAAAGTACAAGCAGGAGGTATAGACTAAGATCAGTCTGCACATAAGTGCAGTCTGATCTTAGTCTACACCTCCTGCCAAAACCGGAATATTCCGGGTTCAGCATGACAAGGGTTAAATTCTAGGGTCATTTTCAGTCACAATGTGAATGTTTAGATGAAATAATCCATTAAGTGAAGAAAAATGTTAGCCAAATTCATTAGGGGATCCACTGCTAAGGAGGAAACATGTATAAGGAGGAATACAAATACAAATAAATAAATGCCATAATTTTACCATGCGGCTACAGACCAACAGTGATAATATGTGTCTGCGGTCACATAATGCAGATGATACAGGTTTACAGTTGAAAAAGCAAGAACACAATACTAAGTGACTGAAGGATGTTAATTGGTTATAACTTATTATAACAGCAATTACCAACATTGTGATTTTAAAGGATTTTGTTTGTAAACAAGTGACAATTTATGCCCTATGAAGTAGACAATAAATTCAATCTTTATAAAGACTTTTATTATATGAAATCATTGTTGAAATAAATGGGTAAACATAAGCTGCCTGATGAGATATGAATAATAAGTTGTAATGACTTGCTTTCAGAAAATCTTGAAGTTAAAATAAAGTATTGGTACTTTCGCACTTCCTAAATTAACCTTTGCAGCAGCTTCATAATGCATCTAATAACTGGTAAACTAAATCACTAGAGAAAGCAAGATGTGCTTGTGAAACACTATGACCCAAAACAGAGTTTTTTTTTTAAATGAGACCTTGACAAGTGACTTTGATATGTCACATGACCTTGACCTTGGTTATCTGTGTATGTGTATCAATGAGATCTATCATCATGCCAAATATGAGTACTGAATCTTGAATAGGCTTTAAATTGTAAATATTAATTTTTTCAAAAAGCTATTTGCAGAAGTTTGACCTTTACAAATGACCTTGACCTTGTTGCATGACTTGAACCATGGAATCTGCAAATGCATATCAATTTATTGTATCACTCAGTGTAAAACTAGAAAATATGCGTTCTTGGTGCAAGATCATTGCAACCAGGACATTAATCAATCACTTTTATTCACAGTCTGTATCACCAAATGATTTATTTGTGAAACTTGTGAATATAAAATTTATTGCGATTATATTAGCTGCAATCACCTTCATTAATTTTCTATAGTTTATTTTCTTCAATAAGGTATCAGATTTTTTTTATAAATTCAAAATCATGTGGGACCACCAGACAATTTGTCCCTTTATGCACCAGCAATTTATAACGTCTGGGGAGGGAATCGAACCCCCATACATGATTTTGAATGAGAATATAAACTTTATTTGGTTCTGATTGCTTGAAAATTTAGAAACATCAGCTTAACCCATTTCCAGGCAGCTAAATTTTAGACTTGTCCAAATTGAAAGGAGTTTCAGATGAGAAATTAAAGTTCATGAAATTTAATATGAAAAAGGCAAAGCCTCAGAACGATCGCAGTTTCTATTTATCGACAGTTAAAACAACTTCCAAAATGTATATGAACTCCATCATGTCATATCATTTGGAATAGAAATTGTTGCTATCTTAAGTACAATAAGCAATTTCCCAATACACTGTATCAATTATTAAAATTTCAATCACTATAGAAGCACAGAGAAGAAGATTTTTAAAGTTTTCCTTCTTTATTTCTATGTAAAATCAGGGACCGCACAGAAAAGGGCTAATTTTAAGAATACGGTAATTCTTTGAAGTATTTTGGTAGGAGGTCAATAGATGATGATTTGTACCCAATATCAAAGCTCTAGGCCTAATGGCTTGGAAGGAGAAGATTTTTTTAAGTTTTTCACTCCATTGCCATGGCAACCAGATTTCTTCATGGATTCCAATTCTTTGAAGTATTTTGAAAGAGCATGACCTTAGGATCATTTATGCCAACTGAAATACTGTTGAAAGAGTCATTAAACCCAATTCAATCAATCAATTTAACAGTATTCTAGTTATATTGCAGCAGCTGGAATGCCTAAAAATGGATTCCTGGTATTCTTGCACCAGTACTACCACTACATCCTTTCCTAGCCTCCAATTGCTATCCCACTTAGGTTTATGATTATCCACCCATTGGTGAGAGACAAATCTCAGAAAGGACATGTGCCGCCGCTCAGGATGGAACGGTCATGATATCCAATATTTGAAGATTTGGAGTCTGATGCCCTACAGACTGGGCTATGACGGCAATCTGAGACTTCGTGATGATAAACATTCTGACCAAATATAAAGACATTATAATTTTGAGTTAAAAATGTGGCCTCTAGAGTGAGCATAAGGTTTTTTCCAAGATTTGACCTAATGACTGTATAATGCCATCGGACCAAAACTTGACCGGGAATTTATGGAGAAAAAAAATTCTGACAAAAAATCACCACATTTGACCCCAAAATTTGGCCTCTAGAGTGCACAGAAGATGTTGACGGACTAAACATGTCACATGCCTGACACGGCATGATCACAAAAGCTCACCTTGAGCATGTTATGCTCAGGTGAGCTAAACACTGTTCCATCTGCAAAAAGTCAAATGATGATATACATATTATGAAAATTGCATCCAAATCCAACATCATGTCAGAATTGAGTAGAATTGATTGTTTGATTGCATGAAGTTTAACACTAATTAATCCATTACCAAACGGCAAAATTCTAGACAAGTTCAAATTCAAAGGAGTTGCAGACAATAATTTGAAGCTGATAGAATTTTAGAATGATTAACTTTCTGGACATAAAACATTGTTTTAAAATGAAGAAATTGCTTGTTACAAGAATTTTTTTCATTTCACACAATGTTTTCTCAATTGTTTTTCTTGGGGGGTGTCAAAAAGCTTCACTGTGTGGTAATGGGTAAAATAATATTTCAGTTATATCACGGTCACTGGTCAATCAAACATGGATTTTTGTCATTTCTCACACCTGAACAACCATACAATTCAATCTGAGTCACCAAATGCTAGGGGCACTACTTATCATTCACCCATTGGTAAGAGATAAATGATTCATATCATGCTGACTTTTGTCATATGTCAGAAAGAAAATTTGCTGAAATGGGGTTCAAACTCCCAACCCAAACATTATGAGAATAGGGTGTTATCAATTGAGTTAACTGGATTCAGCAGAACAAGTAAGAGAAGTTAACAAGGTTGTTTTCTGTGATCAGTTAAAAAATGTATAACCCAATAATTTTGATGATAAATATTGTGAATCCCCCCCAACCATCTTACAGAATTCAAATTAAAAAAATAAACAGACATACAGATGGGCAAACACAATTTTGGCCAAGATTGGCCTCACCCTGCCTACAGCAGGGTATGTAAATGAATAAATTGGAAGTTTTAACCCTTCTCATGCTGAATCTGGAATATTCTGGTTTTGGCAGGAGGTGTAGACCAAGATCAGCCTGCTAATAAGTGCATTCTGATCTTTGGTCTACACCTCCTGATTGTACTTTTCCTGTCATAATTTTTCTTTATGAAATCGATTTCTAAAAGTAATATTGGTTTCTGAACAAGTTCTATCAGTGCTTTCAGCCCTTTGGTTTTACAGCAATTCAGTAAGGTTATTTATACAGCATGACAAAGCATAAAGGAAAAAAAAATCCCATTAACCCATTTCCATCATCGTGCCAAATATGAGCAATGAATCTTAAATAGGCTTGAAGAAATTGTAAATGTTAAGGTTTTTAAGTAAGTTTTTGAAGATTTTTTACCTTAAAAATGACCTTGACCTTGTTGAATGACCAAGACCTTGGTATCTGCGGATGCATATCAATTTATTATATTGTAAAACTAGAAAATGAGCAATCCTGGTCCAAAACATGGTAACTAAGACATTAATCAAACACTTTTCTTCACAGTCTTTAATCATCACCAAATATATCATCCTGGTGCCAATTATATTTTATTGCAATTAGGCCAGTGGCAGTCACTTTCATTCATTACCTTGATTTCCAAATGGTTTATTTCATTCAATAAGGTATCTGGTTGTTTTTTTTACTTCAAAATCATGTGGGACCACCAGACAATTTGTCCCTTTAAGCACCAGCTATTTATAACATTTGGGGAGGGAATCGGACCCCCATACATGATTTTGAATAAGGAGACACATTTTATTGATTGAATATTTAAATAGCAATATCAGTTTAATCCTTTTTGAACAAACCAAAGAGGTTTGATTAATGTCGAAATTAAACAATCTTCTATTTATAACTTGAATTTCAAAATTTCTGAATTTAACCCTTCTCATGCTGAACCCGGAATATTCCGGTTTTGGCAGGGGCTGTAGACCAAGATCAGCCTGCACATAAGTGCAGTCTGATATGAGTCTACGCCTCTTGCTTGTACTTTCCCTGCCAGAGTTGTTTATGAAGTTGATTTCTAAAAGAAATATTGATTTTTGAACAACAAGTTCTATCAGTGCTTTTAGTCCTTTGATTTTACAGCAATTCAGTAAGGTAATGTATCCAGCATGACAAGGGTTAAAATGTTGATGAAAAATCAAACCATTGCATGACATCATGTACATAAATGGTTAATAGATAAGGATTAATAATTACTAGGTCAGTATGGAGAGTACTCCAGTCACAGGACATCCACACTTAACAGCAAGATCTAAATAGATATTCACTTGTCAAAGGGTTAAGTAAAAGGCCTGAGAGGACATGATGAGCAGCTTTTTAGACAACCTTGGCAGAATTTTAATCTTTCCCCCAGGGACTCAAGTGTTTGCAACTTTGCATCATAAGGGTCATTGCATAATAATTAATGCACAATTCTGCTTTTTGAAGCTGTGAAGTATGAAAGTTATTGAAAACTTAGTGGTAAAAAGAGAAATTGCTAAGTCACAGTTTCTCCTTCCTTAAACAATGATTTCTACCTTATTTTAAATGTAGCAGACTTTGAAATGTTGTCTGCACCTTATTTCAGTTAAGCCTAGTCCAAAACATTGTCGCCTTTATAATGGGTTCAGATTTGGGAGGCCAGCACCATCTTTCAACTCGGACCAGTCTAAAATGTTCTGATATGGTAATGAGTTAAGTTTTAACACATTACCACATGAGAAAATTTTAGATTGGTTCAAATCTGAAGACCGGGTTCCATCCCCGACCAGCAGCACTCATCCTTTCCGACTATTTGTCTCCCACCAATGGTTCGATAATTGTAGACCCATGTGGGATAGCAGTTGGAGGCTAGGAAAGGATGTAATGGTGTGAGAAATACCAAGATTCCATTGTCAGGAGCTCCAGCCACCGCGATAGATTGTTGAAAGCGGCGTAAAACCCCATTCAAACAAAATCAAATCTGAAGAGGTTGCAGACGAAATTCAAAGCTTCTAAAATTTAAAAATAAGTGCCAAACATGCAGGAAACGTTATGAGGAAAGTTCAAAGAAATTGCTTATTACAACTAATTTCTTCTTTTCCCACAATGCTTTTAACTGTTCATTTTCTACATAGCATAAAATGCGGGATTGTGCGGTAATGGCTAAATACATTGTTTGATAGACTGAATGGTTATAATCTCAACTGTATTTCAGTCATATTGTTACAACTGGAGTACCTTGTTAAAGATAAAAAATGTCCCCCTGCCTCCAATAGCACATAACCGGGCGCAATATCGGCAGTGATTTAATAATATACAAATTATTAGCCCATTCCCACTCAATGACACTTTAACATGCCCCCATGAAATAATGCTTTGGAAAACATTGAGGAAACTGCTAAATGCAATTTCTTCATTATCCACAATGTTTCTACCCAAAGAGTATAAAAAATTCTAAATGTAATAAGTTTTAAATTGTTGTCTGCAATTCTTTTCAATTTTGCCCAGTCTAAAATTTTGTTGTTTCGGAATGGGTTAAACAAATACAGGTGGGATGGGGTGGCATGGTAGCTTTAAATATTTCATGATTGTGTAGAGCAACATCAGGTATTATCGACCACCTAACAGTATGGTACACACTATGTCGACGATACCCGCTATGATTGCGAACGGAAGTCAAAACTGGTTTATTTCAAGGAAACCCTCTTGGCATGACGTCATAGAATGCTAATACACGACACGCGTATCAGATACTAACTCTCTTACAATGTAAGTGTATGGAGGGTGTTATTGTCATATTTCGGCATTTATCGACATGTTGAATATTTTTTGTTGTCAATGCAATAAAAATATGGTATGACTTAATCTGGACCATTTCATGGCTAAATCGATTCATTCAAGCTACGGAAGCGTATTTCTGCTTCTAGAAATAAGATTTTTTTTTAAAATGATGACAACTATTGCGTTAGGCCTTCAGTTGAATCGAGGTTTCTATGAAATTTAAGCTAATACATGATTTTTTTTTTTCAATAATTCAACCTCGATTATTGCAACAATAGCAACAACCACCGAAATGAACTGTTCCAACAATTAGACTGACGCCATTCTCAGTCCGCCGATGGGGAGATTAAATTCTGTCCTGTAAGTTTTGAGATTGAGATCTGATTGTGGCGTGTTCTCTGTATAGGTAATTTTTAACCTAAGAAGGCCTCATCACACTAGGACAAAGCCAATAAGAACTCAGTCCTCACTACGTTCTGCAACGTGTTTGACTCTTTAAAATGGGGCATGAATTCAGAAAATCTCGGTTGTAAACTTTTGCTATATCTTATGTCCTTTCTACAGCTCCAGAAAGTCCTCAGCTATTTTAATCACGTGGTTTACTAGTAAGTTACAAATTTACTTCATCTACAATTCGAAGCTCAGGGCATGCTAATAATAAGTCTGATGCTTTCTGACTATGTCCCACACGGTCATCTTAAAATCTTTGTAGAAATCTTCTTGAGATAGAAGGAACACACGGGACCTACTTAGAGTCTGGACTCTGCAGCCCAATAAATTATGGACTGAAAAAAAATCACCTACGGAAATGAAACATCTGTGCGATGTATGTGCCAAGTTTATCACCATGCCAAAAACTACATAATTTCCGTGTCACGCCAATGTGATTTACCAAAATTTGGTCCGTTCTGCATTATAAGCTGACCATTGGTAAAGTCCTTGAGTCTAATAAACAATGGTTAGGCCTATGGATCAAAAGTAAGAAGACCACCATGTTTTTAGGATCTGCTACGTGAATCAGTACAAGTTTGCCATGATTGGATTGTTTTCTGTAGAAGTATAGAAAGGCATTTGATATTTCTCTCTCGTGTCTGATGGAGAGAGAGCGAGCGAGCAAGTAAGAAAGAGAGAGAGAGAGAGAGAGAGAGAGCGGAGGGTGACTTAGTAAAAATGTTCGAAACTATTCTGAAAAAATCGAGAAAATCATACGATTCACGGTCATGGCTTGAGCATTCGTTGTTTAAATGGCGTACAATTCCAACACAACAGCAAGTTTATATTTGCTGTTCCAATGATTGATGTAACAATGTGTCTCTGTTTTGGTTGCTACCAGTTTTACCACAGCAACACACTAATTAACGTAAACTATCCTAAATGGTCATTTAGATAAAAATCCACCGTGATGGCATTAATAAAATATCATGATCATCCCCCTTTTCCTATCTTATGGCAGGAATATGTCTGATTACTTGTTCTTTTTTTTTCATGTATATCTGAGGCTGCCGATAAATACCTCTGCCAATAAATTGTGTCGGCAGTTACCGACATCTTAATTATTCTTAATAGGGATGTCCAAAACACGCTCGATATGGGATACGAAAATTATTCCATATATAAAATGTATTTAAAACTAAAAATAAGCCAAATCGAGTATGATATAACTTGTGTGACTCAACTTCAGAAACGCCACTGTTCGTATCCTTTCCATTTAAGCGACGAAATTTTTAACTTGATATTTTGTGGTTTCTTCTTGTGAATTTAAAACCACATATATTGAAATGCTATCGGGACAGATAAAAAGCTAACGTTGTGTTTTACGTAATATACATTGAAAGTACTCGTATTTCTTTGAAATAAAGAACCGGTTGAAAAATTGACGATAACTACCGACGGCCGATGATACCCGATGTTGCTCTTGTTGTATGCATTTCAGACTGAACTGTTGAAATTAAGGATTAAGTTTCTGGTTCTGGTTTGTATTGGAAGTATGTAGATATATTACAGAGAATGGAGTGGACACCATTTTCTAAAGGTATTTTAACCCTTCGTGTTCTAATCCTAGTTTTTACTTCCCTGTGATTTTATTCACATTTACGAAATTGGCCGGGGCCGAAAACAAAGTGTCAAGAAAAAAGAGACAGACGAAAGTACTATGCACTGAAGCGAAAAAAAACTTTATTACAACGTTATTACATTGAATAAATGCAAACATCTTACCAAATTTAGCGAAATAAATCCAGTTCCCCGGTTTTCAAAACTTGTCAATAGAATGGCGGAACGCTAGCGTGACGTAATTTCGACCCGCCTATTTTGCATCCGCATTTACAAGGTCAGAGTATTTATATGGATTAAATCGGATGTAACTAATACACTCGACAATTGAAGGATATTCATTATGATATCTCTACCAAATATCTATTTTTGACTTTGTTTTTACTTTAAATCAAGGATCTATTTTAACCTAATAACACACCCGACATCTTTATCCCATCCGGTATAGGTAAACTTGCCGAAGTCTCTTTCAAACTTAAATATCTCAAAAATACGATTTTTCCTAGATACTACACATTGCTAGAGACCTAGATGGAGATCTGCTTTAGCGATCCAGGTCTATTTCAGGGGAAAACTTGCAGCAGATTTTGAGGTGCTCAAATCGCGGCTATATGCGGCAGATTAGCATGTTTTAGTCGTGTAGAACATTCGTTCGATTAACCGAACAAAAATTTGTTCAATTAATCTTCTCTCATTTCTCTACTAGATATGCGACACCTGAAGGGTGTCACGGGAGAGAAATGAGAGAAGATTAATTGAATTCATTATTCGTATTCGTATCAGAACGAAAGCAGTTTGTAATTGTTGACATTTTAAATTCGAACTCCATCATGCCCTATCAACTGAAATGGAATGGATTGCAACCTTAATTTCAACAAGCAATATCTTTCCTTTTTCTACATGTTATTCTCCTGATAATTATTATAAGAATTTCAATCACTTCGAGTTTACCAATGTAGGAGAGGATAAAGCATTCGTATCCAAACAGGAGGCTCAAAAGGGCCTGTGTCACTCCAATGGCTGAAATATGTCTACCAACAGAATGTAGTTAACAAAACCAAATGACCACTTTGGAAGAGGACGATTTCCTTATTCATTGCTAGGCAAGAGCTTCGATCCCACAAAAAGGGCTAATTTTTAAGTTAGAGCAACCATTTGAAATGCTATGGTAGAGGACCATTAGGTGATAACACATGCCAAATTTTAAAGCTGTAGGCCTTCCGGCTTGGGATAAGGAGATTTTTCAAGACTTCCTTTCTTATATCTTTTTAATATAAGTATGACACAATTTAAGGCTAATTCTCCAGTAAGAGCAATATTTTGAAGTATTTTGGTAGAGGACCATTAGGTCATGTTACCAGGGCTGCCATTTATGTGAAGCATTATTGTTGATTTGGCAACTTAAACGACATAACTACAACTTAGGTCACCGAACAACCATTCTATCTATCTGTTAACAAGTTACATACCATAGCTTTTGCAAAATAAGACTGTTTTAAATCCAAGAGAAACTTTCTTCGGAGCTCAGTTGGCCTGGTTGAGGAACTGTCAATTAGGATAAATGACAGTCATAAACCTAAAGTTGACCAATCAGTCTTTTGGTTTGGAAAAAGAATATTTTTGAAGACTTCCTTCTTTATTTCTTTGTAATATAAGTATGGGATAATAAAGGGCTAATTTCAAGTAAGAGCAATATTTTGAAGTATTTCAGTAGAGGACCACTAGGCTATGTCACATGCCAAATATCAAAGCCCTAGAACATTTAGTTTGGGAATAGGAGATTTTTTGAGGCTTTCTTTCTTTATTTCCTTGTGAAACAGGGATGGCACAATATAGGGCTAATTTTCCAGTAAGAGTTAGATTTTGAAGTATTTGGAAAGAGGGCCATTATGCCATGTTCCATGCTAAATATCAAAGCTCTAGGCCTTTTTGGTTTGGAGTAGAAGATTTTTGAAGATTTTCTTTTTTATTTCTATGTAAAATTGGGAATCACACTATATAAGCGGGGGAAAAGAGCCCAGATACCAAACATTTAATATTTAACATTAGTTGTATGGGCATTTTCTCTAAACATTCATGGGAACAGCCGAAAAGTTAGTGGCCATGGGCAACCCTGATAAAAGAGCAATTATTTTAAAGTTTTTGGTAGAGGGTCATTAGGTTCTAAGCCTTTCTGTTTGGGAGGAGAAGATGTTATTAAGATTTTCTCTCTGTTGCCATGGCAACCACAGTTCTTCTTGGAATACTATTAATATTTGAAGTAATCTGAAAGAGGACCATCTAGGGAACCATCCTGTAAAGTTTGGTTGAGATCTGACTAGGAGTTTATGAGGAGAAGATTTGTTAAGAAAAAGTTAAAGGAGTAAAGAAAAAGGGCATTGACGACGCACAGACAGACAACATACACTTTGCAATGACAATAGCTTGCTGTGCTTAGGCCAGTGGAGCTAAAAACTGTTCTAAAAGGCCAGTTGATTATATGAATTTAATCCAAAACCATCATCCTATCAGGAAAGTAAGATTGATTAATTGTTTTCATGAGGTTTAAAGCCTCTTGAACAGTATTTCAGAGGTACAGGTTCTTCCCATTGAGATACTTAAGATTCTTATTTAGATTTTAAAGATAAAGCATTCAAATTTCTTTAGATTAACCCTTGTCATGCTGAAACACAGAATATTTCGGTTTTGGCAGGAGGTGTAGCTCAAGATCAACCTACACAAAAGTGCAGTCTGATCTTGGTCTACACTTCCCTTTTGTACTTTGACTGCAAGAGTTGTTTATAAAATTGATTTCTAAAAGAAATATTGATTTGTAAACCACAAGTTCAGTCAGTGCTTACAGCCCTTTGATTTTACAGCTATTCAGTAACGTTATTTATACAGCATGACAAGGGTTAAGTATTTAATTGAGGAATTAAAGCATACTTAGCATTGGCTTTAACAAGTAGCCTTGGAGACGTCAAATGTTTTCATTCAAAATAACAAAAAAATTTCTTTAGAGAGCTTTAAAAATCTTATGTAGCGGGATTTTTCATCTGGATGAAAAGAACACACCACAGTTATATCACAGATGCTCGTGAACCAAACATTGATTCTTGTCATTTACCACACCTGGATTCAATCTGAGCCACCACATGCTCATACCACTGAGGGGCACTATTTATCATTTACCCACTGGTAAGACATAAATGATGCATGTTTTGCAGGATGACTTTTGTCATAATATGTCAGAAAGGATGTTTGCTGAAATAGGGTTCAAATTCATGATCCAAGCATAATGAGTTAACCAGCAGGACCAGTAAGAGAAGTTAACAAGATAGTTTCCTATCATGGAGTAAAAAAAAAACTTCAACAATTTTGGAAAGATCACTTGATGACAAATAATCTGTGAAATTTCGCCCCCAATCTATCTATAATTCCATGATAATTATGGAACTTCAATTTAAAAAAGATTTGAGTAAACAAACATGCAGGTGGACAGACACACTTGTGACCAAGATTAGTCTCAGCCCTGCAAATAAATTGACTGATTATAATTTCAAAGGAAAAAGAAGACACTCATTCCCCCACAATTTAGTTTTTTATGCCATTCAAAAGAGTTCAAGAAAACAATGTGGTAAATGTAGAAAATGCTTGTTAGGGGTAATTTCTTCATTTTCTACATTGTTTTCGATAGTCTAGAATGAAAAGATATTTGAAATTCTATGAATTTGACATTGGCGTCATCTTGAATTTTGGACCAAGTCTGAACTTATTGTCTGGTAGTAGGTTTAACCCATTCCCACAGTGGCACTTTTTGATGCCCCTCGTTAAAAATCTTCGGAAAATATGCACAATGAAGAAATTACTTATGTGTAATTTCTTCATAGTCCAAGATGCTATCCTAATTTCTAGTTTTCTACTGTATTAGACAAAATTAATATTTGTCATCAGCTTTAAGCCGCCGTCATAGCGCAGTTGGTAGCGCGTCGGACTTTCAATCTAGAGTTCCCGGGTTCGATTCCCAGTGGCGGCACTAATCCTTTCCGACTATTTGTCTCTCACCAATGGGTCGATAATCGTAGACCTATGTGGGATAGCAGCTGGAGGCTAGGAAAGGATGTAATGGTAGTACTGGTGTGAGAAATACCAGGATTTCATTGTTAGGTGCTCCAGCCGCCGTGATATAACTAAAAGATTGTTGAAAGCGGCGTAAAACCCCATTCAAACAAACAAATCATCAGCTTTAAAAATGTTGTCTGCAACTTCTTTGAATTTGGACAAGTTTAAAATTTTGTCATCTGCTCAAAGGTTAATTAAGGCTCCCAGGGAGCTTTTCTTTTGCACCCTATATTCTCATAAAGTCGAACCTTTTCTTCTTTTTCCCTTAAATTCTAGGGTCATTTTCATTCACGATATGATTGTTGAGATAAAATAATCCTTTAACCCATACCCACACAGTGACGCTTTTGGACGCCCTTAAAGAAAAACATTCGGGAAAACATCGTGTAAAATGAAGAAAATGCTTGTTACAAGCAATTTCTTCATTTTCCACAATGTTTTCTACTAAGTATTAGTAAGTGGAAAAAATCTGAAATTGCATTAACTTTAAATTGTCGTCTGCAACTCCTTTCAATTTGGACCATTCTAAAATTTTTGCGTCTGGGAATGGGTTAAGAAAAGAAAAATGTTTGTCAAATTCATTAGGGGATCCATTGCTAAGGAGGAAACATGTAAAAGGAGGAATGCAAAATACAAATAAATAAATTCCATAATTTTCCCATGCAGCTACAGACCAACAGTGATAATATGTGTCTGCAGTTACATAATGCAGATGATACAGGTTTATAGTTGAAAAAGCAAGAATACATTCTCAGTGACTGAAGGATGTTGATTAGTTATAACTAATAACAGCCATTACCAATATTGTGATTTTAAAGGATTTTGTTATAAAACAAGTGAAAATTTATGCCCTGTGAAGTATACAATAAATTCAATGTTTAGAAAGACTTTTATTTTATGGAATCATAGTTGAAATAAATGGGTATAAGCTGCTTGAAGAAATATAAATAATAAGTTGTAATGACTTGCTTTTCAGAAAATCTTGAAGTGAACAAAAAGTGTTGGTACTTTTGCACTTCCTATTAAAATTAACCTTTGCAGCAGCAGCATAATGCATCAAATAACTGGTAAACTGAATAACTAGAGAAAGCAAGATGTGCTTGTGAAACACTATGACCCATAACAGTGTTTTTTGGAAATGAGACCTTGATAAGTGACTTTGATGACCTTAACCTTGGTTATCTGTGTATGTGTATCAATGAGATCTATCATCATGCCAAATATGAGTACTGAATCTTGAATAGGCTTTAAATTGTAAATCTTAAGTTTTTTAAAAAGCTATTTGCAGAAGTTTGACCTTGATAAAAGACCTTGACCTTGTTGCATGACTTGAACCTTGGAATTTGCGAATGCATATCAATTTATTGTATCACTCAGTGTAAAATTAGAAAATATGCGATCTTGGTGCAAGATCATTACAACCAGGACATTAATCAATCACTTCTATTCACCAAATGATTTATTTGTGTAACTTGTGAATATAAAATTCATTGAAATTATACCAGCTGCAATCACCGTCATTCATTCCTTATAGTTTATTTTCTTCAATAAGGTACCAGATTTTTTGTAAATTTATTCAAAATCATGTGGGACCACCAGACAATTTGTCCCTTTATGCACCAGCAATTTATAACGTCTGGGGAGGGAATCGAACCCCCGTACATGATTTTGAATAAGAATATAAACTTTATTTGGTTCTAATTGCTTCAATATTTAGCAACATCAGCTTAACTCATTACCAGCAGGCAGCTAAATTCTTGACTTGTCCAAATTGAAAGGTATTAAAGTTCATGAAAATTATAATTTTTTCAACTATTTGGGTAGAAAACATTGTGGAAAATGAAGAAATTGCTTGTGACAAACAGATTCTTCATTTAACACAATGTTTAACTTTTCCCATTCTTTTTTCTTGGGGGTAATCTAAGAGCCTCATTTTGTGGGAATGGGTTAATCCATTTTGAACAAACTAAAGTGATCCATAATATAAAATTATTACACTTATCAGTGCTCTCAATGAGGAATAGGTTCAGGAATTCTTAAAGTTTCAGGAAGTTTTCACAAATCAAAAAAATTTTTGTATTCGTGACCATACCCTCCTCTCTTCCTTAAAAGTAATGATATGAAGAAAGATAAAGCCTGCAGTACATTATTTTCCATCCTTTTCTTATAGTCCCTCAATTTTCAGGGTGCCCATTCACCTACTGCAGTACGTAATTCATGTGCAATTACGTTGGTTAACGCACAAATCTTTCACCAAGACCTGAATGAACGTACAGAAAAATAAATGAACGTAGAAACAAAAATGTCATTATGTGTGTGTGCATTGAACAATTATTAGCGTACAAAACACGAAACTCTACCTGCGCATTTTCCCTAAAAACCCCATAAGTTGCAATCAAAGTATACCAAAATCGCATCTGGAGCAAGTGATTCCCCTCTCATTCGACGGGAATCATAGCTTCTTCTGGCCTTTTTTCCTCCATATAGAGAATAGGGGAGCCAGCAGCTGTAAAATGACGTATAATGCGGATCTAGATGGTCTGACCAGTTTGTTTTGAAAAAAGTTCAAAGTTGCGCTATTTTTCAAACAAAACGTAACATATTTACGTGTTTTTGCCCAGAAACTGACAATAATTCGTACTATAGAATTTGATTTTGAAATGAGTTTCTCTTGTGATTTCAGTTGTACATGTAAGTCGGGTGTGACAAAATGGAGCCATTTATTTAACGTTGTAGTTTTGCTTTAGCTATGTAATTAGCTGTCTGAAAATGTCACAACAAACCTATTCTATTTCTATGGTGATTTTTGAACAGTAATAAGGCCAGTTGATATTTTCTGTACCAGTATTGTGTCAATACCAGAGTTTGAGCTAATAATTAACTTACATGCCTGGTATTGCCTGCTCCAATGCCTTCCCCACCCTCGTAATTAACCTGTTAGAGTTGTTTAGCCATCGCTCTCATATCATACTCAGCCCTTCCAAAATCCAATAATCAAGAAAAAGCGAATTGTCAAAAATCAGCTTTGCTATCCTTCGCTCTAAATTTATCTGAAACTGGCAGATGATGTGTGGCACTTATTTACTGATAATTAACAAAGTAGATATAAATATATTATAACATTAATGACATTGTCATTTGGTAAAGGGTTCAGATTCGTATGGTGTACCCTTAACTCTGAAAATAAGGGGTACACTGTACCCTCAGATTTTTCTTTGTACCCCCATTTCAAAACCTAAGGGGTACATGTACCCCCAAAAGAAGACCCAGTGGGCATGCTGATTTTTATGTCCACTTGAATGGAATTTGAAACTAGTGGGCCATTGGCCCTAAAGAGCTCACTTGAGTTGATGACTATGGAAGTAAAATAGCACAAGAGACATTATTTTAGCCAAAAGTAACCTTTTATCAAATCTTGTCTAAAAAATCAAAAACAAACATTCTTACAAAGTTTCAAGGTATTTTTTGCAAGAAAAGTAGCAAGTAAATTAGAAAGAAGATTTATTTATACTTTTGACCCCCTTTTGATGCTTTAGCGCTTAACAGTTGTAACTGCCTATTTGTTTATGGGCATTTACAACTGTTTCGTGCTGAACCATCAATGTGATCTAATGTTTAACTTGACAATCATTTTAATGGGGAAAAAAATTCTGAATAAATATCCTGTCAAAAATGTGGCCTGTAAAGTAAAAATAAGGTTTATCTAAGATTTGACCTAGTGTCTAATCCAAAGTGACACAAATTTGAATATGGTTCAAATATTTTGAAAACAGACATTCTGACCAAATATCAAACCAATTAGGCCAAAATTGTGGCGTCTGGAGTGTATATGATTGAATGTAGTTTAACGCAACTTTTGACAGCATTTCAGTCATATCATAAGCATCAAACCAAGTACTCCTGGTATTTCTCACACCAGTACTACCACTACAGCCTTTCATAGCCGCCACTTACATTTATGATTATCCACTATTCAAGCATTGAAATTTTTCGCCCGTGGTAACCGTCAACAGTCGCTCATTTTGAAGTTTTGATACAATCTTTTTTCCATGAAAAAAGAATTTAAATTACATTTTTCTTGTAAATTTTGAGAATTTCTCGTCAGGTAACCTGTTACCTTACCTTAAAAAAAATATCAGCACGCACGGCAATGAAATTTTCGCGGGCCAATTTAATTTTTAGCGCAACCGGGTACGCATAGAAATGTTTATCATGCGGGATTATGATTATTCTAGCGGGATTACCGCAATCCTGCGCTCTAGATGCAACCCTGCAAGGATCAAACTGTGGACCCCATGACTAGGATAACCTAAGCCTACCCAGAGGTCCCATTTACACACATATGTGCGTATTTCCAAGCTACGGGTGATTTCCAAGCTACAGGTGAATGTACACACAGATTTTTGAGAAGGGATATTAACCCTTGTCATGCTGAATAAAATCTTTACAGAATCAAAGCGCTGAAAGCACTGGTAGTCCTTGTTTTTGATCTTCAATACTTCTTTTAAAAATCATGTTCATGAACAACTCTAGTTTGAAAGGAGAGACAGGAGGTGAAGAATAAGATCAGACTGCACTTATGTGCAGGCTGATCTTTGTCTATACCTCCTGCAAAAAAACGGAATATTCCGGGTTCAGCATGACAAGGGTTAAAATTTCATAATCAAAATCATTACAAGTTTGAATACTTTAAAAGTCAGCAATAAAGGCTCTGAAACACCATCTGAAAGATTTGTTGCGCAACGCTCAATTGTTTACATGTATAATATTGAATATTACTGTGGATTATTTTTATGTTCACCGTCTACAAACGACAACTCTACCAAGACGGTGCATGCCGTTTGATAAGTATAGATCTGTAAAGTACCAAAGCTTGATGTTCTGTTCTATATTGTTTAATGCTTTGATGTAACTCTTTCCCAAAATTGATTTTCTGTGATAAATAAATTTCTCTTTTGAGAGATTGGAAAATATTGAGGAAAAGAGCAGAAAATACTGTTTAACTGCATTTTCTTCCTTCAATATTTCCCCAAGCTTTAGCAGAATAGGTTCATCAAAACAGATATCAGTTATCATTGTTTGGGAAAGGGTTTACTAAGAGTCCTGTCCATATTATAGTGCACTCCCAAACTTTGTGATGCACTCCCCAAAAAAATATTGAGTGGGAACTCTGCTACCATTTCACCATGGGCGCAGCCCCTCCGGAGTATTTCTAAGATTTGGCCTAGTGACCTAGTTTTTGATGCAATGTCAATCAAAGTCTAACTTGGTCGAAATATCATGGACCAAAACATTCTGACCAAGCATCGATTCAATTGAGCTGAAAATTGGGTCTCCAGGGTTAAAAACCGGATATTTCAAAGATTCCAACTAGTGATCTTGTTTTTGACCATGTGACTAAAATTTGAAATTGGCCGAGATATCAAGGCACAAACATTATGAGCAAATATCATTTGATTTGAGCCTAAAACATGGCCTCTAGAGTGCACACAAGATTATTCCTAGGATTTAACCTAGTTACCTAGTTTTTGAACCCATGTGACCAAAATTTGAACTTAGTTGAGATATCATGGATACAAACGTTTTGACCAAACATCAGTTGTTTCGAGCCTAAAATGTGACCTCTAGAGTGCACACAATATTGAACTTGACCAGGGTATCACAAGCAGAGTTCTGCCAAGGGCGCGCCATTGCAGGATTGGCTCAGAAAAAATACAGATGGCCCCATAAAATATGTCCGGGGGGGTGAAAGGCGCATTAAATTTATAAACCGTGGGTCGTAGGTTCAAAGATACCTTGGGACAAATAAGCAGATGTTTGGGTTTTTATTTACTTCCATGGTTTCCCTTGGTAATTCAGAGCATTTATATTGATTGAAAAGGCCGCTCTGATTGGTTTACTGTGCACTGTAAATATCGTTATCGTTATCAGCCAATGAATAGCGCTATCATAGAAATAACAAATTTAAGTTTTACGTAACAAATTAATTCTTCTGCATCGTAACTTGTTGTTTTGTGTCGCCACGATGGTAGAAAAAAAAAGAAAATAAACACAATCTTAACCCTTGTCATGCTGTATAAATTTACTTACTGAAGTGCTGTATAATCAAAGGGCTGAAAGCGGGGACAAAAATCAATATTTTTTTTAGAAATCAATTTCCAAAACAACTCTGGGGAAGTACAAGCAGAAGTTGTAGACTAAGATTAGACTGCACTTATGTGTAAAATTTTGAAAAACAGGAAAGGGTTAAGCTTTTACTTGAATTACGTACTGTAGTATGTGAATGGGCACCCTGCAAGTGTAAACATATGGAAATGTTATCCCAATTGATTTTCATAAAAAGCAATTTCTTGTAACAGTTCACCCTACTAAGACGATTTGAAAAAATCTGCCATTCAAGAAAGGCGATTTAAAAACATGTCGGGGGCTGCGCCCCCGAACCCCTGCTTGCAACAGAAATTATACCTAAACTATAACAACAACAATAACAACACTTACTCTAAATTACTTGCACTATTAACAGTAAAAGATAAAAGCACATAACAGAGCGCAATATTGCCAATGATTTTATAATATACAATTTATCACCCCATTCCCACTCAATTACACTTTTACATGCCCCCATGAAATAATGCTTTGGAAATCATTGAGGAAAATGTTAAATGCAATTCCTTCATTATCCACAATGTTTTCTACCCAAACCCCTGCTTGCAATGGAAATTTTACCTGCAGGGTATTCCCTCGACTTTCAAAACTTGGGGTCATTTTGCCATACTATGACCCCTTTCAAAGGAGATAAAGAAGGCTGCTAAGAATTTTTGGGGGTCATTCCTAAAAACTGAGGGTCCAAATTCAAAGAAACGGGGTCATGGAAAACACTGTACCTGAACTATAACAACAACAACAACAAATAACACTTACTCTAAATTACTTGCACTATTAACAGTAAAAGATAAAAAATGTCGGGGGCGGCGCCCCCGAAAACCTGCCTCCAGTAGCACATAACAGGGCGCAATATCGCCAATGATTTTATAATATACAATTTATCACCCCATTCCCACTCAAATACACTTTTACATGCCCCAATGAAATAATGCTTTGGAAATCATTGAGGAAAATGATGATTGCAATTCCTTCATTATCCACAATGTTTTCTACCCAAACCCCTGCTTGCAATGGAAATTATACCTGAACTATAACAACAACAACAACAAGAAATAACACTTACTCTAAATTACTTGCACTATTAACAGTAAAAGATAAAAAATGTCGGGGGCGGCGCCCCCGAACCCCTGCCTCCAGTAGCACATAATAGGGTGCAATATCGCCAATGATTTTACAACATACAATTTATCACCCCATTCCCACTCAATTACACTTTTACATGCCCCCATGAAATAATGCTTTGGAAATCATTGAGGAAAATGATAAATGCAATTCCTTCATTATCCACAATGTTTTCTACCCAAAAAGTATAATCAATCCTAAATTTAATAAGTTTTAAATTGTTGTCTGCAATTCCTTTCAATTTTGCCCAGTCTAAAAATTTGTTCAGTGGGAATGGGTTTAAACAATTACAGGTGGGATGGGTTGGCATGGTAGCTTTCAATACTTCATGATTGTGTAGTTGTATGCATTTTAGACTGAACTGTTGCAATTAAGGATCAGGTTTCTGGTTCTTGTTTGTAATGGAAGTATGTAGATATATTACAGAGAGTGGACACCATTTTCTTTAGGTGTTTTAACCCTTTGTGTTCTAACCCTAGTTTTTACTCTCTGTGATTTTATACACAAATAACATTGTTGGAAAAGAGGAAAATAGCTTGTAACAAGCAAATTCTTCTTTTCACACATTTTCCACCCTCTATGTTGGTTATTTTTCTACTTGCACTCACTTTTACTTGTTGACTAGAATTTCTGTCAAATAAGACATGTACAATTTTTAAAAACAGGAAAGGGTTAAGCTTTTACGAAATTGACCGGGGCCGAAAACCAAAGTGTCAAGAAAAAAGAGAAAGACGAAAGTAATATGCGATGAAGCGGAAAAAAACTTTATACAATAAATAAAAACGATCTTAAAGCATCTCCTAAACCGGTTTTCTTATATGATTTAAAATTGTGAACGTGGAGCATCGAACCGAGAAAACTTTAAACAGCACTCGCATTACTCGGTCGTATCGGATAGAATTAATCAACCATGGAAAACGAAAATTTAGCTACTTCCTCGGCATGTTTAGAATGTTATAACATTGAATAAGTGAAAACATCTTACCAAATTTGGCGAAATAAATCCAGTTCCCCGGTTTTCAAAATTTGTCAATAGAAGATGGCGGAACGCTAGCATGACGTAATTTCGACCCGCCTTTTTTGCGTCCGCATTTAAAAGGTCAGAGTATTTATATAGATAAAATCGGATGTAACTAATACACTCGATAATTGAAGGATATCCATTATGATATCTATCCCAAATATCTCTTTTTGGGTTTGTTTTTTACTTTTTAATCAAGGTACTATTTTAACCTAATAACACACCCGACAACTTTATCCAATCCGGTATAGGTAAACTTGCCGAAGTCACTTTCAAACTTCAATATCTCAAAAACACGATTTTTCCCAGATACTACACATAGCTAGAGACCTAGATGGAGATCTGCTTTAGCGTTCGAGGTCTATTTCAGGGGAAAACTTGCAGCAGATTTTGAGGTGCTCAAATCGCGGCTATATGCGGCAGATTAGCATGTTTTAGTCGTGTAGATCATTCGTTCGATTAACCGAACAAAAAATTTGTTCAATTAATCTTCTCTCATTTCTCTATAAATAATAAATTTAAACACTTTTAAGGCACATTGCTTAAAAAAAGTTATATATTTTTTTCTAAATTGCTACGGGGGGGGGGGTCCTATATCGCATTTTGACTTTTACTTTGTTAGTAGGCCAGTTCAACTCTTTCTTGTACAATCCCTGATCTTTACCTTCCTGTGATACTATACTTGAGAAAACACTGTGGAAAAAAGGAGAAATTACTTTTAACAAGCAATTTCTTCTTTTCCCTAAATGTTTTCAATCAAACACTTTTAAGGCACATTGCTAAAAAAGTTATAAACTTTTTCTCTGAATTGCTACGAGGGGTGGACATATCGCATTTTGACTCTTGGGATTTCAAATTGGACCATCGAAATTTTTTGCCGAAGGGTCAATGACTCTCGACTTATGGGAACTAATGAAAGCCGCTTGCTGGGCTCAGCGAAGGGCAAAAAACATGTTGACAGTAAATTGGTTGAATATAAATCAGTCCGTACAAGGTCTGATCAAGGTCAACACTTTTTTCCGGCTTCCAGAATGTCCATTCAATGCTATAAGTCAAATATAAAGGAACAATTAATAAGATCATATTTGAAAAAAATGACCGTTTACTTTGTTAGTAGGCCAGTTCAACCCTTTCTTGTACAATCCCTGATCTTTACCTTCCTGTGATACTATACTTGAGAAAACACTGTGGAAAAAGGAGAAATTACTTGTAACAAGCAATTTCTTCTTTTCCCTCAATGTTTTCAATCAAATAGGATTGTTATTTTTTAATTGTACTGACTTTATAATGTTGTAAATTACCCCTTTGAATTTGAATTAATCTCAAATTTTGATAAACAGTCATACATTAAAGAAGGGAGAAAAGATGATACTGATTTTTGCTTGTTTTCATATACAAGCGTGGATAATGTGTTTATACTTTCTGAAGAAAATGTAATAAAGCATTTATGAAAAAAATATCATATTTTCAATAATTTACATTAGGTTTTGTTTTAAACCATTGCATCACAATTTTGCTTTTTCAATGCATATCAATGAAACAGAATTTGGATAATAAAGAAAGTTCTTGTTACAGTAAATTTCTGCATTTTCCACATTCAATTTCTACCCCATAAAACCGGAATATGAAATAACAATTGGTTTGGTTAAACAATTTTTATTTAAAGCCACCAACCCTTGGAACCCTGTAAAACAATATTGAAAATGAGATCATGACCAGGAGAGGTCAATTGGATATAGTATTTTCTGAATCTATAGTAAGAATATATATAAAGGTAGAATGACCATTCTAATTTTACAAAATCTACTGAGAGTGAACAGTTAACCGTGACCTCTTTGCAAAGATTAAGCAACATGAACAATTTTGAGATTAGTAATTTGATTTTTTTTCTGAGAAGTTTTATTTTGTAGAAGCATAACTGATTCAAGAAAAATTCATGACTACCTGATTTAAACTTTTAGAGCTCCCTATGATGAAAAAGGAATTCATTTTGCGAAAAGGAAAAAAAATGGTTTGAGCTTAGCATATTGTTTGCCTTAATGATAACTAGTACTTGATTTATCAATTTTACATGACTTCTGCAAGTTATTTCAATTTTGAACAGTCAGTCTTTATACGCCCGTCGTAGATGTCCGGGCGGCGTCCACTTCTTTGTCCGGAGCATAACTCGGTCACCTTAAGTCTGATTGGCTAGAAACTTGACAGTTATATTTCTCTGATGATAACGAAGTACACTACACAAGAACCGTAACTCCACCTAACTTATTTGTTGAGTAATTCCCCTTTGTTTTTTCCATACTTGGATTTTGTCCGGAGCATATCTCTGAAAGTAAAATAGCTATGATCATGAAACTTTATGGGAGGATAGCTATCATCAAGAGAAAGTGCACTGCACAAGAACCGTAACTCTACCTTCCCTATTTTTGAGTTCTTCCCCTTTGTTGTTTTTCATTCTTGGATTTTGTCCGGAGCATATCTCTAAAAGCATAATAGCTATGATCATGAATCTTAATGGGTGGATAGATGTCATCAAGGTCAAGTGCATTGCACAAGAACCGTAACTCTACCTTGCCTATTTTTGGGTTATTCCCCTTTGTCTTTTTTCAAAACTTTGATTTTGTTCGTAGCATATGTCTAAAAGTATAATAGCAATGATCATGAATTTTTAGGGATAGCTAGATATCATCAGGGGAAAGTGTAGTACACAAGAACTGTAGCTCTTTTCATAATTTGATTTTGTCTCGAGCATATCCCGGAAAGTATAATAGCTATCATCATGAAACTTAATGGGTGGGTAGATGTCATCAAGGGAAAGTGCAGTGCATAAAAATCATAGCTCTAACTTGCCTATTTTCTGAGCTATTTCCCTTTATTGTTTTTAATTGGTCGTAGACTAATTTATATAACCATAAACTCGAGATTGTGTCGCTGCAATTTACCAAAACTGCCTTTAGCCCAACTGGACGTATATCTGACGGGAAAAGAGAAGAAAAATCATTTCATATTACAAGTTAAGAATTATCAAAAGGAGTAAAGGAAAACTGGACGGTCACACTTTTTAAAGATGCATACTTCAAGGATGAACGCGTCTAACCAACCCATTCTTTCAATCATATCGAGGTGTAAACATAGATGATACTGCCACTCAGTTATTTTTCAGCCCTAAGTTAATCAAAGTACTGAAAGTTCTGCTGGAGAGCAATTTGATTATTATGCTTTCAAGCTGTCAAAATAATTTGCCCAAAGATAGTATCAATTGATTTTTCTTTTGATTATAACCGGCGCTGTTTCGGAATTTGTTTATTTCAGCCCAGAAAAAGAGAGGGTTTTGAAATTTCATGAAACTGCTGTCAGGATTTGCTCTTAAACTTAAGTTATCATATTTCCATAATTTTTCTGTTTTGGCTTTATAAAAAAGCTTGCAGGTATGATTTAACCATGACTATATAACAATCGAGAATTCTTAAAAATCTAGTTTTCACAAAAAGTTGCTAATTTGTCGGTACCCATGTTGCATCAAGGTAATACGTTCGTGTAAAATAATATCAGTTCTAATTAATATTCACGGAAATATCCTACACTAGGATAGAACCTACGTGTTGTGAAAGAAATAGAAATTAAAGTTGTTTTACCATAATTCTAAAGTCGGAATGCAACGATATGTCCAATTTCTCAGTGACGACCAATTACAGTGCGTACGGCACTTTGATTTATACTTGGATTTTGTTCGGTGTATATCTTAGGGATAGATAATATCATGGGGAAGTGCAGTGTACAAGAACAGTAACTCTACCTTGCCTATTTTTTGAGTTATTTCCCTTTGTTGTTTT